>BDMB01000022.1:1333829-1410849 GCA_016859785.1 Macrotyloma uniflorum | reverse complement strand
AGTTTTTATTTATAATTTTTAACTTAACTAATAAAATATTATTTTTTACCTAATTAAATCACGTATACTTTTCAACTAATAAATTTTATCTTTACAAATATATTCCACCTAACTTAACATTTTTTTTAATTAAAAAAATTCATTGTTTTTTTTTTTTTGAAATTTGTATAGAAATGACTAAATTTAAAATAAATTATGGAATACAGATAAACTGTGTTTTAAAACATAATTTTGATTTAAAACTAATATTAATTATGTTTTAAACTACAATTTATTTCTTTAAAATTTAATTGAAATTTTGTGTTAAAATAAAAATTTTAAATTTTTTTAAATAAATTTTTTATTTAAAAAACAATTTTATTATTTAAAGAAAAAAATAAAATTATATTTTAAAGTACAATTTTATAATTATATCTCATAATTTTTCAAAAACTCAGACACGAAACAGAAAAAATTGGCATTCTTCTTTCGAAATACACTCCAGGGGTGGTTATCGGAACCTTTTTCCCTAGTTTTTGTTTCTTGGCAATAATTATGAGGGAGTATAATAGACACAAACCATATGCATATTATACACTTTACAGTAACACCAACTCCAGAAAGGTCAAGTCTCTTCACTTCCGCAACACAAACTTCACAACACATCATCACAATGCCAGCTACAGTTTACTTGAACCTTAGTTTTATTCTGGTTAATTTTTAATCAATATTTGAATGTTAACACCAAAATATATATAAAAAAAAGATTAGTTGATGAAGTTCCGTTTCTTGTGAACGTTAACAAGTTTCTCTTTATGTGTCACGTTACGGAAAATTTGTTAAACAAATGTTGAATTGAATCATCTTCACACGCATACGTAGGCACGCAGAAACGACATATTCTGGCACAAACTCACAGCATCATCAGAAAGCAACAGGGTGTCGTGAGCAACAAGAAACAACAATAGTAGAACTGCCAAGGTTGAAAACTACTGGAACACGGTGTATGTGTCTAGAAGTAGGAAGTCGTAGAAGAAAAAGAGAACAGAAGATGTGTGTAACTTGAGAGAACTCATGTTCAATCACTCAAGCCCTTTGGAAAAGTCATGGACCATTGTGGGAAAAAAGTGATAGAAGGGTGTCATTGACAAGCACATAGCATGGAGGGTGGGGTTAATAAATCAAGCTTTATGAAAAAGAACATTTATGAACTAAGGACCATAACACTGTGTCTTTGATGAGATGCAGAGGGATCTATATAGCCTTTATGAAACTATTATTATATTCATTCATAGAAAGCCACACACACGCAAAAGGGTGTACCATACAGACTAAAAATTGATAGGTTTGGTCCAAGTTTTTCAGCTTCATTGCCAACTTCTCCCAACAGTGGACCTAGTAGTTTTAAGTGGCTATTGATTAGCGCCCACCACTGCAATAACATGTTACTTTATCCTCCATCAAACTGTAAATTTGAAACTGAACTCCATTGTTTTACATGTTAGCCTACATAATGATGAATTCAACCAAAGAGAATTTGTTTCTGACTACATCTGATCCTAGTCCTACTTCTGCTTTTAAGAAGTGGGATATGAGCAACAATAACTGCCTTTTAGTTTTGAAGTCTTAGTTCAGAATTTGCTGGCAGTTCTAGTTCCATACAGGTTGCCAGTACATTTGCTGGTTTATGAAGTTTAGATACAATTATGATCCTAGATTATCTTAATTATATATATATATATATATATATATCTTAATTTTCAATTCTTACAATATATCTTAACTAGTACTCTAGAGTTTGAATCATGAATATACAATTATATTAAATGCTTAAAAGAGAATTTTTGTCATTCAAAATAATCATATCCTATCCAAATCCAACTCGAGCTTACTGACTTTTGTAAATAATAATATGGTATCTGTAATGCGGGACATTTATCACACGGAATGTTTTGACATTCAACTCAAAGGACATTAGCATGATCTGGATTATTATGCATTGGAAATTCTTTATGACAAGAAGCCATTGAATACAGATATTGATACTGATTTGTGGTGTCCTTATTTTCTCAGGAATTCGGTAGGACTAAGTAAACACACCAATCAAACAGGGTGGAACATACCAAAATTAAAGAAAGTGCTTTCTAATTGAAAACGATTTTCAAACAGAAAAAGATTTTGTAGGATTGATATAGTAGAAATCAGATTGCTATTTTGAAAGAGACAGTTCAAAGGAGATGTGAGTTTTATCATTGGAACTACACTAAAAACCAAATCAAAAGGCGAAACTGAGTTTCTATGAGAGAATAAGAGAGGGAAATTGAGGTTCGTGAACTTTTGCCTAACAATGGAGCTCCATGGGACATGAAGGACAGCATATGAGCTGTATCATGTGACACATAGTTTGAGTATTTGACTCTCGGATATTTTTTTTCTTACACATTTTTTTACAGTTTTGGAGGCATGTTGAAGCTGCATGTATCTTGAATTTGAGGGGTCTTGCCGACTCGGTCCTCTGTTTTTTCCTTTTGGTTTACATTTTTTCAAGAAGAAACTCTGCAACTTTGTGCTCTTAAAAATGTTTTTTTTTTCTATATTTTTTGCCACCCAAATGAAATGATCGATCTCCATTTGTCACTAGAGGATGGAAGGTCGGTTTGGAGAAATGGGTAGCTTCAATTGTGCCTCTGATACACATAGAAATTATAGGGGTACTTGTGGTTTTTTTCACAGCCAGGAAAATATTGGATCCTTTTCCTTCTGACAATGCTGTCTAGTGCCAAACCAAGGACACATTCAACCCCATCCATTCCCCTGCTCAGTGTCATGAAAAATTAAAAATATAAACTTATAACACAAGTTTGGTAATGTTTGCACATTTAATTGTGAATAACATGAGTTTACATTTACACAAACACTTAATAGACCACCAACTATTCTCAATATCTCCATTGATTTTGTATTCCTTATGAAGGTTATCTAAGGACAACATTAAGAGGAAATTATTAGGGAAAGCATGTGATGTATACATGGTTCAGCTGTAAAGAAAATAATAGTCTACGAATTTGATAATATAGCCACTGGCACAGGGTCACATGCTATGCATCAAGCAGGGAAAAGTCTTGCCACCCCACTCCCAGTTTCTATAAGTATCCTCTTCTTTTCAAATTGACCCGTGAGTTTTACTGAAAAGCTTTCTAGTTTAGGAATAGTGATACAACGCCTCAAACGGATTCTTCAGCCAAGACAAGCACATACGTTTCAAACATAAGCCTAAATGTTTCTCTTAGTGCCTCCGTAGATTAAGTTTTATAACTCTACGCTACTTTATGTTCTTTTAAATTTTTTATTTTTATTCTTTTCATTCAAAAGTTAAATTTTTTATTTTTATTCTTTACAAGATACTTCGAATTGTAGGAAAAATCTCCAAACCTTTGCCATGTGTTCAATGGAGTTTATATATATTATAAAACTGAATGTGCACCGG
This sequence comes from Macrotyloma uniflorum, assembly GCA_016859785.1. Lineage (NCBI taxonomy): Eukaryota > Viridiplantae > Streptophyta > Magnoliopsida > Fabales > Fabaceae > Macrotyloma > Macrotyloma uniflorum. Next base: position 1,407,383 of record BDMB01000022.1, on the reverse strand, counting down.
TAAAACTGAACTTGCAGCACTAAAAAGAAACCAAAATATATTGTTCCTGTTCGAAACTGTTTAATGTTAAAAAAATAAAAATAAAAAGACCACTTTGTTTAATGTTATAAACAGTAGTAACACTCTAACAATATCTATTAGGAACAGAAAGAGTTAAAATATAGTAAGTGTTTTTTACATATTTAAGATTATCCTATATATTAGAACCAAAAGAGTTAAAAATAATAGGTGCTTTTACAGATTTGTAACTGATTTAAAAAACATAAAAATAAATAAACTTTAAATTTAAAATTATAATAAAATATTTACCAAGAATTTGTTGCGGGCCACATATGTTGGGATTGATTAGGATGATTGATTGAATTAGCATCCATAATTAAGTTTTAGCCGCCTTAAAACCGTTAAATCCCTCCATCTGTTTCAAATTTGTGCTGCTGAGTGTGTGATAATAATAATACAAGCCAATATGTTTGTTTGGAGGTTTGAAACTGTTTAGCAAAATCACAGAGTCCAAGAGAAAGGAAAGAGAGAGAGAGAGAGAGCATGATAAATAGCATGGAGGACATCAGAAGCAAACAGTTTAAGACATTCAACTAAACTTCTCTCTTTACCATATCCTTGTCTGAAGTGAATCTTTTTCACCACCTCCATTTTGAATTGAAACTCAAGAATGGTAAGTAAGACTAGCCATTCAACTCCTCATTTTCTACCTCACCCTCTCAGGGTTGTTGTTGATGAGTTTCAAATTTTGTCATGCAGGGAGACAAAGAGGTAAATGAAGAACAAAAAGGTGGATTCAGGGCTTCCATGTTTATCTTTGGTAAGCACGGACTCCAGTGGTTTGTTCTCAATGTTCTGAAGCTTAATTTGTAAATGATCTTCATCTTTTTCTTCCTTGTTCATGCAGTGTTAATAGCATTGGACAACATGGGTTTTGTGGCGAACATGGTGAGCTTGGTCCTATACTTTTATGGAGGGATGCACTTTGATCTGTCCAACTCTGCCAACACCCTGACAAACTTTTTGGGTTCAACTTTCTTGCTCTCCCTCGTTGGTGGTTTCATCTCGGACACATACTTCAACAGACTAACCACATGTTTGCTTTTCGGATCACTGGAAGTTGTGGTAAGTGCTAAACAATAATATATTTTTATTTGAAGTATGTTACTATATGAAAATTCCAAATCCCAATGGTCTGTCCAATGAGACAAATGCGGTTTCCAAAACGTTAAAGTTTATTTCTGGTGTTGGCCATTCCCTACACAGGCTTTGGTAATGTTCACAGTTCAAGCTGCTCTGGACAGTTTACACCCAGATTTTTGTGGCAAGTCAAGCTGTGTCAAAGGTGGTATAGCTGTCATGTTCTACACGTCATTGTATTTGATGGCTCTGGGCATGGGAGGAGTGAGAGGTTCCTTGACTGCATTTGGTGCTGACCAATTTGATGAAAACAATCCAAGAGAAGCAAAGGCTCTTGCAAGCTTCTTCAATTGGCTTTTGCTGAGTTCAACCTTGGGATCTGTTATAGGGGTCACTGGGGTTGTTTGGGTTAGCACCCAGAAGGCTTGGCACTGGGGCTTTATCATAATAACAGTAGCTTCCTCCATTGGCTTTCTCACCCTAGCTCTTGGCAAGCCATTCTACCGTATCAAAACTCCAGGTCAAAGCCCCATTTTGAAGATTGGTCAAGTAAGTTCAAATCAATTTTATGTTAAGTTAAACAAGAGTTTTTATAAATTAGTGTACAATTATAAAAAAAAGTTTAATGTATTTTATCTTTGTATTATTCTTTCTCCTCTTTTGTAAATGTTCAGTCAGATGTTTATCCAAACCTGGCAAAACCAAACTAAATACACAATAAACACCAAACCAACCTTTTTTTTCCTGCAGGTTATTTTTGTGGCTTTTAAAAACCGGAAGCTACCACTGCCAGAGTCACATGAAGAACTTTATGAGGTCTATGAAGATACTACATTAGAAAAGATAGCACATACCAACCAAATGAGGTAACTCTGCGTACATGCTCAAAATTCATGGTTAACAACTTGTATAATAATGCATCACAACCTAATGATGTTCTGTAAGCGATGAGACAATTAACTAATACATGGTCCAGCACATTGGCGTGTTGAGATTCTTTTCTTCATGTACGACGTAGTAGGTATTGCCAAGGACTCTGGGCCTACTACTATCACTGCTGCACGCTTGGAGCAGCAGCCATACAGAGAATGATCAATTGGTCACGGAAAATATATCTGAACCACTTGTAAACATCACACACAAGAAAATAAATAAGTTCCTGACAACAATAACTGGGTGAAAAAGTTTTAAAACTACAGTACTGTCTGCAATGAACCTCTTTTGTTTTTTTTGTTGTCTCAGTTCCGAGTACTTCACTGAGAAAAGGAAAAGCAATTTTATTCTCAATTCAAGCCGTAGCTTCAATGATTCAATCTTTTTTTTTTTTTTATTTATCTTATTTCTTTTAAATGGCTAATTCCCCATGCATGTTAATAATTGATGTCAATACTGTTTTTTGTTTTTAATGGTATGGTTTGGTGAATCAGGTTTCTAGATAGAGCAAGCATTCTTCAAGAAAACATTGAGCCACAAGCATGGAAGGTGTGCACAGTGACCCAAGTTGAAGAAGTAAAGATCCTAACCAGAATGTTACCAATATTAGCCAGTACCATTATAATGAACACTTGTTTAGCACAGCTTCAAACATTCTCAGTTCAACAAGGGAATATGATGAACCTGAAACTTGGTTCTTTTACTGTGCCTGCTCCATCCATTCCAGTTATCCCTCTTCTTTTCTTGTGCATCCTAATTCCCATCTATGAACTCTTCTTTGTGCCATTGGCACGTAAGATCACTCACCACCCAGCTGGGATTACCCAACTTCAAAGAGTTGGTGTGGGGTTAGTACTTTCTTCCGTTTCAATGGCAATTGCAGGTATAGTAGAAGTGAAAAGAAGGGACCAAGCAAGGAAGGACCCTTCAAGGCCAATAAGTCTGTTTTGGCTATCTTTCCAATTTGCTATATTTGGAATTGCAGACATGTTCACTCTTGTAGGACTCCTAGAATTCTTCTACAGAGAAGCACCTGAATCAATGAAGTCACTGTCAACTTCTTTCACATATTTGTCCATGTCTCTTGGTTACTTCTTAAGCACAGTCTTCGTGGATGTCATTAATGCCGTCACCAAAAGGGTCACTCCAAGCAAGCAAGGATGGTTGCATGGCTTGGACTTAAACCAAAACAATCTAAACTTGTTCTATTGGTTCTTAGCAATCCTAAGCTGCCTTAATTTTTTTAACTACCTTTACTGGGCCTCTTGGTACAAGTACAAAACTGAGGACAGCAATTCAAAGGTGAATATGAAGGCTCTCAAAAGTGTTGGTGAGAGAAAACAAGATGAGGAAGAGAAGAAGGATGGAAAAGTTAAGGCTAAAGAAAGCAGCCAAACAAGTGAAGCCAATACTGAGGGACCCTCTTCCTCTGATGAAACAGATGATGGAAGGAACTCTAGAGAATGGAAGCACAGATAAAGTCAGGAGGCTCAAGACATGATTTGGTATTAAGGACTAGATATGATAAACATGTTATGTGAAAACACTGAAATAGATAGTGGTTGAAATCTCTCTTATCCTACATATGTGCTTATTGTATGATTGATTGGCACTGTTGGTTCTCGCACCATCTCCTTGTCGGTTGTGAGCAGAGTCAAAGTTTTCTTTTTTAATGTTTTTTCTATAAGTTTATTAATTATTCACCTGAAATTGTAATTTACTGAGAGGTGCTTAGTTAAGTGTTTAATGATGTCAAACAATTTATAATTTCAATACTCAATACAATGATAAGATATACCATTGAAATTAAGCAATCATTTCTTTCATTAGAAAAGAGAAAAGAAACAAAGCATGAGAAACAAATCAAATAGAAAAAGATACCCCTTCTGAAGTAAATAATTTTTTTATTTTTATAAAATTAGATAGTAAAATAAAAATATAATCTTCAGTTTTTCTTTGTTCTAACATCATATTATTCAATTCAAAGGGAATTTTACAATATCTTGGTAACTAAATTTTTAAGGAAAGTATCAATTATTCTAATGGATGTAACAAATTAAAGGTTTTTTAGTTAAATAAGCTTCATGACTAGTTAGGCATTAAAAATTGTTCATCTTTGTATTTCACCAAAAGTAATCTAAAAATATTAAATGAGAAAGTGATTAATCTATTTATCATTTTATCATCAACAGCAATACTTATACACCTATACCTTACTTTCATCTCTTTTTTAACTTCAAATTATCCATCTCCTAAATACAACACATTAATCATCAAATTGTACTTTTAACTTTTCTCTATGTCTTACGCTTCATTTCCTTGTTTTATGCCTAGTTTGTTGTTCCCATTGTAGTATCATACAGTACCAGAACCCTTTTATGGAACAAATGGTGGAAAATTTGGATCTATGGAAGATGAAGAGGGGGAAACCTAATGGGTAGTGTGTTGGAGTTAGAGGCAAAGTTGGTGGTGACAAGCCATTCTTTAGTCAGCAATACTATACCAGAGTCATCGCCACTGTAACATTGCCTTTGTTTTTTCAGTATTCACAACAAACGTTTGAACTATGCAGTTTTTCTTTTCCACTTTATACCAATTCAAGGATTATTGATTAGGTAACAGAGTGTTGAATACATAACTTCACTTTATACAATAGGAGCCTCCAATTGCATCATTTCCATGCCATTGCTTACTATTTAAAATCTAGCAACAGTATTTCACATACAATAGTTTTGAGTAAAGTTAGATTCAGTGATGCATGCATGGTTACAATCTCATAGTTAAACAGCTTTAGTGTGACACCTGTTCAAAATAGTTTCAGTAAAACAAAGTGCATGTACTTTTTAACGTTTTCTCAAACAGGAAAACTCCAGTGAAACATCGATGAACTAGTTGCAAACCTGTTTATATGACTCAGAAAAATGACCATTCAAAAGTCTTGGGAGAAAGAGTTTAATTGGTTCAAATTTGATGAAATTTTGCTGTTTGAAGATTTTCTTTAAAGAAAAATGAAAACTAACCTGTTTGATTCTGTATTCTACATGTTTTTAAAATTTAATACATGTATGATTTTTTAATAATTACTTTAAAGGTATATGAAAAGGGATTTTTAATTATTTATTAATATAATAATATTTACTACAATGTTGTATAATAAATGAAATCTTTTCTTAAGAGCATAAATATTTACAACATTGGCAATATGATATTGCAAGTTGGCCCAGACAGTGTGTTCAGACAGCAGTATCAATTGGACCTTCGGCCCAAACTATCGATTCGAACGAAGAATACTAAATGGGCTCATTCGGCCTCTAAAATTCGCAGCTCGTCATCGATTCTAGTATATTTTAATAAATATGTATATGAATTATTTTTAAATACTAATTGTAATATTAAATTTTAAAATATTTAAATATTAAAAAAAAAATATATTTAATATTATAAATATAAAATTATTGGTTTTAGATCTTAAAAAAATTATATTCATTATGTTAAAAAAATATAATAAACATTAGTCTTTATACATGATGATTATAAATCTTAGAAAAAATATTGTTAATACATGTATTATTTTAAATAAAAGATACTTTTTATAAAACATAATAATTAAATGCTAAAAAATTACTAATATCGTAAATGCATCAGGCAAATATAATTTTATAAATACAAGAAATTGCTCCAAAATTTTTAATATGACTCACTCTAAAATAATATGATCAAGATTATTATCATACATGAAAAAAATTAAAAATATATATTTAGACAAACTTCTCTATAAATTTTTAAGAAATTAAAAATTAAAATTAATTTATAAAAAATCTATTGTTTAAATTTTTATTTTTAATTTATATATAATTTATTTTAAATTTATAAAGAAGTTTTTTATTTTATTTTTATCTCTTGAATTTCACGAAGTTAGTCCAGAAATATTTCAAATAATTTTATATCTATTTTTTTATTTTTCAAAATCTACATTATAGCTTTTGTATCCATGCATTTAAGGTCTGAAACATGTTAAAATCATCCAAATAATATGTCCATAAAATAAAAAAAAAAAAAAATTATGAAAAAATAGTTATTAGAATAAATCAAAATTCAAACAGTGAATGATATAATGGTTATAATTTAACTTATTAGATTTGCAGAGTATGACAGATAGCATTTAATTATCAAATCGCTTATAATCAAATTCCAATAAAATTTACAAATATATTATTTATGAATTTAAAATAGTATCAATAAACGACAAAATAAAAATTCAATTAAAAAATAAATAATATAAAATATTGTGTCCAACGCAAGGAAAAAACATAACTATCTCTAATAAATATTATAAACAGAAATAAAGTATATATCTAAAGAGTTATGAAAAATATCTTTATCTTTGTAATAAAAAAATATATTTTTAGGAAAATAAGAAACAAATAAATTATAATAAAATATTATTATATAATTCTAAAATAAGTATAATTATGTTGGAGATCCCACATCGACTAGAGATAAGGTCAAACTAAGTTTTATATAGTGGTGCAAACCTCACTTCATTGAGCCGGTTTTATGAGGATAAGTTAGGCTTTAATCCACTACTAATATTGGTACTAATATTACTAATAAATTATTCTGATTTTTTTTAATCTTTCATTTTTGTATTAAAATATATATATTAGCACATGTGTGTATTATATAATTTTTGGGTATTATATAACAATTTTTTCTGAATTTACGTCTTTTTCCTATCTACTTTTAAATCATACTTAACAAATTAATTACTTTTTTTTTTTCAATTCACTATTCAATAACTTAGACTTTACTTGTATATTAGTTTGATATAGTTTATGACAACCCTTTATGCATTTTCTTTTAACTAATTAAAGCATGAAAAAAATAATCCTAGCTGTAGTTATATGAAAAGATAAAATAAAATAGAAAAAAAATGGTGATGAACATTTTTAATATAAATGATAGTTTTATATTTTCTTACCATAGTAATTATAATATTCCCCATTCTTTATTTATTTTTACTAAAAATTCTTTATTTTTTTTAGAAAATTAAGGACCTTAAAGTCTTCATATTTTTTTTTAAACCAAAAGATGTGTGTATTCCTCCTCCCCTAATTGCCACTAAACCATGCAACACAATTATCAACCATTCTATTTAAATTATCCTTCTCCCTCCATCTTTCCCATTCTCAATTGTCCCTCTAATGACTAGCTTTGGAACATATTAAGAGATAAGAAAGAACAAAAGATTAAAAAGAGGTTAAAATTTTGTTGGTATGAGTGAAGTAGTGTAGATCCAAGGTTGGAGAAGACAAAAAGGTATGAACAATTTTGTCTTTGTGAATGCAACAACTCCTCTCCCCTTTTTTGTCAATATTAATTTTGGTGCAACCAATTTGGATCCCAAATAAATGCTTCCTTCTTTTAAAACAAAATAAAAAATAATATAATATAAAAGCAAATCACCTTTTATCATAGTTCATAATGTACTAATTAAAATGACTTTAGCTAGTCAAGTGAATTACCTCATATATGTTTTTTATATTATTGAAGTTCCTTAATTTTGTGAGAATATAATAACAATGTACTTAAAAAAGACATCTTGAACCCTACAACTATTTCTTCTTTGAAGAAAGGAAATGCATTGTATTATTCATTTAAAGACAAGCCATGTGTAGAAACATGTATTTTGTCTTCTTATAAAAACAAAAAGAGAAAACAAAAAACAAAAAGAAAAAAATTGTTTTTTTTTTCTTATAATTTGATTATGATTGAAGATCCGAATGCACGGTTGAATGCAGTACCTTCATCATATCATGAAACATTAATTTTTAAAAGGTTTCTCAGATGAAAATATATGAATAACATAACATGTTTCTCTGTCCAAGGATTCTAGTTTAGATTTAAAATATACATAATAATTTAACTCCCACACACCCATAATTTAAAATATCATGAAATTATTATTCTTTTTCCAACAAAATCTTAAACACAAGAGAAAAGATATATGATAGAAAAATACTGTATCAAATTATTTGTTATAAATTAATAGGCTACATCAATAACATAATAAAAAAAACATAAAAATTTACACTAACTTTAATTGTAAATAAGTAGAACATACACCTCAAATAAAAGATAAGATAAAATCAACTCTTATCCAACTAGAAAAACCTAAGCTGACAGTAGTTAAAATATACAAATATTTTATATTTAAACAACATATAGATCTAAAAATTAAAATATTTGGAAATATTTAAAAAAGCTTTTAATTTTTTTCTCTTACACAGTTGAAATCTTGTCTACACTTCAATGATCAAAGTACTAAACATTGACTTATTATAACAATATGAAAAAAAAATAATTAATAATCAGAAATCAGAGAGACGAAGTAGTGTACTACCACCGACACATCCACACACATTGCTATTTGACCATTGTTAAACTTATCTCAAATCTTCTTAAATCTTTATTTTTATATATATATATATATATGTAAAGTTTTATTATTAATTGTGTCAATTAAATCATGAAGTTATAATTTTATATTATCGTAATTATTTATATAATTTAAAAAAATTAAATAATAATAATAAATATCAAATTATTCATATTTTTATATATTTTAAAAATTTTATATTAATTTTGATTTATTTAAATGAGATATCATATAATTTTATGATAATATTGAATTTTTATTTAAAAAAGAAAATATCTAATACAAAATATTGAATAATAAAAATAATACTTATACAATTTGATATTTTCTACGGATTTTAGTCTCGGTTTCTAAACATAAAACAAACAATTAACCATAAATAAATAATAATTAAATGATTAACAATAAATAATAATATTTTGGATCTGCCTTGTTGATTACAATGATTTGACTTGTGTTTAAAATTGTTAAAATGATCGTCTGGCAAGACCTAAATATGTTTTTCTATTTGACTGCTTCTTCTTTTTTTCTTAGGTTGCAGTTTCTTAATATTATTATATGCTTATGGATCTTAATAAAGCTTAAAGAGTATTAATTTATAAAATATTTAAGACTAATTATATATATATATATATATTTAACATCAATTTAATTATCTATGTTATCAATCAATCATAATTATTTTACTACTAATTTTTTCAGCATATTTTATTATGTTTTCAGATATTAATAAATTTTATTATTATAATATTTAAATTATTTACTGATTTATTAAACGTGTAATAAAATTTTTACTAGTAACAATGTTTTATTATCAATTTGTGTAAAACAATAATATTTTTTTATTATAAGATTGAAAAATATAATAGTAAAGTCCTAAAAAAAAAATACCTTCACGATCAATTTTTTATATATCATCATTTGGTAACTCCCTTAAAATAATATAATAACAATTTCCTTATATTATATTACATTATTTTAAGGAAATATATAAAAACTGAGCTATCAAAATATTATTCTAACATAAATTAGGTAATAAAATTTGTAAAATAATAATAGTCAAGTATATAATATATTTTTAAGCTAAATATTTTATATATTTATTTAAAATTGAATTATTAAATTTTGATCAAAGAGGCGAGTTTAGAAAAAAAAATTAACAGATAAATATTTAAAATTTGTTAGAGTTGATTCCAACATTTTGAAAAAAAAAATCATTTTTAATGAAAATAATGTGAAAAAATAAATAAATTTTATTTATATCACATGTTTTAATCTGAAATTCACGTTTTTTTAGGACATGCTAGCCAACTGGTAACTAGCTTAGCTGTGTGCGCGTCTTTGCCATTCAGAACTTTCACAAATACCAGATCTCACATGCTATCTTTCTCTCTATTTTTTCTTTTTTCAAATAAAGAGCCAAAAACAGTGTCTATGAATTTGGTTCACCATTAATCTTAGTTTGAAACCTTTACCATCTCGCTTAACTTAGATAAAACAAATAAAAGAAAAAAAGGGTCATTGGTCACTGCACTTAGTTGAAATTCAATCCTTTGCGACCTCATAAAATAAAAAGACAACAGTAATTTAGACTAATAAAGTCACTGAATTGAGTATTTGACACTCAAATGAGGTTTTATTAATTTGATTAAGACTTAGACAGAATAATTAAGTGATGGATACACTAGAATTGATTATTTGGCACAAGAGAGACCCCATAAATGTGCACAAAACTTGGTTTATATGCGTTGCGTGGAAGAGTGTGCGAACTGGCGTGAATGTATGTTTAGGTGTCTTCAACCAAGACACAATAACACAAAAAAATCTATGCATCAGATAAACTAGAATAACAAAACTACATGTTGCGTGAACGAAACGAAGACACCGAGTGTCGTTTTTCTTGGACCAATGTCCCTGGCCTCATCCGAAAGCTATTGTTCTCACCCGACCAAGTCTCTGCATCAGTTAAATTCACAATTTTCCTTTTTCTTTTTACTTAAACTGAGATTATAAAATCATAAGACAATTTCAACAACTTTTGTGACCCTATGTTTAACCAAACAAGTACAATTTGACTGTGGGCATTAAAAAGAAGAGGTAGGTAACCGTAGTGACCGAAAAAGGAAAGAAAAATAAAAAGCCATTGTTCGTTTCAGACACTCTAAACTTGGCGTGGCCTCAGGTTATGAAATACAAAAAGTGATTCAAGAAATTTGAAACCAAACACTGTCTTTATTTCTTTCTTTCCTTGACTTTGTCCGCGACTCTGATACCTGAATTGGGTAGCACGAGAACTTCAACATCAAATTCTTGTCACATAACTCATTGATGTTAACTATTGATGGTTCCTTTAACCATACATATACAGACTTTTATTCTCTTAATTAATTAATAAAAAGCCGTTTTTAATAGTTATAACATTTTAACTAATTATCAGTTCAATCAATTAAGTAACGGATTAATTAGTGTAAATAAACATGTAACATCATATTAGGTAGAAAAAATAAAACCGTAACGTACTCAATAAAATCAATTAAAGAAAAAATAGATCAAGCAATATATTTATCCATCGTTTTGTTGAAGATAGCAGCAATATATAATTTATATGAATAACGTTTTTACTTCCAGAATCTACTGTAATTATAATTAACATTTTTTAATAAAACGCACTCGGGATACATATATAATAAAGGTTGAAATATACTTTTAATTTTTAAATTTTGAATTAAGTTTATTTTTAGTTCTTTAAATTTGAACCTCATACTTAGTTCTCATCCAAATAAATATAATACCATACTTAATGATAATAATGCAAATTAAAAAGATAAATTTTAAATTCAAAAGACTGAAAAATAATTCATGAAGAAAGTAAAAATATGTTCAAACATATTTTATACAATTAATTAAATAACTTTTTTAATTAATACTCATTGTTTCTCTCTCTTTTTTTTCTTCTTTATAGCCATATCTTTCTTTAATATGTTTCGAATTAACAAACTTTTGAGTAGTATTTATTTTACAAATTTAGAGACACCAATAATTCAAACATATTTATTTTTCTAGTAATTAATAGATTTTTCATCACTATTTTGTAAAATAAATAAATAAATAAATAAACCTATGGCACTTGAACAGTGAAATCGTGATTCGTGAACTGAGCCCAGTGCAGAGAAGCAGTGAAATTAGCTCCAGAAGTTTAAGTGCAGAAATTTTTCAAACACAAGTGTTGTTTGTTAATTAAGCTAAAATTTGTGAATACTTAGCGTAATGAAAGTTAATATAACTGTTGAATAGTGGTAATTAATAAAAAAATTGTAATTTAAATCATAGATGGAGTTAAGCAGTGTGTGAAAGTTTTGTCCCTCTTGCTGCTACCTTAAGATCCGAAACGCGCTGGCTGTAATTAAAACCTTAAAAAGCCCGGCAAAAACTGTTCAGTGTCTATAAATACCCTCTTCTTCCTTCTTCTCTTCTTGTATTTGGAGCATAGTGCATTGTTTGGCCCATTAATTAACGAAGGAAACTACACCTTCTGGCTTATTCTGCTGTGCCAACTGTGCGTTTGGGTGTTGTTACTTTCACAAAGTAGCACCAGCAGCAGAGCCAGAATGGGAAACCTCTTCTGGCTGGGCATTGTTGCAGCACTTGTTTTTGGCTTCTGGGTTGATGCCTTTTCAGCCTATCAATATCACCACGTCAATGAAACTGAGTTCTCTTTGTTGGAGGCTCAAGAACAAGCATATTCTTCCCTCCTTGGGAGGTCTCCTCTAATGGTAGGATTCACACTCATTCAAAGTGCTGCTGCCAAAGGAGCAGGTACCATATAACTCTAACCTCTTTATTTTTCATCTCATGGGAGTTTTGGAAACAGAGTTCATTTGCTGTTCGCTTCTTGTTTTAGTAAGATCCAATCTTTTTTAGAATGTAGTTTATCTAGTTAGAAATTGCTTCAAAGGCTTGTTGCACACGGTTCATGCCAATTGATTTTTAATTTGCTGAAATTATGAGGGCATGTACCTAGAGATTAAAGCATACATAGAACCAATGTTGGTGGTTAAGGATCTGCTATAAATTTTGACCTTTCCCATGGGTCTGGATTTGAATCCCGCAATGTAACTTTCTCTGCCTGGTGGACAATTCTTTGTTGCAAGATCCCCTGACACCTTGGGACTAATTGAGTTGTTACAACATGATGAAAGTACTTACTGTGTCAGCCTATGTACTAAGTGGATCTACGCATGCAGTCCAATCATGTCATTAGAGACTAGTTACAACATAGTGAAATTGAATGAGCCTATGCACTAATCCTCTAAGTGGATCTCATGCAGCTACCTAGTAGTATTGGGGGTGCTTTCTTGTTCTACAGCTTTTATCACCGAAAATTGAGGCATACACCGAGCCTTAGTTTGGGGTAATAGCTAAGATTTTGTTGCCCTTTAGTTTAGCTAAATATACTTATTTTCTTTTTCTTGTGGCAGTTTGCTTGGATGGAACATTGCCTGGTTATCATTTACATCGAGGATATGGATCAGGAGCAAACAGCTGGATCGTTAATTTAGAGGTATAAATAAAATGAATTTGGGTTTTAAAATTGATGTATAGCACGTGCTTGTTTTTATTTCTTCTTATTAGGTTTAGATGTGTATACCAAAATAATATCCAATGCAAGTTTGACAGTATGAAGGTTGTTGAGTAAGCATTTCTAGTTAAAATATTGTCGGAATCGACTTTATTGTGTGTGAAAAGACAATGATTGAAAATACTCAGATAAAAATTTGGGATCTGCACATGTCATCTAAGGCTGTTTTCAAGTGTTGGTGAAGCTATAAAGAATTCTGTGAATATTTAAGTGAAAATCCTGTCACAGGGAGGTGGGTGGTGTAATGACGTTAGATCATGTGTTTATCGCAAGAAAACACGGCGTGGGTCATCAACATTCATGGAGAAACAGATACCGTTTACAGGAATATTAAGCAATAGTGCGGAAGATAATCCAGGTTTACATTCAATTAAACTACCCGAACTACTCTATTTATGCTTTCTCCATCTCCAGTCCCCTTTCCCTCATGTCGTTCCTCATGGTTGCAGATTTTTTCAACTGGAACAGAGTGAAAATTCGTTATTGTGATGGTGCATCGTTTGCCGGGGATGGTGAACATAAGGTAAGTTTTGATAATTTGGAGTTATTAAAAACTGAAATGATGTTGAATTAGCTTAATAGTAGTTTAGTGTTTGCAGTAAAATTCTTTGCAGTAAATAGATTTGATAACTCCAAAGGAGAATATATAAGATACATATGCTTCTTATTTCTTAGCTTCCGTTCTTTTTTGAAACTTTCGTTTCTGACATGTTTCTTGGAGATGTCTGCAAGGCTGTGGTTTAGATAAGGCCTTAATTTCCTCTTGTTCTAATGTTGAACTTTTCCGTTTTCCAACTTTCTTTCTAGATTTTTAGTTGTATCATCTTCTGTTAATGTTAGCTGTAGACACATTTATTTTTTTGGATATAGTTAGATATGGATAAGCACAATTTTATCATAAAAATTCTGAGTGAGGAAGAAAATATTGACTTCACGTACATTGCTTTACATTGGACAATATCTACTGAGACAGGCTGCTCAATTGCAATTTAGAGGACAACGTATATGGTTGGCTGCAGTGGAAGATTTGATGTCAAAAGGAATGCGATTTGCCAAGCAGGTTGTACACACGCATGCACACATACATTGCTACTTAGTCTTTCTTCTTACAATAGATATACTATTTTTGGTTCAGGCTCTTCTTTCTGGATGCTCGGCTGGTGGTCTGGCTACTATTATACACTGTGATGAATTTCGAGGGTTTTTCCCACAGACTACTAAAGTGAAGTGTCTTAGTGATGCAGGGTTATTTCTTGATGCGTATGTGGCTAACTATACCATTTCATTTAATGAATGTGTTTCCTTTGTTACCACAGGATTTTTGGTCCTTAAATTTGTTGTTAATTCTCCCCTTGAATTACAGGATTGACGTGTCTAGGGGACGTACCATCAGGAACTTTTTCAGCGGTGTCGTAGGGCTGCAGGTACCCCAGTTTTTTTGTGAAGCCACCGATTTATTATATTATCAAAGCAAAATGTATTACAACATTTTACTATTTTGTGGTCTTCTTAACAATTGACTAATACTATTTGGTTCAACTATTTCAAATAAGCTAATGTCAAATAAAATGGCATTTATACTCAAACTCCATGTTGGATCATACTGTTTTTATCATGGATTTTTCGCAAGGTTCTTCACCAAACCTGAGTAGGAATTGTTTGTGGTTAATTGAAATTTGAAAATCTTGTTTAATATGAAATGAGGATCTGCCACATGCCCATTGATTAGTAAGGTTTGAAACTTGGCCATTTTGACATGCTTATAACTCTTACAGCTTGATGGTAAATATTTTGTTCATTCATTTCAGGGAGTGCAGAAGAATCTGCCGCGCAGTTGTACTAATCACCTCGATCCCACTTCGGTAATTATTGATACCTTCTATTCTGAAAATATAGAAAAATATTTGAATGGATTTCCAGAGATTTGAAGATCCATAATTTGTTGCTTGCTCTAAGTAGGCCTTTCAGTAATGTATCTTCTTTTACCCCTCTTTCAGTGCTTCTTCCCCCAGAACTTGATTGCTAATATTAGAACCCCGCTATTCACTCTTAATACCGCCTATGACTCATGGCAGGTAAATGTCTGATTTGTCACCTGGTTGTTGTCTTAATTCCTGATAAATCTTGCATTAAATCAATTGTACGCATTATACTAAAAAAATATTTTTTGTCTATCAAAAGATCCAATCAAGCTTAGCTCCTTCTTCAGCAGATCCCCGTGGCTATTGGCGTGATTGTAGATTAAATCATGCTAAATGTACTTCTTCACAAATCCAATATTTGCAAGGTGGTTTGACGTATGAGATAGCTTTCATTAGAAGTACTAAAATGTCTTGAATAAATTAGTCAGTGTAACAAGTCATTTCCCTGTATCTAATGCAGGATTCAGGAATCAAATGCTTAATTCTATTAGAGGCTTCTCAAGATCATATCAGAATGGATTGTTTATAAATTCATGTTTTGCCCACTGCCAATCTGAGAGGCAGGATACATGGTTTGCGGACAATTCTCCTGTCGTTGGGAACAAGGTGGGTGTCTCATCATGTCTTTAATGCAGTTTAGTAAGAATATTGCATCTCGGTATGTGGAGGAATTTGATACTAGATTGAGCTTACAATTACTTAATGATGATATGATTTTTTCCATAATTCACCATGAGAAAAGTTCTAGTAAATTGTAAATGCTTTGTTTATTGGCCATATATGTTTGCTTATGGAATCTACTTTCTGATGGTGTTTGCTTGCCAATATTTCATCCTTCTATTTTGAAGTAGAGCATGCTTCTAGTTAGACGTTATATATATATAAAGTATCAAATGATTTGAAGTACTTTTTGTTTTCCTTATTCTTGTTCATCCGCCATGGACCAAGACATTGTTGTTTTAGACCATGCAATATTCCATTTCATGATACGTGCTGGTTCAGAAAGAAAAAGAAATGGGATTATAAATTAGAAGAAAGCTAAAGCCTCGCACTATAATTGTGCAACTCAAGCATTGTGGTCTGTTACTATTTATCAGTTAGCCTCACATCTTAGTATATCATAACATAGTAGGTTATCCAGTGGTGTTGATTCTATAATCTTTCATGACACTGCTATTTAAATCTAATCCTGTTCTGTGTCTGTCTTTGATCTCTGAAGCTAGTATATGCAATTTTCTTATTCTTCCCTATTAAATTTTAAGATCTTCCTGTCTAACTCTAAACTATATGCAGGCAATTGCTCTGGCTGTTGGAGACTGGTATTTCGACCGAGCAGTTGTTAAGGCCATTGATTGTCCTTACCCTTGTGATAATACATGCCACCATCTTGTCTTCAGATGAGCCAAATTTCATCAATGGTCATAATTTCGTTCGTATTCATTTGGACCTACAATTGCATGCGATTGGGAAGATGCCATTCAATTGAGGAATGCAAGTAATAATACACTTTTGGACACATTTTCTTAACACATTTTATTATCAGGTGAAATTCATGCAAGACTTACACAATTATGTAAGTCACATTCTCCCTCTAGTGGGATTTGTATGATATTCACCAAATAATAGTGTTAAGAAGAATAGGTCAAAAGGTGTGAGCATTTCTCACTTAGTTTTTTTATCAAGGACAATAAAAAAAAGTGGTTATTTGAAGTGCAAAATTTAATAAGCATTTTCCATGATTTAGTAATTGGTGGGAGTAGTTTCCGTGTATAGATTAATTAGATGAGAATGCTGAGGCAAATGGCTTTAGTTTTTTGCAAAGATTGGCAGAGGTAAGGAAGTATTACAATATATATACACTGTAATAGAGTAAGCGTGTAAGCATTGACAGTGGTTGAATGAGATAGTCTCAATCTCATACTTTCCTTTCAGTTTGAATGAAAAGTTCGTCATTATTTCCTTTTTACTAATACTATGTGAACTTTTCTGATGTACCATTATTATTATTATTTAACACACAATTTATTTATCTATAGATATTAAATCTGAAACACAGAATATAACATTGACATGTATGAGTATGTTTTGTTTGTGTAATCTTAAGTTTTTAAATATCTTTCTAACTTTCAAATTTTATTTCTGTTATAATTCATTAAATTCAAATACTCAAAACAGATACAGAATTTTAAATAAGAAGGAAATAACTTCCCATAATATCTCTAACTCTTTTCTATTGTTAATTTTAAATTTAATTGCACATAAAATCTATTGTTTAACTATCACTTTTCTTAATTTTTTTTCTTTCCAAACTTCAAAGAAATAGCTTATGAAAAAAAGAAGAAGCTTATATTAAGTATTTGAAAGTTTTAAGTGTAAATATTTATTGTTCAAATGTATATGTAAATGTGTTTATAATGAGTTGAGTTTTTATTTGGTGTTCAGAGGAGAAGTTTTTACTAATATCTACTTGTTATCAAACTCTTGGTCTATTAAATAGATATATAATGTATTAAATGTATAAAGTTTTGAGAAATTTTAGTCACCATATAAAGATAACATTATTGTCAAATAAAAAACCATCTAGATTCTATTTCCTCTTCTCCATCACTTTAGTAGTTAAATTCAAGTTTGGCACACAATTTTTTAAATTAGATTTCAGATATGGATTATGATGAAGATATTTTTAATTTTATTTGTATGTGATCCTGTTAATATTTTATAAAATTTCAAGTAAATTAACTATCAGTGTCATCTTTTTTCTCACTTCTTCAAATCATACTATTAGTGTGAAAAATAAAATAATAATAAATATTATAACATTATAAAATATTTTTATGATAATTAAATTATTTTATTAAAATTATTTTTTATTATTTATCATTTTATATATCTACTACTAAGCTGTTAATATCATTATTTGATTATTTTTTGTTAGTACAATAAATATTAATATTTACAGTTTATTTTTAATATAAAAAATATTAATTTAATCCAACAACTTAAGATTCACTTGATAATAATAACATTTAAAAACCATTTTTTAATATCAAATAAGTCTCTAAAATATTTTTTAAAACATAAAATAGTTACATTTAATATTTAAAAGACTTATTTATATGAAAAAATACTTAGTTTAGTATAATTATTTTTTTATTAATTTTTAAAATAATTAAAAAATTATTAGTTTTATATCAAATTGAGGTGTAATTGATATTTTATTTAAAAAATTACATGTCAGAAATATAATATATAATTATATGCTATAATCCTTTTTTATAATAGCACTGAGAAAAAAATAATATAATTATATAATTTTTTAAATAATATATCAACTACACTATTTAAATCTCCATGTGATATGTGACATAAAACTAATACTTTTTTTAATGATGATAATTAATAAATGAATAAAATAATTAATATTTTACTAAAACCAATTAAAAAATTATAATTATATTAAATTTAAATATTTTTTATAGTTATTATATGAAAAATATATTTTATCAATAAATTTATTTAATATTATAGATATTGTATGGTGTGGGCCTGAAAATTAATCCTGAGGAGAGCTTGATAATTAAAAATAAACTCCATTAAAGAAAAGGTTAAATATGATTAAGAGAATAAAACTCAAATACACTTCATATTGGGTATTTTCTGAAGAAAAAAGACCCATTAACTAAGAAAAATCATTATAAATAGGTTAGAATCTTAAGGTATGAATTTTTTATTATTTGTGTATTTATTTTATCATTATTTTTTTTATAGTTGAGTTGAGTATTGAAATGTCTTTTGCAATCACTCTTGATGAAGTGGCAGATTATTATATCATTATTTTTTATTATGTATGATAAGTTTCATCATAAATAGGAAAAAATAAAATAAATTTACCTATGTATAAAAATCAACTTATATATATAAGTTAATTTGTAAAAACTCTCATATAATTTTTATGAAATTTTATTTTTAATTTATTTCAATTTGTGGGGGTATAAAAAAAAAATCCAGAGTTATGAGGCTACTTGTAATAGATTTGGGCTTATTGGGCTATTTGGACTGTTAAGCTAGGTCCAGGACAATATAAAGTTTAAGAAGTTTACAATTTGATACATAATTAAATAAGTAGAGAAGATTATTTTTAAAGGGAGAAAATATTAATAATAAATAATAAAAAATATATTATATATTATTATTCCTTAAAGAAATTTTATTCTGATAAGGCAAATGGTTCAATAAGTCAATGACCAAAGTCTTGGATAAAATAAAAGAAATGAATAGAAAATTCATAAAATAAGAGAAAAAAATATTAAAATATTTTTTTAATCTTTTATGTCACATTACTTTATTTTTAATTTAAAAAAAAACTTAATTTGAAATAAAAATAATTATCATTTTGTATTGAGGAGATTATATCATACTTATTATTTACTCAACCTTTGTTTTCTCACATTCATATTCATTTATTTAGATTGACCAAAGATTGAAAATTAGGGTACTCATTTTAGAAAATAAAAAAAGTTAACTTTAGAAAATAAAAATTTTAATTCCATTTCCCCTCTATTAAAATAAACAGAAAATAAATTAATATTTTTTATATTATGTTACTGGTACAAAATTTATCAATCACTATTTTATTTCAAATAAATTAACCTTTGATAGAGGAATTTGAAAAAAAATTATATTACATGTTTGACCTATTTTTTATTTTATATTATATCATATGTTATGTTTGATGTATTTTTAAAATATAAAAGAGACATAGAAAGAAAAAATAATACACTATACGTCTTGAGAGTTCACATTTGATTGTTCATTCTCCTTCACTTTCCTAAAAACTATTCTCAAATTATCTGGCAAGACTAACGATAAGGTTATATAATATTACACAGGTTCATCAACACCGTCATTATCACTTCAATCATTATGATGATGATGATGAACAATTTTTTTATCAGTTTCTTGTCCTTGCCTTTTCATATATCACTATATGAAATCATGAACAGTATACAGGTGTATATAAATATATTTTGTTCCTCACTCAATTATATGAGTGCAGAGAATTTAAAACTGAAGAAACTTTATGAAACTTGTTTAACTAGTACATTAATATTTTACAAGGGATCAAACTTGGGATTGCATAGCCAACACCCCATTATCCCCCTCAGGATTTTTGTTCTGTTCCTGTGCACTGATGATTGTAGGGTCCCATCAAATAGACCAAATTATTTGTTTCACATGCATGGATATTCAAAATGTTCCATCACTCTCGCCCCCAAATTAAAGAAATAATAAGCTTGGAAATATTTAATGATCTACAAGACTTATTGTATTTGTGTGCACATGGACAATCAAAGGGGCTGCGAGTGTATATTGTCCTAAAGCATGAATAAGCAAATCCTAATATTTGAAAGATATTCCATTTTTCACTATAACAGAGACATATCTGATTAATATGACGTATGAATCTTTTCTTCATGTTGGCAGGATAACTTGTAAAATTTTAGCCATTTGACAGGTAATTGGAGGAATAATGATATGCTAAAAGGGAAACGAAATCACTGTCATGGATGCTTCGAAACTATTTGACTTCAGCAGCTTCTTTGTTGATGCCAATTGCCAATTAAAAAGGGTAACCAACAATAACTTTTTCTTTGCCACTAGTTTTTTGTTTTCTGCAGAGATTTAGGGAGAAGATGATGTCCTAATTTAAGATAAAGAAAATTTCTAGATTCAAAAAATGTTTACAGAAACGTTTATATTTGCCTCATTTAGAAAGAAAAAATGACTAGTAAGATTCTGAACCTTGTGTAAGTGGTTTGTTGCACTAAACTAACTCTTTGGAGTTTCAAACTAGGTTTCATCTTGCAGGTAGTCAAAGGGTAAATATATATAATATAAGGTGTATGTCAATTTGTTTCTGTGACTTCTTATATACGTTGTTATATAGTTACTGGTTGCTATCCTGAACTTTTTTTAATTGTTTTATTCAGTGAAAATTTTTATGACTTGAAAAGTTTGGTGTAGCCACTCAATTATGAATGGATATGTTGGAGGAGTATTGGTCAAAACTGTTTCACTAAGTGGAAAGGAAACAAAGGAAAAAAATAAAACTTGTTTCAAAGGTGGGGGAATGGTTCTTGAGAACAAGTTCTACGTGAAGGATGCTTGCTTTCTTTCGTTTTCATGTTGTTTCTCTCGGTCATTTCTGTCATGTCTGTGTGAAGTGAACACCCCATTCCCTCTTATTTTTTTATCTTGCTACTTTCACTTTCAGCAACAGTATATGTAGATGCCCACTGAGGGACCCATTATCTGGTCTGAAGCTTTTAGAGGAATAGGCCCACGCTAAGGACATTCACACAGAATCCTTTTGTTTTCAATTGGTACAATTCGTGTCACTTCCCAATACACCACAATAAAATTAATATCTTCTTTTCTAACATTGAATTATGAGTTCATTTCATTTTCTTTCCCCTTTTTTCCATTCTTCACTGTGTCCGTACGAAATTGTTAACCGAAGAAAGCTGTTAAATATGTTCTTTTTGTGGCCTTTGAGTTTCTCAACTAGTCGGTGGTGTGGCAGAAATTGCTGTGGTTTTTTGCCTCTTTGTGGCTATAGTGCCTACAACTGTTGAGTTGGTAATCAAATCTATCCATGTCTGTGTTGTGTGTACAACTGGATGACCCTTTTGAAAGAGGTAAATCAAAGGAAGACAAGCATTGCATACTTTCTTGTCTTGAGTCATTGAGAAGGGAAGGGAAGTGTGCTCAGGTCTTTCAAAAAGTGAAAACAATCTCTATCTGTAGGAGACAGTGACAGACACCCATTTAAGAAATAGGGTCCCTGGTGCTTTGATAGTGAGAGAGAAAAAAAAAAAAAAAAGAAGAAGAAGGAAGTTCAATGGATTCTCTATTTGAAAAGGATCAAGTGAAAGGCTGACTGTGTAAAAAGAGAGAGAGAACAAATCCCGGACATCTTAAAGATATTAGGATTTGAAACTATTGAGTCACACGCACGCTCCATGAACTAATGCAATGTCAACTGTTCAACTCTTGTTACAAAATAGCAACATAAACCTTATTGAAACTTCAATGAAGATAGAAAAATATAAAACAATGCTGTCAATTGTATACACACAAAAAAGGCTCACAAGCTACATGTACATCCATAATTAACAACATAAGAATTTTGTAAGAGAGAGGCCTTGAATTGGAACAAGCCTTATTCAGAAGTAGTGCCTCTATGTTTGATTAACAAAATGGTGGGAATATATAAGAAGCTGGAAATCACAAATATTACACTGTAACATAATGTACAATATGAAAAGAAAGTTTTCTACAGCACACACATGTGGTCAGAACCCACGAGAGAAAATTCTGACCTGGTTCATATTGGAAATTAAGTCGGCAACAACTTTGTCTCTTTCGTTGAATTGAAGTTTCCAAATATTACGTACAGGTTAAAGGGTTTGTCCAAAAGTCACTGAAAATCTCTGCAGATCCTTGCTATATATATCGGAAACTTGAAAAGCTGGTGGCGGATGGTACCAACTAGTACATGACTTGTCTGTTATGAATCCTGTTTCAGGTTTAACCTCACTGTAGATAGATTGAGAGGTTTGGATTTGATTCTGCTGTGCGTTTCCCAGAATAAATGGGGTGTTAAGATACTCAGACCACTTTAGATCCTCTTGTTCTGCTTGAAAGGGAACTTGAGCATCTTTGTTAATGTTAACCTCCATACACTCTGCCACCCCCCACGTGTTGTCGAGGAAGTTTGTGTTGCTTTGTAACTGCATACTCCCATTGCTTTTGTTTGTGTTGTTGGATTCCCAGTTTTGAACCGCATCAGAGGATATGGAAGGGTTGTTATTAGATTGGAGTTTCACATGTGTTGGGAAAATTGAATGGAGCATAGAGGAGGTTATGGTGGAATTGTTAAGGTCTGAAGAAGTGGAGGGTGGAATGAAACAAAGAGAGGTGTTGGGGTTTGAAGAGAGGCCCATGTTTGTTGTTCCATAATTCACGTGCTGGAAGGAGAAGTATGATCCTACCATATCAGAGGGTCTGCAACTGTTGTCATGGCAGGTAGCACCAAACCTATCTAGGAATAGTTCCTGGGTTGAATTAGTGGAAACTTCAAGAGGGTCTCTCTCTGAAGGCATGGCTTTTGCTGGCTGATCAACCAAACTCACTTCATTGGATCCAACCGAGGCTTTCTGATTGCTTTTGTCGGTTGAGGGTGGCATGTCCTTGTCGTTCTCAACCTCAGAGAGTGGTTTGTGGGTGTTTGGGTCAATGCCTCTTTGCCTCAGCTTCTTCTTGAGGCACGAGTTCCATAGGTTTTTAATCTCATTGTCAGTTCTTCCCGGTAACTGTGCTGCAATCTGAGACCACCTGGTAAAGCGGACACCAAACAAACCATATGAAAAACAAGTAAACCATACAAATAGAAGAACAAAAGTCAAAAGTATTAACTGTACGTTAAAAAAAGAAAGAGAAAAAAAGGCCTTGTGAGATACATCACTATATTCCTAAACTACCTGTTTCCAAGGACTGCATGGAGTTCAATGATCATGTTCTCTTCCTGCTGTGAGAATGCTCCTCTCTTCAAATCAGGCCTCAGGTAATTTATCCACCTCAACCTACAGCTCTTCCCACACCTCTGCAGACCTGGCATGTACAATTAAGGTTAGAATGACTCTCTTGTCTAGTGACTCTAGTCCTTCATCATGCACACTACCACATCAATGAAGTGATGAAATTTGAAACAAGCAAACAAGAAATATAGTCTATATATGTAAATATATACCAGCGAGTTTGGGGACTGAGCTCCAACATCCATGACCATGTTTGGTGATGTAATTCTGAAGCTTCTCGTCTTCCTCTGGAGACCAAAGGCCTTTCCGTAACTTTTGTTTGTAGCAGCAAGAGTGTCTTCCCATGAGTACGTCACTCACAAAGACTTGAATCCACCAATGGTTTGGTAACTCTTTCGTCCAAACCTACGTGGAGGAAGAATGAATGCCTAGGAAGTAAAGGGTGTTTTGGTGAGGTGAGGGGAAGAGTTGTAATGAAGGGTTTAGTTAAACAAGATTATTATTATGGTTAGACAAGCAAAGTTGAGAAAATAAAATGGCAGAATGATAGGGAATCAAATAAATAGGAGGAGCTTAGAGAGGAGAAAGTTGTACCAAGAGCTGATTGGACACTGCCATTTTTTTAATTCATATCTGACTTTCCTCAACTAGGCACCTCACCCTTCTGCACAGGACAATCTTAGGTCCCACCATCCGGTTCATCATATTTGGACGGTCTTGATTCTCCCAAGGTTTCTATCCAGTGGATGTATGTATGTATGTATAGGACAAGAGAGGAACACAGAAGATAATTGTTATTTACTTTAATTTGTATCTATGTATGTGTGTATTCATACAAATTGGCATTTTGTCAAGAGATCTCAAAATTTGAACACAAAAAAGTTATCATCTTCATGTGAGTGCATGTACCAGTTTTTGGTAATTGCCATATGCTAGAAAGCTAGCTAAGAGGGTTCTTACTTTTCACCGACCTAGGTGGTTATGGACCATGCTGCTTAGAGCTGGGAGTTCTAAATTGTAGTCTCGTGTGTTTGAAACTTCTCAAGTGTGACGAAACGTCCCCATTCCCACATGATATAGCATAATAGCAAGAAGGGAGAATGGTGGATAAAAGAAGTAAGTATGGAAAATGAAGGAGTGGGTTTGCTAGGCTAAACCAAGTCCAAGAATAGAAACATGAAGTATAAATTAACCACATGGTTTGAGAAGGGCAAAATTCTCATAGAGAAGTAATCCCTGAGAGTAGCAAGGTGTGCAAAACAAAGTATACTGCATTAATTTGATGATAACAGAAGCTTCTCTAGGTTCTTTTGTTCCCCTTTGGTAATTACACTAAAAAATTTGAATACTCTATGGCCCTTTCCTTTTGTTGACAAACTTTTTTTTCTGCCAGCCAGGTAACCTTTGTAGAAAACTGCCCTTCTCTTCTTTATGGTTTTTTGGGATGGTTTTTCAAAACCATGATCGTTTTGAAAAGATTGATGATTTGGGAAGAAATGCAAACTTGCTTTTGACATGTGTCGAGGTTAAGGTCATATTTCCACCCTTAGAAATTGCTGGAACTTCTACTAACTATCCTAATGATTCATCTTTTTTGCAATTTGAAAATTACGTATCTTGTCAATTAAATGTGGTTTTCTTCAATGTCAATTTTCTGACTTCATACGACTTCTGTGTTTGTGTGGTAAGATACTAAAACCGTTGTTTTTTTAGGTAGGATACTAAAACCAAAGTTAATAATAGAAATAAACAACTGTACTTCCATATGCAAATGCGACAATCACAATAATGCAATTGTCCCTTTTCATCATAGTCTGAATCTCTGCCTCTATAAATATATATAAAAGAGAAACCACACAATTTTCCATCATCAAATATCTCCAAACCGCAGCCAATCTCAGATTCATCAAACTTTTCTTATTACCTTCAATTCATCTCAGTTCATCATCAAAACTTCTACCATTTAGAAGAGAAAATTTTAATTCTCCTTATTTTCATACAGGACAATTGTTAAATAAGAATGCAATATATCAACTTTGGGAGTGTTTACACTTCAAAGTGACATATAACTATACAACAATTAAGCTCATATTTATGTCATGTTTATATAATTAAAATAATTGAACTTTAAATAAAATATTATAATAATTTAAAATGAACTAACAAATAAAGATAAAAGTACTCTTGAAAAATTTATCATTAGTTACTTTAATAAAATAATTATTAAAAATTTATAATTTAATAAACTAGCTTAACAACTAATTAAGACTATCAAATATAAAAGAGGTAGAAACTAGTTTAGTCCAACCTGAACAAAATCAGCTATAACTTTAATATTCTACTTTAACTGGATGACCCATCAAATTGAGTCATACTCTGTCCAAAAGTTATAATATATATTTCAATACTTATATTAATTTTGAAAAAAAAATATTAGACCAAGTATATATTATAACTTTTGGACAGATTTAACCTATTTGACTAATTAGAAGGAACCAAATTCAACTGAATGATTTGAATTCATTATATTATACCATTACATCAGTTTGTTAAATTGAACTAATTTGACAGTTTTTACTCAGTGAAAATCTCTTTTTACATATTGTCAGATTTAAGTTAACTTTTGAATTGAATTTGGTTTGTCTATTGGATTTGTGTTAGATTAAACTAAATAAATTTGATTATAGAATTATAAAAAGTATAAAAATAGTGTGATGAATCTAGAATTAGAAGAATTGAGGATAGAAACTAAACTGGTAATGGAGTGAGACTTGGGAAGCAGAAGAGAAAATGGCAGACCAAGAGTGGGATCGAAATTATTCATGTAGGTGCCTATTTCATAGACATACAATCCAATGAAATTTTTTAACCAAATCATTACCAGACAAAGTAAAAAGTTGTTGTGTTTGGGAAAGAAAAGGTTCAACGGTTTTGGTCTAAAATAGTACCATTTCCCCCCTCTACGGACAAATCACAAAAGCAGAGCAAAGAGATCAAAGCTCCAAACTTTCTCTCTTTAATCACACAATCTCCATCAATTTTAAATCACCATGCTTTTTTTTAACCACAAGATTCGTCT
Source organism: Macrotyloma uniflorum (assembly GCA_016859785.1). NCBI lineage: Eukaryota > Viridiplantae > Streptophyta > Magnoliopsida > Fabales > Fabaceae > Macrotyloma > Macrotyloma uniflorum. The sequence continues at coordinate 1,380,631 of BDMB01000022.1, read as the reverse complement.
CATCGTCTATGTAATAATAAAGATTAAGAAAAAGTTATCAACTTGTCCCTCTTAGATGTCACAAATTGCACAATATTCTCTGCAAGTTATTCATGCCACACAACCATCCAAATTAGTCAATTGTCTTGAAGCACTTATTTTCAAGAACACGTTCTCAATAATGAAACCATATAGAGCTGATATTAATATTGATATCCTTCTGTGATAGCTTGTCTCTTGGCTCTGACATTGTGAAGGTTCCATGGCCTTAGCCATGTCCTAATTCAGCCATCCAATTGGACATTTCAATTATAAATTCAACTGCAAAACCTTCATGGCCTTATCTTATATTTCCATATGAGCTGTTCTGCTAAGTCAAACTCCAAATATTTCTAAAATGTGTGCATTTTTCATTACTATTGCGTCCTCTCTACTTTAATAATATGTGTCGGCTTCCTTGTGCTTTGTATATTGCTGCAAAATAGTTAATTGGCTCATTTGATTAGTGACCAAAATGAAGTTGGTCAGCTACGTAGTTTGAATTAATGTTTTCTACTGTCCTTTTCCTCTTTTTTCTTTGCAATCAAATGCAGATCTCTCTGTTTACAGGAATCAATTTCTGACTGCCAATCATTGGAACATATGAAACATCAATATTTTAACAACAACCAAAATTGAACCTGCTTTCTTAGATTAAAATTTTGTGTCTAGGGATAAATATTCCCTAGAAACACGAGTTAACACAATGACATGACATAATTGAAGGTATCATGATAAAATACTCATGAAATACCTACTACCCTATAAGATCATAATGTAATGACTCTTATAAAAAATAGCATTTGAGTAACCTACCCTTCAGTAATGGAAATATTTAGAGTAAAGTGGGAATTTAATTATTGTTAGAAGCAGAAACATGGATGTATGAAAGTGGTGGTTGATGGTATCTGATGTTGAATAAAATTCTGCAGAAGAGAAGAGGTAGTAGGTTAGTCAGAAAAGGTAAGAGGCAACATGTATCTGAAGTTTTGTTTTTGAATGATTGTGATAATGAGAGAGAGACAATGGTTGAGACAAATCCAATCTGATATAGCTTGTACACTATGCTGTGTATTTGTCTCACAAGTTGCTGAGTTGGGATTCCTTTCAGAAAATTTGAATAAGTATGGAAATTTGAGTGTATATATGGAGCCCATGGTCCCCAAAATTTTCTGCATTAAAGAAAAACTGCATAATAAGAAAATAAATATGAGTGGCATTATTGTGATACTAATCTTTGTAGGCCATACCTCAAATTAAGTTTTATATTTAGGTCCAATGCATAATACTGTCACATATGAAGATTAAAGAAGGGTTAAAGTCCCCTTTTATTTATTAAACAATTTTCTTCTTTGCTTCATATTTGTCCAAAAAATCATTCATTGCTAATGTTGAAATATATTCTCAATAATCTTCTCCTTCCAATCACTCATCCCTTCAATAACACGGTTCTAAATTATTCACAAAACCCTTTGTTTTCAGAATGGTCAAATTCTAAAAGACAAAAACAATTACATAGAATATGGATTCAATTCTCAATCACTTTTATTATATAAATTTAAATAAAAATAGTGAGTTCTAAATAAGACTTTTCTACTGCTTTGAAAAAGTCAACAACATTTTGATTAATATTGTTTTTACAAATTTATGTATATATTAATAAATCTTTACACAATTTGAAATGATTAAATTCATAAGCACTTCTAAGATATAATCTGAATTAAAAATTAAAAACTCATGACTAAAAACTATCATAATAGTTATTATAAATAAATAAAAGTATGTTTTTAACTGTTATATATATATATAATCAAATTTAATTTTAATTTATATATTTTATAAATTAATGAATCAGTCCTTTCGTTTTATAAATATTTGAAATTATTCATTATTTATTTTTTAATTTTATATTTAGTAACAATTTGTTATAACTAACTATTAAAAGTGAAATCGAGACTAAATTCACTTTTTTTTTTTTTAAGTTTGAGAATTAATTAATTTATTTGTAAGAATGAAAATTAAAATCAAATTTGACAAAAATAAAACACAAAGATTAAAATATATTTTTCTCTTAAGTGATACACATACAAAAAAAAATGTTATCCATAGAATTAAAAACTAAAATATTTAATAAGAATAAAAAAATATTAAAATATAAATTAAGGTGCTAAGATTAAAACTATATATGATAAAATTATTACATAAACTTAAATTTTTTTATCATTCACCTGTATACATAAATATAAGCATATAATTATAAAAGTTTCACTACTATATATCCTTGTAGAAGACAAAATATAAAAAAGTTTAACAACATCTAAAAAGTTATTACTAACATAAAAAATATAAATTTATTTAATTAAATCATACTTTTATTAAAAAGAAAAAAAATGTAAAACAATGAAAATTTATCGGTAAATAACGAAGAAATTAATATTTATATTAACTTGGATGAAGAAATAATAAAATAAAATTTTAATTTAAAGAAAGAAATAGAAGAAACTAAAAACAATTTACATATTAAAAAAATTTTAAATTAATTAAAATTAAGGTTAAATTATAATATATAATTAAAATTAAAATTAAATTATAATATATAATTAACGCTTTTTTAAATTAGTTTTTAGAATAAGTTACATACATAATATTTTCTATATGATATCCTTAATTTTAATAAATTATTGGATCTAAATTGTATCATTATTAAGATACAATCTTTTCAATATAAAGGAATGATATTGAGATAAGATGTAAATTTCATCTCTAAACCGATTTGGGTGATACATAATCCCATTTTACATATTTTCATTATAAGTTTTACATAATCCTTTCTATCAATTATCTTGAAGAGTTGACGAGGATAAACTAAAACAACTTAGAGATGATATTTTGATAAACTTTTTTAACTAGTTATGACATAAGATAAGGTTAGTAGTACTAACAACAGCACTACTAAAATATGTATTCTTTTGCTGCAATCACATGATTATGATTGGAACAGTAGCAGAGCTACAATGTTTTTTTTTAAGAATTGTTATTCTTTATTGACTGCATAAAGATGAGTTGAAGTATAAATTACCTGGAATTGGTGCCAACTTGAAGCATACATCATTTCAAGCCGATATTATCAGAAGGAAAAGTTTAATGTCAATTACAACTACAGCAACAGTTATAATTGTTCTTGATTGACCTCAACACTTCAACATAGATATTCATTTTTATTTTTTCAATTTTGATTGGAGAGTTTCTTCATCTTTCTAATTCAATCTAAATATTTCACGGTTTTGATTGAAAATACGTTTAACTCAGTATATAATTTAAGAAAACTTATTTATTGTACATAGATAAAAAAATATATTTTATTTATATTTAATATTAATTACCTATTTATACTGATTTTATGAATTCGTTTGAATTAAAGCTTCTTAAAATCTTTAAAATATTTTTAGATTTTTTATTTTATTTTAATTCGACAGTTTTTATTTTTTTAATTTTAATTTAAATATTTTATGATTTTTATAAAATATGTACCTATTCATTATATTTTGATATTTAAATTAATATATAATTAAAAAAAATAATTATTGTAAATCAATAGAAAATATATTTTATTTATATTAAGTAATGAGTACTGATTTATATTAAATTTGATGAGTTAAATTAAATTTTTTTAATCTTTATTTATTAACTAATAATTAATTTATTCATTAAAACATTTCAAATGAACCTTAAATATATTATAATCGAAACTTTGATAAATGACAAGTTTGATTAAAATCATATGGATAATAATAATAATAATTTGAATGATTTTATGGAATGTAAAGAATGGCATGGAAGTAAAGCAAAGGTTGTGATTTGGAAAGATGGAATAATCTAAGTATGATGTTGATTGAAAAATTGTGAAGTGGAAGTGATGAAGTAGGATTTGGAAGATGATAATGAGATTTTGAAGAAGAGGGAGACATAATTGATATGTCCTTGAAAAATGGAGATGCTTCTGTATTCTCCTTAAAACCATCTTTTCCTAATCCAATTCTTCAACAGACAACTAATTGACAAGAAAGGGCCATTCATTCATTCAAATATTTTTCTTTACTTTAACCACTTCCCATACTTATCTCTTTCCAACTTTTCCATTCAAATAACTTCCATCTATCTCCACGTTACTCTTCACACATCAAAATACATTACAATTAAATTAATAGTAAAAACTTAAAAAATATTTCTTAGTTGGGAATTTTCAAGTTCAGCAATTTATTATTTATGTTCTTGGCCCTCAAGATAATATATATATTTCTTAGTTAAGTAATTAGAAAGTTCCTATGAGAAGAAGTATTAATAGCTCCCACTTTCATTTGTTGGATATCTGAAGCTATTAAGTCTCAGAGAAGTTCCAATCTGAGAAGACCTCAAGTTAACCTCATAAATTGGCCCATTAAGGCTAGTTGGAAACACAAGCACATGCATATTTCATAGATTTTAGTTAACATCATCTTAATTATATTTTTCGTCTTGTCAAAGCAATAAGCAATTATTACAGAAACATGAGTGTCTCTGTCATGAAGTTGGTTTCCACATATGGAAGATTCATACCCAATAAAGTGTCATTATTAAGCTAAACTCTACATTTCATCTCTCATTTACTCGCTGGGATAGTTAGTTATGTTGCTATTAATATTATTTATACAACATTTAAGTGTTTGAGTGAGGTTGAGAGAGGAAGACCCAGAAGGGTTTCTAAAGGCATATAAGATGATTAGAGAAAGCCTTAATCACAGAAATTATCAAAAGCTTTGTCTGCTTGAAATGGTGCTCTCTGCCCCATTCTTGAATAATTACATTTTCACTTTTGCTTTGTAGTGGGAAATGATACTCAACTTTATTGCTATATTAACATCATTGCTTGTGATTTTGGGAGAAAGCTTATGCCTCTACATGAACTATTTGAGATTCTAATAACCATTTGCTCCTGCAGAGTCTTCTCAATCAATCTAATTTCAGATCTCGTGTTGAGTTCGGGGAATACTTAGCAGAATTTGATAACAGGGGTCTAATCAAAATAAAAAAGAACTCGTGACAGACATGAGATAACCCAATATCTAATCTACATGGTTACTTTAAAACACAACTTCATACATCTAAGCTAACCCATAAATCTTATGTCTTCAACGTGCCTTGTTCGTTGTACGAATATTGTCTCTATCTTCTTGTTCACACTTCTCATTTCAGAATAAATAATCTATGCACTTCCGGTTCATAACAAATTATTATTAATGACAATTTTTTTAACTTTTATATTTTAAATTTAAAAATTATGTTGTTAGAGTTAGTGAACCATGTATAAGGAGACTATAATCTATTAACATGTGATCGAAATTTACGCTCAATAATCTTATTAATTTGGTTTTTATACCACATAAAAAAGTGATTATGGACCTAATTTATCCTAAAATCAACTTAGAAAGTGATTTATATATTATAATTCAACTTCATTTTTAGTGGGTGTAGAATTTTTTTTATCAAAGATTTGTTATGTTAAATATGACTGTTTATTTTTTTCTCTATCTCCATTGCATATCATTTCTAACATATTGATACAGAGGTGATTTGTTTTGATTTCTCGATTATGATGACATGATTTTTCATTGTTGGACCATGATAATAGAATTTGGCTATGGCAAATTAAGCCGTGAGTTCTTTTTGCACAAATGGATTTGGATGAGGTCTTAGAATGTTTCAAACTAGGAAACATCAACACTTTTGGAGGATAAAATATCGATGCATTCAACACTTCTTAACTTTATTACAATAACGAAAAACATTTTTTGAACTTAGATACCTCTTCAACACATCTTGGACACCTTTTAAACATAACTTGAACATGTATAAATAAAGTAAACTGAGGCTTATTTTTAGTTAAACACTTCTTAGACACTGCTATCATAAGAGAGTTAACTAAAAAAACTTATATTACAAATATTTCAAGACACGTGACATTTTTTTAAGGTTTATTTTCATATAAGACTTAACTAGTTATTTTAACTATTAAGAGATATGTTTTTTAGAATTATATAGTGAGGATTGTTATTATAGAAAAAAAATGTAAAACTTAACAAATTTATTTTTATACTATGAATTATATAAATATTTATTTTCAATTTAAATTTTCGTCACATTGATAAGTATATAAGTACGTATCTATACATGTCTATAAGCACATACATATCAGCAATGTCATTGTGTCCCCTCGTATGGGTATTGTGTCTGGAGTTGCTTCGATGTGGGCTCTTAATTTGCTCCTTTTCGTCAATGTGGGACGTGTTTGTTTGAGTCACATTTATCAAATTAGAGCAGTTTTGAATAACCAAAATATGTCGACAATTTGCATTTAAAGCATATATATTTTCATCATATGTTTGAAGGCTCTTCTTTAGCTGATCACTTGTTAGTTTTGAGGAAGGAAATTATTTTGGATTTGGATACGTTGATGGAAGTTGTTAATTATTTGTTTTTTTTAAAGGTATTAAATTATGTAGAAAGTATTGAATGAGGAGAACATCTTATTAATATGATACAACAATATATTTATAATAATTTAATAATAATAGAAAAAATAAAAAAAAAGTTATCATTATCAAAATTATAATAAAATACAACAATACATTTATAATAATTTAATAATAATAGAAAAAATAAAAAAAGTTACTATTATTAAAATTGTAATTTACTCAAATAATTATTCCTATATTTAAGGAACAAGTAGTCAATTATTCAAATAAGTTACAATCTTGATAATGGTAACTTTTTTTTATTTTTTCTATCACTATTAAATTATTATAAATATATTGCTGCATACTGCATCACACGAATAAGATGCTGTCTTCGTTTAATACTTTCTATATATTATAGTTTTTCTATTTTTTTCTTATTTTAAAACCTATAAATTGGTATCTAGAGTTGTTTTCTTATACGACTTGAATGGAAGCTGAAACAGGTTTTTCACATATTACTCCTCCCAATTTTGATGGAGAAAGCTATGAACTTTGAGCAGTAAAGATGGAGTCCTAGTTGGATACTTTAGATTTATGGGAAACTGTGGAAGAGGATTATCCAATTCTCATATTGCCTGATAATCCCACTCTTACTCAAATTAAATAGCACAAAGAAAAAAAAAAAACAAAGAAAGCAAAGACTCGAAGTTTCACAGATCATCTTTACACGAATCATGACTCTCAAAACACCAAAGGGCCATATGGGACTATTTGAAGGAAGAATATGCTGGGGATGAGCGAATTAGTTCTGAATTTGATGCGAGAATTTGAGTTTCAAAAAATGAATGAATCTGAGACGATCAAGAGTTACTCTGATCAATTACTAAGCATTACTAACAACGTTAGATTGTTAGGCACTACATTTTCTGATTTCAGAGTTGTCGAAAAAATTATGGTTACAGTGCCCAAGAGGTATGAAGCTTCAATAACCGCTTTAGAGAATACAAAGGATCTGTCCAAGATCTCTTTGGCGGAAGTATTACATTCTTTTCAAGCCTAAGAGCAACATAGGCTTATGAGGCAAGATTATGTGATTGAAGGAGCATTACCGGCAAAGTATAATGAAGTTGGAAGTGCCACAAACAACCAAAGTAAAGGTAAGGGTAAAAAGAAAAATTATCCACCTTGTCAATATTGTGAAAAAATGGACCACCCATCAGATTCAAAATGTAACAAATACAATCAGCTTAAACATGAAGCTGTGATTTGCAAAGAAGAATTTCAATAACAAGAAGCCAATGCACATGTTGTTGTTGAGGAAGATGAAGAAGATAAGATTTTTGTCATTCAATACCTTCGAAATATTACCCTTTCTCTATTTTTTTCCCTTATTTTAAAACCTAGAGAAGTTAAATGCGATGAAGAGATTTCAGGGCCTATTTTGTTGTGCTCGTTGCCTCCTTCAAATACATCTTTAGAGATACAGCATTGTGTAATTGTGATACAATCATTGTATAGGTTTACGACGTATTTCTCTCTAAGGAAAGGATGAAACTTGTTAGTAACATTAGGACTCAATCAAAAGGTCTTGTTGCTAAAGGAAGAACTCGAGAGAGATTCAAGGAGCAATGCAAAAGGAAGATAAAAGTCTAAGTATAAAATTTGCAAGTATTGGAAGAGAAACACTTCATAACTAATTGTTACAAGTTGTAAAGAGTAAGGCAACTACAAATCATAAAGAAAAGCAACATTCGAATTAAGATTAAGCCAATGTAGCAGAAGAATGTTGAAATGATGGAGAAATTCTTATAGTCTCTAACAATCACTCCAAGGCTAACGAGGAGTGGATTTTTCATTCTGGTTGAACATTCCACGTGTGTGATTGGGAATGGTTATCAACGTATAGAATTGTGTTCAATGTTGCAGGTGTCAATACGATTATAATTAAGATATTTGATGGAGTTGTGAGAACACTTTATGTGAAACATGTTCTAGCTTTGAATACCATTTTTCTCTCATTAAGTAATCTTGAATCTGAAGGGTACAAGTATATTGTGAAGATGGAGTTTTGAATGTGAGCAAAAGAACTTTTCTAGTGATGAAAGGGCAGAAAATACTGCAACTTATACGTTTTGCAAAATCCCTATAAATATTATTTGGTGATGTTACCAAATTGTGGCTTATGCATCTGGGGCATTTAAGAGAAAATGGCATGTTTAATTGAGCAAGTAAGAACTTAGTGGTTTAAGCAATAAAATGGACTTTTTATTAGCATTGCATTTTTTTCAAGCACAAAAAGTTAAAATTCACCAAAGGGATTCACAGTACTAAGGGAAATACTTTACTATTTATACTCCAATCTTTTGGAGTCATTAGATTATCTATATGTTGGCTATTATTGATTATTTGTTCAGAAGAGTTTGAAAATTCTTCTTAAATTAGCAGAAAGATTTTTTTTTTTTCTACTTTCAAGGAGTGGACCATGGTTGAGAAACAACGAGGAAAACAAACAGAACGCCTACAAACCAATAATTGTTTTCTGTTCTATGGAGTTCGATGTTTTATGCAAGGATGAAGGAATTAGTAGAAATCATATAGTTTGTCATACTTTACAGCAAAACGTTATTGTAATAGAAATATAATTTTCAGAGTCATTTTGACTAAAACGATTTGAATAATTTGTTTTCTCATGTCTCCGTTAATTCCATTGACAAGAAGACTCCTCTTAAGGTGTCTGGTACTCTCACTAATTACTCTATATAAATACCAAATTTTGTCCCCATATGATTATTATTCCTGTTTGCTAATGAGAAATAAAATTCTCCTTTCTTTTATTAATTCTTAAATTTGGTAACTACAAAAAAAAATCCTGTGGAAGATGTAGCAAAATGATTTGGTCAAACCTTACTTACAGTCTTGTTTAATGATTAGTACATTTATATATATATATATATATATAACAAACAAGGGAAGCAAATCTCTCAATCTGAATTGTATCCTATCTTCCTCCTTGCTAGTTGTTGCAGTCACCTGAAGCCTATGATCAAGCCTTCCCCTGAGCCACTTTTGTACAACAGCCACAAAGATACTTTTTTTACAAGATTTGCTCCCAAAAGCTTAAACTTGTCATTAATTATAGAACTCAGACGAAATGCCGATAAATTAAGCAATTTTGAATGATAAGGGATTGGAAAATTTTCTCAGAACAAAGCAGGGAGAATAGGGAGCAAGTAGAAGTAAGCAATGAGCAGTTAACAGGAGAGAAACTACAAAATCAGTAGATGCTAAAGCCGAAAAGATATGGCAGAAAGACACGGAGACATCAAGAAAATTGGGTATCCTTATTTATTCTACTTTAACTCTAATATTTCTAATATTTCATTTTGTATGATGATTTCTTCCTTGTAATGACAAGGCCAATGAATTTGAGATGAGTAACCCAGCATGAGCACATAGTAACAGTAATCATAGAGGCATGAGCACACATGGTAATGGTAATCACAGAGCATGTTCTTCAAAATAAAACCTCAATAAAAATAGAGATTTAAGAGAAAACAAAGTCAGAAAACAGGGGAGACAGAAAAACGACCGTCAAGCAGTTGGTCTTCGTCGGAGTTGATTTTCACAGCTTGCGTCGGAGGTCAAACCACCAACATCCGATCGAACCAGATAAGCCCTCGTAAACATCAGATCACAACTTCACTATCCACAGTCACTAGGCATTGCCCTTCGCCATTGTACGAACCACTGTCGGCTCCTCCACCATCCACCATCCACCATCATGAACTCAGAATCATGCCACCACTACTCACCTTTGCTAAGTGCGTGGTCATGATGTTGTCCTCTGCAATCATTACGAGGTTTGGGTTATGTCGTCGCTGCAAGAAAACAAAAACTGTTTTTTTTTTGTTAAATATATTTTTTATTATATTTTGTATTCAAAATTATCTTTATCCTTATATTTTTCCATCATCAATTCAATCTTTTAATTTTATGATTTTAAATTATATATATATATATATAAATTATGATTTTTTTACTTTAATAAAATTAATAAAAAACTAAATATTTAATTATTATTTATGTTTAAGTATAATATTTGATAATATTTATTTAATATTATAAAATAATTAAAAAAAATTAAAGTCATGTATTTTTAAAAATTAGATAACTGAATTTATTTTTTTTAAATATAATTTTTAAGATAATTAAAGAAAATAAAAATATATTTGACCCTTTTTTTATTCTGCGATTCCTGACTGTTTTTCTATTTGGGAATTAAAGGCATTGAATTTTATTGGATTACTAGGGTTAAAAGATATTTGGTGGAACAAAATAATCCTTTTGGACTGGTGTAATAAGAAGTAGGCCCATCTTTTACTTGTTTAAGGCCCATCAGCGTAAGATTAAATGGGGATAGCATCAACATAAAGAAAGGAAGCCCAGTAAATAAGATTCAAAGCCCATGCTTTGAATGCTTGGCCGTTTATATAATATAAAAGGAGAAATTTATTTATTTATTTTAAGAATAATTTATTTTTATCTTTATTTTTCATTTTCTTATAATATAATATTTAAGATGATATAAATAATAATAATAATAAAGATAAAAATAAATATAAAAAGCATTAAATTCAGATAAGCCGTTTATAATATTTTTTTTTCTTTTATAATAATATCTTCTACAAATAACGATTTTGTGTAAGTAAAGTAAATATAATAAAATAAAATCTTTTAGTTTATTTTTTTATATATAAAGTTCAAATTTAAAACCATACTGAAAAAAAAAATCAAGTAATTAATTATCTCTTAAAAATTTTTAGACGTCATATTGTGACTTCGATTCCATACATGAAAAGCATTACAACGATAATGTGATTGTGGTTTGAATAAAATTAAATTCAAATTGTTAAAAACTTATTTAAAAGATTCAATAAGTGAAAGTATAGACATTAATTTTATTTAAATTATGCATTATGAGAAAACAGTTTTACATTTAAGCTAATAGAATTTGTGCTTAAAATTAAAAATTCAAGTGGTATATTTAATGAAGCGGGTTAGCATTTTGTTTATGGAGAGTTGGACAAAAAAGAAAGATAAAAAAATCAATTAAAAATTGTAAATGAAGTTGAAGTTTGCTAAATTGATCTTTATAATAAACAAAATTATTTTACATTTAATTCCAACTATTAGATTTCATCATTTTAATATTAATGTAGTCGTTGATTCTTTATATCATCATATGTTTTTTATTTTATTTTATTTTCTATAAATAACTTTTTAATTTTTAATTAATTTATTAATTTTATGGTTGATCTTTCATAATTTTTTTTTTCTTTTGATGTGTGCTCTATCTTAAGTTTCATTATCTTAAAGTCAATTAAATATAAGATTTTAATTTTGTTGGGTCTTTAATTAGTGAGTGTTATTAAAGATATGGAGGGTGGTTTTTTTTACAGTAAAAACTAGATAAAATTGATCACATAAGCATAAGCATAATAAGAAGATTTATATATTAAAAAATTGTGAACCTTTACACTCATACAACTAAATTATGTAAAAAAATATAAAAATAAGAATGATAATTATAATTATTTAATTGACATAATAAAATTACTTTCTAACCTTCAATGACAATGATGTACAATCTGTTACTGAGGCTTTATCTAAATTTCTAAATTTTTTTTAGAAAGAACAATCCTTAATGTCTTATTTTTTATATATTTTAAGGTTCTTTGTATAACCTTGTAATGATGGTTGGTGGGAGTTTGCGTGAAGTAACTAAGGCACTATACAACATAATTAATATCCAGTTTAGTATTAGGGAGATAAATTAACTTATCGATAAGGTGTTGATAATAATGTTATTTATGGGTGGATGGTCTTCTAACAAATATTTTGTTTCTTTAATCGTGGGTGTATGATAAGGTTTAGCAGCAAGCAAATCAGTATGTGTAAGTAGATCCATAACGTATTTTCTTTTATATATATGTATCCCTATTTGTAATCTTGTTGTTAAGGAAGAATTTTAACTCTCTTAGATTCTTCACTTTAAACGTTTTATCAAGGTGTCTTTTTATCTCTTATAAAGTTTAGAAAAAAAAAAATATTACATGTTACATGATCCGTGACATATATCAAGAATCCATTTATAAAAAATTATCTTACCTTCTTGAATTGGTTTGGATGATGATTCCTCAATTAGGCTATTAATTTTATGACTAGAATTAGATTTTGGTTTTTTAACAATTTTAGTAATTGCATTATTTGTTTTTGTGTGATTTCAACATCTCTGTGATTCTTTTCTTATCTTTTATTTAATGCAACATCTTCTCTTTTTTTACAGGTTTTATCATTAATAAGATTATTGATAACATGATCATTTTTTTTCTTATATTAGGGTGGAAAATCATGTTTGGAGTAACATTCTTCTGTAATATGGTTTATTTTGTTGTTATAGTTGCATTATTTTCCATAGTTAAGATTTCTTCTTCCCCCTTTTCATTGTTGCTTCCTATTATTCATATTTCTTCCTTATTGTTTAGAATTAGATTGATAATTAGAATCATTAATAAAGTTTTTGTTTTCAGAAGAATTACCTCCAATAACCTATCTTTCTTGCTAGATTACAAGGGAAAAAACACAATTGATAGTAGGTAGAGATTCCATAAGGAGAAAATATGTGTTTTAATAATGTTGTAAGTATCATTGAGACCTTTTAAAAAAATACATGATATGCTCTGATTCCTTATATTTAACTGAATTCTTGATCAAGTTACGACTGCATTTAATGTCATATGTACAAGTGGGATTTGATCTTAAGGTTTCAAGTTCTCGCATAGGGTCTTCAAGTCAATAAAGTAATTAAAGACATTTCATTCCCCTTGTTGTATTGAGTGAATCTTTTGAAGGAAATCTGAAATCTTGAAGTAATCTCCCTTAGAGAAGCTCTCCTTTAGATCATTCCAAAGTTCTTGTGCATTTTCAATATATAATGTTTTGTCCAATTTGATCAAATAGTGCACGTATAATCCAATAAATAATCATTATGTTACATTCTTTCCATGCATCATAGATAGGATCTTTTTTATTGGGTTGAACAAAGCTGTCATCCATAAACTTAAATTTGTTTGAGCTAGGGGCTAACAAAGATCATTTATGGATTTTCTTCAAAATGTAAATAATAAGGATTGATCAAATTCGTAGAGTTATCATTTTCGTTTATAAGAGTAGTTATTATTAAGAAGAGTGATAAGCAGGAAGAAAAAAAAACTTAATAGAATAATAGAGTTTGATAAGCAGAGGTAAAGCAGAAATTATCTCACTCTTATACCATATTGGAATTTCATGAAATAACTATTAACATATAGAAGACATTTGTAATTAAGAATATATTATTATATTAATGTAAAAGTAAAACATAAATTAATTATGTAAGAAAAGAAAAAAAAATTATAAAAAATTGTATATAATTTTTTATTATTAATATAAAAGTTAGTATTTTATAGCTAACAAAAAGAGAAAGAAATGATGGAGTTGGTTATATAATAATGAATGTAAAATTATTAATGATTTCTTTAATACATGTTATATATATATATATATGATGTATATTTATTATGACACTTCAAGAAAATATATAACATATATAGGTAACTCACTAATAAGGAAGAGAAAAACTCTTGATAGTTGATGAGGAGATTGAAAGTAAATAAGAAGTGATATAAAGGTGTTAACAAAAAAAGTAAACATAGAAGAAATAGAGTGGTGATTGAAGAAGAAACTAGAAATTTTAGAAAAGGCCTTGTCTTGAACAATGTGTTCTATGTGTCTAACTAGACTGTGATATTATTTCTGTCGCCAATTGGTCTATAACTGATATTGTGCAGTCACTTTTTCTGATGAATTATGTTCATACATGATGCACTTTTAGAGTTTGGCAGTGAACAAAAGAGTGAGGTTTGTCGTTTTCGTGACGTGATGAGATTGAGATTGAGATTGAAGATGGCAAACACCAATCTGATTTTCTATTGGACAACTTCTGCATTCAATATCCTTATGCACCAAACTCAGTATTTACACAATCTATCTTAATTACGTAATTATGTATTTATGTATTTGTAGCTTTTTAGGAGAGCATCACGTAATCATATAATTATGTATTTGCAACAATAAATTGGAAGATTTTGTACATATTCAGAAATTAATTATAGTATTTATTTCCTTTCTTTATATTATATGTCTCTATGATTCAAATGGACAAGAAAATATACATCAACCATAATTAGAATATTGTGTACACTGTATTATGTTTTTTTTTTCTTTCTAATGGTCTAATCCTTTTATCTCTACTTTTGTCATTAAAAAAATGTAACTTGATTATTGAAATCAAATTAATTAATTGTGAGTATTATTTTATTAATATTTATGCTACATATAATAACAAATAATTAAAAAATAATGAGATAAAAACATCTAACTAGACATATTTGTCTTAAAATAGAAACAACTTAAGTAACATGAACATGACAATTTGTATGGTTAACGATGATGGCAGAAATGACCTTACCCCCATTAAACAGGATATGATATAAACTCAAGAAATAACCTCATGGTCCCAAACTCAACCAAAGCTATATAAACCTTTGAAAGAAAAAAGAAATGAATTAAAGCAAAAGACATATATAATATCTGAAGTTGGGTCAAGAATACAA
Organism: Macrotyloma uniflorum; assembly: GCA_016859785.1. Classification (NCBI taxonomy): domain Eukaryota; kingdom Viridiplantae; phylum Streptophyta; class Magnoliopsida; order Fabales; family Fabaceae; genus Macrotyloma; species Macrotyloma uniflorum. The sequence continues at coordinate 1,365,405 of BDMB01000022.1, read as the reverse complement.
AAGAAGTGGTTTGTGTTTGGAGTTGGAGCAAGAATATATGATTTAATGCAGCCTGTTCTGTGTTGTAGCTGACATCATCTGTGCAAGAAGACAAAGGTGCAGGTATGGCAACTTGAATCATTCTTCTCTCTACACAAAACCACCAAAACTCACCAATCTCCTACACTAGTTACCACTATTGACTCCATTAACTAGTTTCTCAATTTAACTATAATTAATATGCTGATGCACATCATGACACAATCTTTAATTATCAGCACATTTAAGCAAGATCTACTTCTTCAGCAGCCTCACACAGCTGTGGATCCAAATGAACCTTACCAAGTAAGAGTGACCCCATTTGGTTGCACATCTTCACTTCACCAATCTCCACCACCACTCCTTTCAAATACTTACTGCAAGTAATTTGATCTCTCATCCATGCCCTATAACCTACTTTTGTAACATCATTTTCGTAACTTCTGCTCCACCAATATCTGTCAACTTCACAAAACTGAAATCTGTGAGGGGTTGACACAAGCCACTCATACTTATAGGCATATATTGAAGCAAATCAAGCGAGTCCAAAGGGAAAAGGGAAAGAAAATGTATACATACACTCGTTGGCACTCTCCATGGGGAAATTCTGCTGTCCATGTTGAAGAAAAAAGAGAAAAGTTTAATTATTTGAGGGAGGTGGTGTACAGTTTTAGTTTTAGTGACAAAAACCAAACTTGTGATGATCACAAGAAAAGAGTTCACATAAAATCAAAGCCAAGCCAACACATGTGATAGTTCAAGTGCTAGGCAACTTCAAAGTTTTCCTTAACTTAGTCTTTGATAAATATGAATCCCTTGTGAATGAAACAAATATCATCATAAACGAGTCTACCCTATTTCACTTAGATTAAATCCATTAACAAGAAAGAGATTAAAAAAAAACTTTGATTAATTAAATCCAAGTGAATGTGATTTCTAGATGCCGAAAATATCAAAACGAAAAAACATTATAAACTAAAAGGAAAGGCCAAACACCAATCTTGTCTACTTTAAACGAATTTGTTAATTTCCTTTTCTGTGTGGAAGAGTCATTTTTCTTTTGGAGACAATTAATGGTCAAGTTGGGTCTGTATATAAATTTCCACCTAATCAATACCTTTCAAGCATGAATGTTCATGCCCATAATGTCCGCTATACTTAACGTGGACAAAGAAAAAACAGCATCCTTCACTATAAGAAAGATTTTTTTTCTTTTTCTCTTCTAATTAATTCACAGGCTTAAGTGTTGAAGGACCACCTTGGCTCCAACACTGTGCGAGTTCACAAATGGAAGATTCCAAAGATGGGGGGGACATGTGAAGGAAAACCAGCTCAGTAAATAAAGAAGGTGGGCTTCTTTGCATTTTTGTGGAATTGAGAAGTCATAATTTTTCAACAAATCTCTTGCACAGTAGTCTTCTATCTTTAAAAAGAGGGCTGTGGCAGCTGTCATGACTAGTGACTCATGATACTTGTCACTTCAGAATACTCATTTCCCTTTAGGGATTAAAAAGATTATTAGGTTAATGCTTAAAGAACCAAAAACAGATCATGGAAAGGTTCGATTTGTTGGCTACAACCATTCAAATGTTAAACTAACAACATGGAAAGTATCTTAGGATTTTCAGTTTCATAACATTTTTTATCGAGCATGGAAAGTATTGCATTGTTGAATCCAAAACAAAATCTGCAGTCTAAATATACTTTTAAATGCATTTTTCTTATAATTATGGTATAAAATGACGAATTATTAAATATTTCTTTCAGATATTCAAATATGAAACTTACTCTATTTGTTAATATTTTCTAATGTATTTAACATAAGCATAGCATGTTAATCCTCAGTTTTTGGGAGATGTTTGCTCAATCTGGACTTCGGAAAGTATCACACAGATAAAGTTCATCAAATTATTTAATATTAACAAAGCAAAGTTAGAAAAGAAGGAGAGAAATTCGAACCAAAAGAGGGGGGAGAGGGGGGTATAGCCTATTATGCATAACATGCGAACACCAATAAAGTGACATGAGGCAGCATCATTTTCATCGAAGTGGTATGTCTTAATCCAAGTTTGAAAACTTAAGCAAATTTATCATCCTAACGTGGAACAAAACACTACCTCAAATCATGAGCTTATCTATTTGATCATTTTTAAGTGAATTTTGATCATTTTCCTTAACCGTTGATTTTGCTACAGATACAAAAACAAGGTAGAATGTATCCAAATAATAATCATGACCAAAGTGAACATAATTATTTGGCAAATATCATGATATTTCAATGTTACTACTGTTTATCCAATATCACGACATTTGTATATTGTCTTTGTCTATATCACTCCAACTTTTGTATATGATAAGACTTCATTTTTTCTACAAGACCTTCAAATGTGTAGATCCTAGACAGAAATTAAATATCAGATCATATATATATATATATATATATAATATTTCGTGTGTACATAAAAGTGACGTAGATATGAAATAATTAATGAGCAAGGATATAATTTCTCACACAATAATAATGATAATTTCTAGACTTATTTGCTGCAACAAACAATGATGTATACAATTATGAATAATTAAGAGAAATTGGTTAAGAAAACTGACAAAAGAAGGAAGATTAATTTAAAAGAAACAAGTTGCAGAATAATATAAGTTAGTATTAGTGGATCCTCAGTTTTTGCCTAGATATATGAGTATTCATTTATGGATTCGATAATTTGTAGATGGAATTTAATTAAGGTTAATGAGGTAGAGGAATCTTATGAACCACAAGGATTGAGGAGAGGGCCCAAACATTTTCAACCGTTAAATGTATGAGTTTGTTGCCCCTGATCTGGTCCCCAATAAAGCTAGTCACTTTGCCACAGCTCATAGCTATATGATCAACTTTTTTTATTTGATACTTTTTTGTTTTTAATGGGAAAACTTTAGTGGCACCTTAATCCTAATCCTCCTAAATCATTGAGACCACCATACCAGCTCATGTGATACAGTCTGTCAAACATCTCTGTTTCTGCTTTTTTCTGTGGAAAACTAGTTGTTCTTCTTCCTAAAGTTGAACTGGCTTTCCTTCTTTTCCTGGAGTTGTTGCCAACCAAATTATTCCTCTCACCACTTACTTTCTTTATTTGTTTCTCCATCTGAACTTCTCTTAACACTTTGAAGGTGATCAGCTTCAATTTCCCATCATGACTACTGAGGCTGCTGCATCTGATCATGCTTCTACTACTGATCAGGTCTGTTCATTTTAATTTTCTCACTTTCAAAGCTGTTATACATGATCTTCAACTTCATTCTGTACTATCTGTGTCCTCAATTCTAAGCTCAAACCAGCTTGCTTGTATGTTCTTTTATGCTTCTTTCTTTGAGTCTAGCTTGCATATCTTTTACTCAGTGGCTACGCATGAATTTATTTTCATCAGAGAATTCATGAACATGGAGAAAAGTAAAAAAATTTGTTCTGCTTTGTCACTTCATTTCTCAACTCTTTTTTCATCGCCAATCGTAATTGATTTTTAAGTATTTGCATAATAGCTTTCAAAGAAAACTATTTGTATTCAATAAAATTATTCATGTTTTTTTTTTCTAAATTTGGAGTGGCCCAGTGAAAGTGTATGCCTTCAAAGCCGGATCTAAAAAATAAGTATTGTGAGGCCAAAAAATAAATAATTAAAAAATTATATTTATTCTTTATTTGATTTGGCTCAACTAAATTTATAGTTCTGACAATTTTTTCCTGTATATATAAGTTTTAGAATTTTCGTTATGTTAAACCAATGCAAGTTTGAGACCAAATGTCGTAAAGTTGTGTGAATAATATTTCCTTAGTAATAATAGAGTTAATGTTGCACAATGTAAATAATGAGAAAGTTTTGATAATTTATATACATAAAGGGACAAACTGAATTTGTTGTATTTTTCAAACTCAAAATTTGAAGTTATTGTATTCTTTAAATAACTCTAAACATTATTTTAGGCTATTTTGTATATAAAAAATTGTCCATCCAAGATAAAAATTAAAGAGTATGAAAGATATGTAAATGAAATAAAATTGTGTGCTACCAAAAAAACTTTTGCAACGTGCCTCCCCACTTTTTCCATCGCTGCCTGTAGTAGATTGTTATGCAAGATAAATAGATACCCTTTTGATAAAGAGATGCCAGATCAAGGTACCACCACTGTTGCCATTGCATTTTGACAGAAAAAGTTGTGTCCTGTAGATATGCATTTAGTGTGAATCAAGGTAGTACCTAATATCTTTGAGTTTGGTATCTGAATCAGTATTATTTATGGATAATACTTTTTTGCATGCAAATTATGAATATATTAACAGAAGAGCAGCAGCAGCCAAAGGTGTGAGCATATAGATACTTTCGTGTTAGTTTCCATTTAAGATTTATATTGAAAAAGCTGTGATTCTATATCACGCCTTCTTACTTCTCCCACTGGTTTCAAATTCTAGCTTGTTTCGTTCTTTGTTATTTGTACTTACATTCATTGTTTGTAATGCTTAATTGTCTCTTCAGCTGGCACTCATGATTTAATCATCAATGCATTTTCATCTTTATTATATAGCAATACGTGAAGAAGGAAAAGGACGAAGGCATTGCACAAATGATCGCTTCTTTAGCCAATGAAGATGAAGTCAACCATGACAAGCCTGAGGATACCCCTTCATCTAAGACAGAAGATGACAAGCCTGAGGATAACCCTTCGTCGAAGATAGAAGATGACAAGCCTGAGGACACCCCTTCATCTAATACAGAAGATGAGGTGAAGACAGAGCTTGCTGCAGTTGAGGTAAAAAAATCTGCTGATTCCCCGGCATTGGTGGCTTCTGCTGAAGATAGTCTGAAACATGACAAGGCTGAGGATGCACAAAGTCCAACACCAACTCCAACAGAAGAAGATGATCACAAAGTTGAGCCTGCTGTTGCAGTAGAAAACACTGGAGATTCAGTGCCATCAGATGCAACTGTTGCAGCCCAAGATAAAGCAGTAAAGGAGGAGGAGAAGGAAGTGGTTCCTGACTTGCACACGATCAGTGACACTAAACCAGTTCATGATGCAGCCAATTCCCAGCCAGATGAGTCACCATCCACAGAACCCATTGTGGAAGATATACCACCCGAACAGCTACAAAATGAACCAGTGGAAACAGATGAAGAGAAACATGCACAATCCAAGACAGCAGACATTCCAGAAGTATCAGCTGAAACAATTGAAAAAACAAGCAACATAGACGAGACTAATCCTCCAACAGAATCAGAAGGAGAGGTGGTGAAAGAGGCTCAAGTTTTGGAAACAAGTGCCCCAGTGGAAGAGAAGCTTGAGCCTGTGGCTACACAAGCGCAAGAAAAAACAGAAGCAGAAAAAAAATTGCAAAAGGCTGAGCAACCGAGCACAATTGTAGTTCCTGAACCAGCAGCTGATGCCGAAGAGAAACCAAGCGATACCATAGAGGAAAAAGAAACAGGAACCTCAGAAGATGTAGTGGAAGAGACCAAGAACTTTGAAACGGGGCCTGCAGAAACAGTGGAAGCAGAACCTGTGTTTACTGAAGTGAATGAAAACCAGAAAGAACCAGAGAAGCCAGACACATCTGCAATTCCTGAACTATCAGCAGAAAGCAGTGATGCCATAGTGGAAAAAACAAGAGAACTAGATTTTGAGGCAGAGGTGCTGAAAGAGACTAACAACTTTGAAACAGAGAAAGAAGAGCCAGTGGCCGCTAAAGTTGATGAAAACCACAGCGAAACAGAGAAGGCAGAGCCAGTGGCTGCTAAAATTGATGAAAGCCTAAGTGAACCAGAAAAACAAAAGGAAGAAGAGAAGCCTAAGACAGATGTTCCTGAAGCAGAACCTGAAAGTGCAGAGCTACAAGGCAGTACTGAGAAGGTGAAAGACACTGGGAACTCAGAGCCAGACGCCGTTCCTGAAAAAATAGAGAAATCAGAACCTCTGTCAACTGAAGTGGAGGAAAAGCCAAGAGAACAACTACAAGTAGATGAGGAAGTTGCGGAAGCGGACGTGGAGACCAAGCAAGAAATTCTGATTGAAACTGCCAAGACTGAAGGAACATCAGATGACCCGATCAAGGAAGAGAAAACTGATAAAGAGGAGGAAACTAGCCTCACTGTAAATGCTGCACAAGTTTCATCAAATGAGGAACCTCAAGCAAATCTTGTGGAACCTTCTCCTGAAGTTGTGCTTGAGACTTTCAAGAGTGAAGGAACTTCAGATGACACGGTCAAGGATGAGAAAATTGACAAAGAGGAAGAAATTCGCCTCACTGAAAATGCATCACAAGTCTCATCAAATGAGGAACCTCTAGCAAATCTTGTGGAGCCTTCTACTGAAGTTGTGTTTGAAACCTCCAAGACTGAAGGAACTTCAGATGACACGATCAAGGAAGAGAAAAATCTTAAAGAGGAGGAAACTAGCCTCACTGTAAATGCAGCACAAGTTTCATCAAACGAAGAACCTGAAGAAAATATTGTGGAGCCTTCTCCTGAAGTAGCAGAAAAGGTTGTTGAAGAGGATGACAAGAAAGAATCAAGCATTACTGATGTGATTGAAGGGGTACCAAACGAAGTGGCTAGCATCATAAAAAGTCCAGAACCAGCCACCATTGATCAGGGAGCTAAACCTGACTTAAAAGAAGAAAGGGAGTATTCTGTTCCTGCTAATTTGGAGGAAAAGGTTGCTCTAGCCGCAAATGATGATGACAAGAAGGAAACTGAAGCACCTAATGCTGTCCCTGGATCTTCAACAGAGGAAGAGGTTGAAAGCAGAAAGGTTGAGGAACAGAATGAGGCAAAGACAGATACAACTGAAGCAGCAGAGAGTGTGAAGGTAGAGAATGAAAAAGGTGATAATGATAACTCAGTAGTAGATGACAAGAAGGAAGGGAACAATGACACAAAGGTGGAAGAAATCTCTAGAGCTGTGAGTGAACCGGTTAGAGAAACATTGGCATCCAAATTCGAAGAAAAAGAAGAGGAATCTGTTGAACCTGGAGTGGATAAGTTACAGAAAGAACAAGCTGTGGAGCCTGAGAAAACTGAGGTTCAAGCCACCAAGGAAAGTGACGCAACAAAAACATCCAAGGACCTTCCAAAAGAAACTCCTGCCAAGCCAGCTCAAAAGCAATCAAATAACATTATCTCAAAGGTTAAACAGTCACTAGTGAAAGCAAGGAAAGCTATCACTGGTAAATCTCCTTCCTCCAAAAACCTTTCCTCGGAGGCCAAGGGCGACATTAAAGTCAAATAATGGAACTGAGTGAACAAGTTTGCAGCATTTACGTATTTGCTTTATTTTTCATTGTCGTGGTGCTTGGCACTACAGCATATATGTTGGTTTTATACATTGTAATTTTCTCTTGAATTTGTTTGAATGCCAAAAGGTGTGCAGAGTGTAGTGTATATAGAAGATGATCTAGGCCATGATATAGGCAGTGCTGTAAAATTTGATTGTTTTGTTCCGTTTTATTCTTTTGGATAATTTGCAATGTGTTTTTGTTTGTTGTTGATAAACGAGGAAAGCAATTTTAACTGATTGTGTAAAGTTTACATGTTAGTACGTTTTGTAAAAAGACTTCATAGTGATCTAGTATTGATTGTTTATTACAGAACTGTTTCAATCCTTATGCATCCATTTCTCCTTCACTACGATAATGTATTCAAAATATATGCTTCTCAACCATTGATGGTAACTGGTATCGTAGGTAACAAAAGAATATGATCGGAGACCAACCAATCTACCAAGATAAATTCTCAAATAAATATTTATGAACTGCTAAAATACTTAGAAGCACTAGAACAGTAATCTGCATCTTAGTGCTCCTACTTTACCATTTTCATTATTTTTGCAGGGCTAGGTGGGTGAGAAAATAGATAGCCAAGGGCAAAGAAAAAAAAAACTATTATTTCATTAAACCAAAGAATCACTATGATAGAATTGATTTGATCAAACACTTGAATACATATTTTTAAGATATATCAAATTTCTACTCCAATTGATTGAACAGGTTGCTAAATGGATGTACAAATGAGCCTTAAGATATTACAAAATTCGTGCAATTTTGAGTCCGGAAATTAGGATTTCAGTAATTACTATGATGGGGTTAACCTCAATGACTCTGAAATATCCTGTGTGATAATCTGGAGGAGGATTTAGACTCAAATTTTCTAAAATCTCCATCAGCCACGCTCTTATGGATCATAACCTGCAAGTACAACTCAACAGTTAGTCTATATGTGGCTTTGTGCCCTTGCATGCGCATAGTGACAGATATTCAGAAGATTTACCAAACATAATGTTATCTGCTGGGACCAGGATTAACAGCTCCATTGTCATTAGCTTCAGAGGTATTACCACTACTATGAACCAAAGCAGATTGCTCAAATCCAACAACAGCTGCTTCACTCTAACAAAAAATGGAGAACACAAACATGAAGAGATGAGTGGAAGAATGGAAACCATCTTTTCATTAATATGAAATGAAAATTAATCATGGGGACCAGGATGAACTAATACTTGTGCTAAAAAGCAACATAATTACTTTTGATTTCAAACTTTGCCTAGTTATTACATGTTTCTTTCAGTTTCTAAAATTAAAAAAGTTCAATCAAACTATAAAATCTATACTTGTCAAAGTTGACATCTGGTGCACCTTCTAGAAATAATACAACTCATTAGAGAAGAATGGTGATTTCAGGTGACCTAGAATAACTAGTAACACAATGCACAAGGACAGAAATGGAGAGCAATAGGCTTTTCACTTTTCAATTTCGTCCAGGGAAGCAAGTGCATAAGAAGATCAGGCAGAATTATCAGAATGATTTAACAATATTTGAAATTATACTTCATAATCTGTCAGTAAACATACCTGTCTAGGCATCTGACTTGTAGAGTCACGGCCACCAGTGCTTTGCTTAACTTGTGGGTCAACATTTGGCATTTGTTCCTTTAAGCCAGATGCAGAAGCTGAATCCACGGTTTCAACGAGTCCTGATGATCCACAGGCATGTAGTCCCAGAGCTGGTGAATTCATGATAGGTCCTCCAGAAAATGGAAACGCAGGAGCTCGTGGCATTGGCATGGGATGTCCTTGTCCAGGAATCCCAAATCCTGGAAGATTTGATCTGGCCATCCCATGTAAAGCTGTAGGTCCAGACATATGGGCAACAGGGATATGACTTCCTTGCATTTGGGGCACCTGAATCATAGGGAATCTTGAAGATCCACCATTCATGTCAGGCATTCCCATCCCATAACCCATACCATATCCCATATGCATGCCAACACCCATAGGTGAAAATGGAGCCATATGTGGTGCATGCATGTGCTGCATTCCTGCTGGTAACATCATTGGAGGCATATACAAACCAGCTCCCATTGACATAATCTGAATAAGAAGATAGTAATCAATCTCACATCACAGATATATCATTTATGATCAGAAAATTTTAATAAAAGCCAGAGGAGCAGAGACATTACTTGAACTTGGAGCTGAAGTGTTTTAAGATACTCAATTGCCTCGTCCAGCATTGACGCTTTATCCACCTAATAGATAGGAAGTCAGAAAAACCAAAATAAATGAGGAATTAAGTATCAAGTATATCTGTATATATATACAAAGCATTTTAATAGTTTATGCGGAACTTCTACTTTTATTACCAATATGCTTAATGAAAGATCACAGTTCATATTCAAATTGAGGATTTAAATCCTGTAAATAAAATGCTTAACTTCAGGTTTGGTTTTATAGATCTTAAGTTGTAACTTCTGATGATTTGATAAACCTACCACATTCCACAAGTTCAAACTTAAATAAATATCTGTTTCTTGTTTAAATCACTAGAGGTAACCATTAACCACCATTCCATGATCTTACAAAGTTTTTCAGGTGTCTAATAAAAAGCAAAAACATATAAAGCCAAGCCTACCTTATTGCAATTTGGTATGAGTTCTTGTAATGCACGCATCTTCTCGTTGATCCTGTCTCTTCGCCTCTGTATGCATAAATTATAATCAGAAATAGCAAAAATTGAGACTCAAGAGAAAATATGTTTTACAATTAATACTACACAAATAGAAGATGGCCTTGCTAACCCTTTCAGATAGATTATGCACTTCAGCCGCACGGGTTCTCTTGGAACCTGTACCTCCACGCCCACCAGCTGCCTTTTTAACACCCGCTGATTCTTCTTCAACATCCTTCATGTAAAATGTCTTTTTGATTAATGGAGGGGAATTATAAAATAAGTAAGGAAACAATTAAGCACAAAAAACACTGTAAATCTAAGACATTAACTTACTTCACTATGGCACTCAGAGTCATCGGTGTCTTTTCTTTTTCGCTTCAAATTTTGATTTGGCTCATCTGAACCTCTGTCTGCACCATTGCCAGAGCAAACAGAGGAAGAGGCTACTGCTAGCTCCGTACTTTTTTCTGCAGTTGTCTGCCCTTTAGCACCACTGTCACCAAGAACTTGATCGGAAATTTGATCAATCTTAGTGGCACTCTCTTTACTAGCAGGCTCTGACTGCTTAGAAAGCACAGCATTCTGTTCACTAGATTTCTGCGGTAGAGAGTTCAAATCAGTCTTCGATTGGTCCACAACCTGCTGACAATGCATGGTCGGTTCCTTCGAACATTCACCAGTTGAATCAACAAGAATTGATTCAGGAGGATTGCTGATATTTGCAGCTGCACCTTTATTCTTAATTTCCATGTTGTCTGATCTTGCTGAAGACAAACCAGACTTCAAGCCAATGTTCTGAAGATTAGCTCTTACCATAGCAGCAGGCCTTGCAAAATGGGAGAAATTCATTATGGTGGAACCGGAACCATTAGGCATAGGTGGATCTTGCTTCTGCTCCTTTGTAGAAAAATCACTTGAGGAAGATAGAAAATGAGTAATTTCGCCATAACAGGCATCGTGGTTTGCATTACTGGTAATGTTATTTTCAGTTATATCTGATGCTCGGGATCTAGAAGATACAAAAGATGTTTGACAATGATGCAATGATGGAGGGTATAAAGGACTAATGCTAGCTTTAGGTCCGACAGTCTCAACCTGTTCAGCTGAAGAACCCTTGAAAACATTCCCTTGTTCTTCAGAAGTTCTATGAGAATCCCTCAAAGCCATATTGCTATTACTTTTTTTATCCAATAGAGTAAAACTAGTTGAGGCAGGGAGGAAATCAGAACCATAGTCATGTTGCAAAGAACCATCCATTGTTGTGTAATCAAACCAAGGTAAAACATCTTCGTCTTGACAGAAATCAACTTCACGGGACGGCACCGACATTGAAATTTCATTCAATCCAGAGTCTAAATCCCTAAATTTTCCCATCCTATTGGAACCATATCCAACATCTTTGTCTCTACCCTTGGGACTGTGAGATGGTAAGCAGTGAGATGGCAAAGTCCTGCAAGATGGGCTCCTTCTAACTCTACTAGACTGACCCTGGCTCGAAATCTGACCATTCTCCCAGACTAGCTCAAAAAAATCATTCTCAGGTCTACACATCCAATTTCAAACCAAAAAAAGCAGGGTAAGAAAGAAATAAACAAAAGAATAAAATTCAAAATTCAAACACACAAATGAAAAGCTTACAACAGCCTATGCTAATGAACTTACGAGGAACATTGATCAGACGCACGTGTGCTGTTATTCTCTTGACCAAGCTTCTCTCTAGCCAGACGGTACAACTCATACAAAGGCATGATGATGATGAACCAATCGATCCGCGGAACCAAAATACCAAAACTATGAAAGGCCTCAAATCAAATTAAGGCACTTAGTCCCCCTAATGTTGCTTTCAACATACTCTACCATATTAAGTGGGAACCTTTGGAATCCAAATGAAGTTGGAAGACATAGACGAAACCTGACGTAAGCCACCCTACTCTTAGTATGGTATGATTATAAAAGGAAAAGAAACAAGCTTACACTAACATTACATCACAGCAGCAATAAATTACGCAAAATAAAACCCTTTTATTTTAATGTCTCAAGTCCTTATCAGGGAGAAACAACACTTTAATACATAATTAAATTAATAAAACGGCATCAGTCAAACAAATACTTTAACGACTTCACTGTATATATATATAAGTATATGTCATGCACAAACCTTGCGAAGTATAGTAAGGAACTTTAAAAGATTCGAACTTATTGGTGTTCTTTTCTTCTTCTTTTTTTTATGTTTTCCCTAATCAGCAGCATTCTGATTGGCAAATGCAATCACCCAGTTGATAGCGATTCTCGGCTGATATCATGGAAAGCCATGTAACTCCAATAATTTCAGGATGAAACCCAGTGAAATCTTCTCAAATGGGCACCCAAAAAGATATGAAATTTTTGGAAACCATTAGGTCCTCGAGAATAGAGACCAACGGGGTATTCCTAATCCAAATGCAACAACACTACTATTAGAGTGGGAGTAATCATTCCCAATCCACACAACCACTGGGAAGTTATCAAAAAGTAATCTTTCAGGCCTAAGAGACTGTGTCTCAGCTCGAAGAAAGAGAAGACCCAAAATTTCAGAAAACCCAAATGGACGCAGAAGGCGGCAAAAGATTTGCAGAGAGGCAATGCAGAAGAAAGCTGAGTCTAGCAGTGACACAAATGAGACAGACAGGAACATAAAGAGAGTGCGAAATTCAGGGGTTTCTAAGTTCTAACCATGGTTTAGTCACAAGATGTCCTGGTTTAAGTTTCTTGGACCCATCCTGAACCACATGGTCACTCTCCTCTTAAGCGAGTGGATCACACGCTCTCTTGTTTGGGGTTTTCCCCCTTAAAAATACTTAACTAGAAATGCAATTTCTTGAGTGTTTTGGTGTTATTTTTTAACAAGATTAAAAATTTATATAAAAAATTACCTCTAAATTTTGTTTTAATGAAATCACTAAAAACATCTTACTTTATATTGATTCAAATTTATTAAAAATATAAATTTTTAAAAATCTTTTTTTTAGTTAAACAGACTGTGCTATAATTTCATAAATAATAACCAACAACAAAAATATTATTCAATGATGGGTAGGTTTGCCATATTGTGAAACCACATTAAGATAGGAGGAGTATGTGTCTGTCTGCGTGTCTCTATTCTGTGTACTTAGAAGGGAAGGTATCATCTTTCATGTTTTGTTCTTTGTATATATTATCTTAGCAAAATTGGGTAAGTGTGAATGTGTATGAGTGCATCCATAATGCAACCAACAAAATCATATCCATATCATTATAACCTGTTTGGACAATGACACTCTTTGAAGTAGATAATCTTAAAAAATAATACTCAAATGAAATTTCTGCTTTGTAAATTGAGGGTTAAAAGATTAACAAAGTCATTGACTTGATGATCGCCTTTTTTAAATTTCCGAATGGACAAAAAAGAGCAATCTTCTCCCTTCACTGTTGGAAAGAGTTTGGGTTAATTGAGTGGTGGGTTCTGATATTTGGCAAATTGCAGGCACAGCAATCATGGCAGAAGAGGACTGGTGTCCTTTTCCTGGTTTTCTATGTTTCTTTGAGTTTTGGATTTGTTGCAAGGAAGAGGTTTAGAACAATCATTTGAAATTATAAGAAAGGGTTAATCGCTTTAATTAATTGCAACTTTCTTAAAGAATTCAAAGTCCCTTTGTCAATTGTCATCAGGTAGAATCTAAGAAATTGCTAATCCTTCAGCTTGTTTTATTACATGTGGTCCCCTTAATTAATTTTCCTGGGATCTCCCTCGTGCCCTTCATTTCAAGAAAAGATAGGATTATGGTACGGAGGTCATTGTTGCCATTTTTCTTTAGATAAACATATAACTAGATCAGTAGTAGGATTAGTGATCTAAACACTCATATATCATCAACTAATTAGATTGAGTGTAGGGACCACAAACAACATATAAAAATGATCTGAGATTCAAATTACAATAAAAAAAGAGAAAAGGGACATGAAAAAGTGGGAACTAAACGAAAATAAGATCAGGGAAGGGATTAGTATGGGTCAACGAGATAATCCACAAGGGATTGGATGTCTGATTGTCTTTTGAAAAGAGAGCAAAATAGTGTAGTGCAGTCCCGTTTTTCTAAGTAATCATGTTCATACTGATAAATAAAAAAATGTTGCTGTTTATGTGGTTGTAACAGAAGAGATTAATCATAAATAAGCATAAGAATTTGGAAGAAAGATAATTGAAAGAAGAGAGATGTTAGTGTAATGAAAAAGAAAAGTTAAGATGGATGGTGATAAAAAGAGAAAAAGAAAGAGAATGCGTAAATGAGAAAGGAAGAGGAATTGGGACCCATGAGAGGGTATGGAGTTGAAGTGTTTGAGCATTGAAGAGGGATGAGTGTGAATATTTTATATGAGAAGAGGAGACATGGGGAATGAGCAACCTCCACTTGGACCCTTTCTCACCTGGTTGGGGATTTGGCTCCATCCATGTGGACCTGCTATCTTTTTTCTGGTGCATTGCATTTGCAACTTCCATTTTTCCAATAATAATAATAATAATAATATCATTATTATTATTATGCTATTTATTGGAGGTGCTGAACTTGACCAAACATGGTGATTATCCGAAGAAGAAAACAGTAAAGCCAGCATGTGGGTTTCACGTGCGGGGGTGAAATTCACGAGACAGACACGTTGTTTTCTTCTTTTCTATCTTTTGCTGTTTTTGGAAGTCACATAAAATGATAAGTGGCTGTTTGGTTGGAAAAGAAGACACGATTTTGGTCCTCTGCGCTCTGCAATAGCCACCTTAATTGGAGTAATGCGTTAGATGTTTTTGTGATTATTACTTTGCAGGTCTGCTCTGCAATTTGCAGCAGCCATGTATAAGGTAAGACGCCACTGCTGATTCTGTCGTCACAACTTTTCCAAAACTATTTTAAATACTCACTTTATTTTCTATGCTTTTTGTTGCAGAAAATTCACCAATGCCACCTAATTAACCCCTAATCTAGTATGGTCATTTTTGCATATAAGTAATGAAGATTCTTACCTTTCGGAATGAGTATTGTTAGATTTTATAAACTTTAAGTATTCTTCTACAAGTTTCACTCTAGCTACAACAGTTTTTTACTATGAACTGAGATTGCATAACAGATGGAGAAATTAAAGAAAAAAAATGTATGATTGAAAGTTTATTGTTGTGTTGCATGAACCGTAGCATAAATGTTAGAGTGATGCTTAATGGAAATAAAGAAATTGGAATGTGTGATGAGAATGGCAGAATGTGAAGGAAAAGAGAGGATAATGTTAATAAATGGTTAGCTGTTAAATTATTTAAGAACAGGCCGTACCCGGGGACGGATCTATTTGATGTCTCACTATTTTAAGATTTATCCAATGTGTCTTCTATATATCACTTTAGTTTATCAAAATAATTCATTTTTAAATTCAATAATTTATAAAAAAAAAACATAAATATAATATTTTTTTCAGATTTTAATTAAAAATTACGTCTTTAACTATTTCCTTTATGATTTATTTATAAACATTTTTCTATTTTATTTCTAATTATCCAACATGAATGAATGAGTGAGGACATATATATAAAAGTAATGTTTTTTTAAATTTAATTAGTCATAAAATTGAGCTTAAAGACAAAATCATATAACTCATAATTGCGTCCTTTAAATAATGCATATAATTTTTTAAAAAAAGTACATGCATAAAATTAAGCATGTGCTTATTAAATTTAAAATATGAATATGTTTAATATATTTATAAAACTTTGCAAATAAAATGTAAATAACATTGTATTTTAAATATACAATCATAGAGTTTTTCTGAAAGTCGTTCGTTAAAATATGTATTAAATAAAAAATATTATCAATAATGAATTTAACAAGTGTTAAACGGGACCTACTAGTTCTGTTTCATGTTTGCCCTCTGTTTTTGTTTCAAACTCATGTATGTATGTATCAGTATCTGTACTGTATATGACCGTATATACTAATTTTGCTATACAGCTGTTCTACTACATAACTAATTTTATAGACAACATTTCAAAGTCGTGCTTTATTTGATGAATGTTTGACTTTAGGCCAACCCTACTATATAAATTCAAAATAATTTTATTATATGTCTTCTATTCTTTTAAAATAAATAATTTTAAATATTTATATATTTTTTTATTAATATATATATATATATATATATTTGTGATCTACATGTTGAGTGGAGAGGAAAAAGATGGTGAAAAAAAAGGAAAAGTTTGAAATTTAAATTGAAAAATTAAAAGGAAAAAAAAAAGTTTAAATTTATTTTAATTTTTTTTTTTACCTTTAAAAATATTATATATATTGTTATTTTTTTCTCCAACTTAATATTGGCATTGGAGCCCTAATAAATTGGAGCAAATATAAGTGATGTTCCCACTGACTGCTAATTACTACAATCACTGCATGGTCAGAAATATAGATAGAGGAGCAAGGTATTATGAAGAATAATACTAGTTTATTAAAAACGTAATTGACTATGTTGAATGTGTACCAAATTCTATGGAAGAAGATATATTAAAAAAACTCAAGTTACACATCAACCAAAAAATAGTATTAAAGTAAAATAATATATAAATGAAAAAAAAAATATTATCTTAAAATAAGTTTTATAGAATTAAATTAAACTTAAAACTTACCTTTTTAATCTCGTGATTTAGATTTAATTGTGGCTGCAAAAGTAATTGGATGAGGAAATGTGAAAGATTAGGAGGAGTTTAGAAAATGATTATATGTTGTGGATGATAATGACATCATTGATACGGCATTGAAAGAAGAAAGAGGAAAAGGAAGAAGATGAGTTGAAAAAATATGCTGAAAATGTGTCATTTTGCAATTATGAGTAACTTGGTGATGCTATTTTAGTATGTGCCCATCATGCTTTGAGTTTTGGGATTAAAAAGTTATATAATTCAACTTAGGTGACAGATCCTCTGCCAAGACAACTGGAAACCATCCCCACGAACAAGGTACCATGTGTACCATCTCACTGTGTAAAATCAAAAAATAATTATAATTTAATCAATTTAGTTATGGAAAATATTTTATAAACATGTATCAATGTGTTGATTTTGTCGGAATAGGTTAATTCTTTTGTATAAATTAATAACTATGGAAAAAAACATCACTTCATTTCTTATTTAAAAATTTAAAAATTAAAAAATTTTATGTTTTTTTATTTATATATTATTTAATTTTTTTATTTTTAGTTAATATGAGATTTTTTTTAAAATTTAAGATAAGTTGAAATTCATATTAAATAAAAATTAAAATCATATTTATTTATATAATTGTTGTTTATTTTCTTAGTGAAAATCTTTCCGTATTAATTTTTTTTTTAAATATTAAACAGTAATATTAAAATTAGATTTATCCAGTTTACAAGGAATAAGTGAGAATTCTAAATTAAGAAAGATACTGAGTTTCATACAAGCATGTTTAATTAAAGACCGTGTGTTTACATATTTAACCTCTTATATATTGTAATTATATGATTTTAATGAAAACAAATATAGCATTAGGATTTATGTACAGTCTGTTATATGTTGCGTACACATGACTCACTCATTATGAAGATATATATACTGTAAACAATTCAAGCAAAATCTCATTTGATTTTGCAGGTTGCCTGTTAGATTTTTTCTCCATATATAAAATCAGAAGATGCAGTTCAGAACATATTCCTGATACGATATCGATTTTCTAGTGTACTACCATTGCCACTTGATCACATGAACACCATATTTGTTCCTCCTGTTTTTTCTTCATCATTCTTTAAGCACTTGTTTGCATCTAGGGACGGAAAAAAAAGGGAGACAAATGTCTGCAGAAAAAGTTAAAAAATGAAGATAAAAAATTATCAATTTCAATAAAATTCTACTACACAGTATTTTCACGCTTAATTGAAAAGAAAGAAAAAAAAATTTAATTAAAAAAAAAAGAAGAAACTTAATTAAAAAAAAAAGAAACGAAATAAATTAATACTAATTATATATATATTAAAATATAAATATATTTTATATAATATTATAATATTAAATAATTAATATAATATTAAAATAATAATTACTTTTATTTTATTTTAATTATAATAATAATTTAAAAATATAATAACAATAATATTTATTTTTAGTTTTTATTTTATAATTATAATAATAAATTTAAAAAAATTAAAAAATTTATTAATAATAAATAATATTATTTTACTTTCTACTTATTTCTACTCTTTTTTTTTTAATCTAAATAACTTTATTTTCTTTTCTATTTCTCTCTTTTTTTTTCTTTTTCCACTCCTTCAGATCTTCTTTTCAATCCAAAAACAATCATATTTTTCATTTCCTTCAATTCTTTACTTCTATTTTTGTCTTCTCCCCACTATTCTATAGAAAGTATTAACTTTCATGATTTCATAAACCTTCAAGTGGTTATTGATGTGATATTTTTGGATTTTTTTCAAACTAGTGACAGTCATGGTGTCTTTTCATAGGTTTTATGTCATAGATTGTAGGATTTAACACATCTTCTCTATTGAGGAATATACTTTTAGGATGAGCAAAATCTAAAAAATGATGATTAAGGATTATAAAATTATGACTTAAAGAAAATTGAAAATTTGGGAGATGCAGAATCAGGGTTTAAGGAATACTAAAGTAGAACTAAACATATTTTTACTTTAAGGAATATTTTTTTTAATATTTATTTGAAGTAATTTTCGAAATGTAGTATTTCTAAAAAACAACTTTCGGATGAAAGAGTATTTTAGAAAAATAAAATAATATGTAGGTACATTAACAATCTGGAAGGTGTAAATAACAATTGCCAACTAATTTAGAGCGATCTCTCTAGCTTTCTATGGGCTTAGCCCAATGTTGGAATCCATACCTAATGCCGCTGGCAAAGATGTGATTAGAAAAATACATTTTTTTGATATAAATATTAAATAGAGGGTGCGACACTATCACTCAGCCGAACAAACATCATCATAAGGATTTTAATAGAAAAAAAAAATGAATTACGGTAAGTTTTTTTTTTTATAAGTTAAAACTAATTTATGGATAAATAAAAAAAATAAAAATTTTGAAAAAGTTATGTAAGAGAAATTTTACAAATTAATTTATTATAAGATAATTTTAAATTTTAGTTTTTTTTATGTCTTATAAAAAATATTTAGGGAGAATATATATATATATATATATATATATATATGTATATATGTATATATAGCCAAGAACTTGAACAATTTATATGTTAAGATAAGTCCCGTTTGGGCCAGGTTACCCTCTTAACGGATCAAGATTCAACTCAAATTAAGGCCCATTTGTTATTTTTTTTTTAAAAGTTCTTTTGAGATATATTTTTATTTATGAATTTCCTCGAGAGTTATTATTTTAAATTCGGAATAAAAAAATGTTCTGAAAATTTTATCTGATTATGATAAAAAATTTTAAATTTTAAATGCAAACTTTGATTAATTTATTTTTTTTACAAAAAATTGGGCTCAATATGTATTGAAAAATGAGAAATAGAGAGTTGAACAAGAAAGCAAGCACAAGTTAAATTGAGTTTAAGTTATATTGGATTTTTTTTTAAAGTAAGAAAAAATTGAAATGACTTCTTTTATATATTAAAATCAATTTATATATAAATTAAAAAAATATAAAAGAACTTTTATAAATTTATTTAAGACTTATTAGATATTTTTTTTCATAAAAAAATTATGAATATATTTTTAAATTTCAATTAATTTATTTATAAATTAATTTGTAAAATTTCTCTTATATAACTTTTTATTTTATTTTTAACTTGTATATCTTTTTTTTTTAAATTCTTATGAAAATTTCGTCTAAATTGATTATATATATGTATAGTAATATGCATAGAAACTCATATATTTTTTTATTTTTTAATAAAAATATTTATAGAGAACGATGTCCCATTTCAATTTTACCCTTCATTTATTTTCTCCCTTAATTGAAGAAAAATAGCCAAATGACGGAATTAATTAATCATATAGAATAGATTTTAAATTTGTAAATAGGACTATTTTTTATAAAAATTTAAACATATTTTTAGTTATATTAAACATAATATTTATTTTCTGTTATTTTATTTTGACGTAATATTTTCCAAAGAGAAAATTTAATATGCAGAAAAACAAAAAATATTATAATATATTTTTAACATACCATTTTCAATAGTCTTTATTATTATTTAGAAAAAAAAAAAAAACATATGTAAGGTTTATTAGATTAAAGTAAAGCAGTTTTATGACTCAATACATTTGAAATCAAAAGGCTTAATTTCAATAAAAAAAATTTGATGATTAGAATAACACTATAATTTAAATGGTGTATCATAAATCTAAAATAAAATTTATATACTTTTTTTTTATTACAAATTTTAATTAATATATTTAATAGTATTTATTTATTATAAATTTCAATTATATTTTTTATATATATAGAAGCAATTCTTTTATCGGAATATTTTAATTATTTTAAATAAAAAATATTTTAGAAACTATTCTTCATTATAATGTTTTAGAGATTTTTCTTGATTTTTTATGTCTTTTGAATATATCTTATCCATTTATTATGAAATTAAATTTTCATATTTTTAAGAATTACTAATACTTTAAAAAAATTGTAAAACAGAAGTTTCATCGAACCATCATTTACTTTCATTTACTTTTACTTTATTATCTATAATATAAAAATTTTGATATGTTTTATTCTTTAATGGAAGATCTTATTTGAAATAATTTGTATCACTGATTAATTATCACAATATAAAAATATAGAGATAATATAAATAATGTATAAATTTTCAAAATCCATTAAATTTTATAATAATAATAGTAAAAATGTGATATTTAGTTTCGAAAGAACTTCTAGATATGATAGATTATTTCTTTAATTTCCAAGATATGATGGAATCTCAAACATAAAATGAATACCTATAATAGATCTTTGAATATTTAAAAAACTAGTCTAAATGAGAATTATTAAAACATTTAAGTTGGAGGATCCTATTACTACTTAGAAAAATTCCACACTTAAGAACATTTTTTAAGTATTGCTACTTAGTCTTCTATATGAGGATACCTCTTCATCGTTTAGTTTGATCGCACAGGTAGCAAATAAAATGAGACATAGGTTTCGTAGTAGGATCACATGTAAACATTCTAGTTTTTTTTAGAAGATCAAGTGAATATTTACCTTGGCAAACTAGTATCCCAATGTGATTGTGAGCGACTTCACACCAAAAAAAGCATATAAGGTTGTCAAGGTTTTTAATTCAACTCCATAATAATAATACGTGGAATCAATAATCGATAAAATAAGAATAATAGCAGAATTTCACTATGATCAACATAGAGATAACTATAATATTACTCTTCTTCTCCTGTGATTTCAAGATTTAAAAAAAGAATGAACAGAGTTTTATAATAACATCAGAAACATCATATACATTTTTTTATCACAAAACTAGAAAAAAGAAAAAAAAACGAGAAAAGAATAAGGTGAAAGGAAAAAGTAATGTATATTATTTAAATAATAAAAGCAAAATATATCAATATTATCATAAATAAATAATAGAAACAAGAATGAACAAAATGTAACAATATAATGATAAAAACTGAAAATTAAGAAATTTTATTAGAAATATTCTAAATATCACATTCTATTGATAACAAATCATTATAATATCTTTTATTAGATTTTATTTTATATTTTATTTTTCTACGTTAAATTAATAGAATGAATTAAAAATATAACAATATCAAATTGAGATACATAAAATAATAATAATTAGAAATAAAAGTGATAAGTATATATTGAAAAACCATCACAAAATATATGAAAAAATGAAAAAGAATTATAATCATAATAAAAAAAAAGTTTATAAGTATATATTGAAAAGCCATGACAAAATATATGGAAAGATGAAAAACATGAAAAATAATTATAATCATAATTAAAGAAAGTTTAAAATGAAAGAAGGACTACATATTTATAATGAATATTCAAAGATCAAAGTTAAATTAAAACAAAAGAATTAAAATTTAAAAAATAAGGAAGAAATTCCAAAATAAGAAATAAATTTAAATTTGGAAATTAAAAAAAAAGAAAAAAATAATTACAATTATAGAAAATAAAAATAAATAATGAATTTTGTTATAATAAAAATACAAGGAAAATAAATCAGAATTATAAATATTGATAACGAAATACATGAATATATACAGAATAAATGTTTTTATAATTACATAAATAAGAAGGAAACAAAAATTTAAGATTATATTTAGTTATTGAAAATAAAAGAAAAATATAAAACTACAATCATAAATACTGAAATTAGAAAAAAAATTGAATTATTTATATTTATATATATATATATATAATCAAATAAATTAATAAATAAGAAATATAGTTAACCACTATAATAAAAAGGAAAAATTAAAAGTGTTATTTTAGATAAGGAAAATTGGACAATTGAATTATAAACGTTATAAGGAAAAAAATTGAATTATAAGTACATGCAAATATATAAAAGGGCAAAAGTTGATAATGAATATAAAGAAAGAAATAAAAATAAATAAATACAATTAGCATTTGTAAGAAAAAAAGAAAAATTTAAAAATAAAAAATACAACGAAACATAGATGAACTTTAAAGATTTTAATAAACTTCAGAATTTTGTTTTCAAAGGTAAGCTGTGTATTAGGTAATAAATTATATTTCTTGATTCATTAAGTAATAAATATTTATTTTTACTATATACTTCATATTTTAGTTTACCCTAATATTAGTTTTAAAATTAATTTCGAAAAAGGATATTTTTCAGTTTAATTCAAAAAAGAAAACTTTTTGGGATTCTTATTTAGGAGGAAGAAAAATATAAACTAAAAAAAGTAAGTTATTGTCTGAAAATGAAAGAAAATAATGAAAAGATTATTTGCGCCACGTGGGTTTACAGAACGTGAAGTTGACGTGTTTGCTGCAGCACGTGGTGCACTTATCACAGATCTCATTTTCTATATACATTGTATATCCATCAATATTTTTATACACATTTCTTAAATATTTGATATGATTTTATTTAATGTAATTATTCTATTTAATAAAATTAAGTTTTCATAATTTTATGAATATTGATCCATAAAAATTATAATGAAATTTATTAAATTGATAATAATTAATATAAAAGTATTCCAACAAATTGTTTCTTTAATATACTAAAAAAGAAGTTGAATTTAATTTTTTTTAAACATAAATTTATTTAATTTTAATTTTAATTATATATAAAAATAATTTTCATTTAAAAACTAAAACTTTTACTTTATCCTCTAAAATAAAGAAGAACCTATTCCTCCTTAAATAATAATAAATCAACGAAGAAAAAGGAAAAGAAGATAAGGAGGTGGCACACACGTGAGAGGTCGGTTGTAACATGGAACCCCATAAAGCGTGGCTTCATCAACGCCGTTGCTTCTCTTTAGTGCGGCAACGTACGAGCCGTCGATGTTTTCAGTTTCTACACTCTGCGTTTTGACTTTGATTGCGTGTGTTACTATTTTCTCTTACTTATTATGGCCCCACGTGGCACCATAAACACTCTTCCCTGTCCTTCTGTTGCACCTCATCTGTCACATTCTCGTTCGAATCGATAGGATAACGTTACAATCTACTTTCATCCACAGTTAGTTACGCCATTTCTTTTTCCAAAATTTCAATTTTAATGTATACATCGTTACGTAACATCATTGAAATAATTGTGTTTTTTGATTTAATAACTGTTATTATGAATCAAAACCAAACATTATACCTTAAAAAAACATGGATCCATAAGAACTTTACTTGAGGGAACCCAGAGAATTGTTTCGTTGGCATTCGCATAATGGCACGCGGAATTTACACATGGTAAAGCAACCGCGTTCTTAGTTCCAATAAAAGATGCCACGTGGGTCCATGGAGTGCGTACGTGGCTTATAAATAGGCATGCAGAACCCCTTGGTTTCTGTCACAAGTCATAACTTCGGCAGTTAAAGGTTTCTAGTGTAACGTTCGAATCCAATTGTTCCTTTGCAGTTTGTAGAAGTTGCAACTTCACACAGAGAAGTTTCTAAGGAAATCCAGAGAGCAAAAATGGCCAGTGAAGGTGCCGCTACATGCATAGACATTCTTCTTGCTATCATCTTGCCTCCTCTTGGAGTCTTTCTCAAATATGGCTGCCAGGTATTCATAAATTTTTCATGTTTTTTCCTTACAGAAAGATTTTTCGCGAAATTTTTGTTATTACTTTTTTTTGCTGGTTAATGAATTGTTGAGTGTGTTACTAATACAACATATGGTTGGTGGGGTTGATGGTTTGTTGGATGCAGGTGGAGTTCTGGATTTGTTTGGTGCTGACCATTTTTGGTTATATACCTGGAATCATCTATGCTGTCTATGCTATCACCAAGTGATTGCCCTTTTAGCTTTTTGTAAGTGACCTGTTTATATGGAAGATGCTCATTTTGTGGAGGCCATGGGATTATCTTGTTTTTCTTGTAAAGTAAATATTTGATTACTTCAAGGAATTTGGGTTTGAAATAATTTGGTAGTTGGAATTCTTTTAGGATCTGTTATATGATATTTTTAGCAAATTTCAAGGCTTCAAGCAGCATAAGCTCTTATACTGTAGCATTCTGTAGTACCCTGTTCAACTCTAGCCACATTAAGATGAAATCCATATATTTCTTTGTTTCCATATTCCTTTCTATGGAAAAAGAAAAACACAAAATCTTCATTCAGAAGAAAACTAGTTACAATTAAGAGTGGTTAGGTGCTAATTTATGGTGATAATAATTGTGATTAAAGCAATTTTAAGTGGGTTACTGGGTTTAGCTTTACTTTTATGGTGGAACTTCTAATTTCACTGATGAAATGATGCTTTTTTTTGGCAGGAGGCAATAAACAAATGTCAGGGACGTTTCTGTCTTTCAACTCAGATATTAGTGTTTCTTTAATATATCATTGTCAATGTTGTCCATTTTTTTATGTTCTGTTTCTGAAATCCCTTTTGTTTTTAGCCGAAGCGAGAGATGAGTGTGTAGCTTGTATGTAGTCTCTAGTGGTAATCGATTTAAAATACCCAATTTGATTTGTATCAATGGTCTTGTTCAAGTATCTAATGTAAATTGTGCTATTCATGACTTTCAAATGAATAAACTGGATTATTCTTATTACTTTCTGTTTAGATTTTTGAGAACGCTTTTGACTTTATGTTAAGAAGTTGAAGGTGTTCTGTCGATGTCATTCAGCTGTTCAATGGGGACAAGATTCTTGTATTATTGAGCGCCTTTTGCACATATTCACTATTATCTTTATGATAAAGAAAAAAGATTAACGATAATGAGCTCGCCAAGTAATATTGTCCAATGATATTACCAAAGAATCTGATTCAATATCAGTATATCCTTGATAAAATAAGTTACATAATTCAATGTTAACAGTGTAATTTTTATTTAACAAGTTTAAAGTTAAATAGTAGCAGGAAAATGATGATAAACTTATCGGGTATCCCTTGAGAAGTTGAGCAGAAACAAAGAAACAAGTAAAGGAAAATTCATGAAGGATTTCCTTATTTTGTACTCTTCTGTCAATCCTTTTATACTCTTGATTCGCTAGTTTCTTAGGGTTTGGGCATGGAGCTTGCTCTGGTAGCTACAATTATGGTTTTTTATCTATAAAAATCATATCAATTTTCATCTTTCTCTTTCAAGCCTCACCATGGTTGAGAGTCTGCTATGATACACAGCTGCTACCCAGTGGCATTGATTTTTGTCACCAACCGGCAAAGCCATCAACAAAGGGAGCCATGAAAGTTTCGTGGAATGTGGTTCCTTTGGAATCCTCCAATGAACAACATGAATGTGCAGATTGTAGAACAAATGTCTCAAGTTTTGTTATTTAGGTGCTGAAAAACAAGTTGTTTTTTCCTACTCAAACCGAATTACTGTTGTACAGGCTATTTCTCTTTTAATTATTCAGGGAAATTTTCTAGTTTTAAGCAATAGTGATCTGACAACTCTACTGATACACAAACTTATCAACTAAGAATAAGACCAACTTTTTTGTGGTCCATCTCATATTATCCTAGTAAAATAATTTGATGATCTTAGTAAAATAATTTGTTGACGTGACAAACATAACAGTTTTAGCGGCCTAATTGGATAACCTAATATTTTAAATACTTACGTATATTACAATTTAAGCTAACACGTTATTGGAAATGGCAACGGAGACACTAGAGACATGGCGTTTGTGAAATCAGGCAATTACGTATCAAACTAAATTTCCATAATTTTTAGTGACAGTTCATTAAAACATGAAAAAAGGAAAGTTCGGAAAATATCAGATACGTTAATCAGGTTCATAAAGTTATGCAACACTCATCATTATATTTGCTTTGGCAACTAACTAATATCTTAAATAAATAAAAACTTAGTTACGTATAAGTTATAAAGGTTCAACTTCAATCATATATATGAAAAGCTTGACTATTTATACTTATGGAAACCAGTTGCCTATCTATACACATGACTTGGCTTGATATCATCACATATCGGATCAGTCAGAAAACAAAGGAAAAGAGCATTATTATCATTCATCATTAGTGGCAAAAATAAACTGGCACTTACCAAAAATTTGGTTTCGACCACCTTACAATAAAGATATACATTTGCTGATAAGGAAGCATTACATCTTGTACGCATGGAAAAGTTGCAGAAGGGTCTTCAAATTCAGCATACCAATGTACATCTTTCAGCATACAGTGCAAATGGGGCAATAAGCTTGGGATGTCTGAGAGAATTCACCCATTTCAGCATACAGTGCAAATGAAATGCATGATTGCATACACCCCAAACTATAGAACATTATGTTAGACTAATTAGTGATATACATATTAATAGAATATAGCAATTTGATCAGTTAGTAAGTTAGGAATTTCCTAATAGAATTATGTCAATATTTGGTTTTATAGTCCAAATAGAATTATGAATCTTCTTTCTTGAAAATTCTCAATTGTGCGGGAAGTCCTTCAAACTCCTTTGCTATGCATAAAACTTTTTAAAGAGTGATCATGTATGTCAGCGGCAATAGGATCTTTGCAGCAGTTCAACACATTCAAATCAGGGGAGCTAGAGAACTTTAAACATATGTATAAGTGTAAGTATATATGTGAGTGTTTGTGTGTGTGAAACAACAAAT
This sequence comes from Macrotyloma uniflorum, assembly GCA_016859785.1. Taxonomy (NCBI): domain Eukaryota; kingdom Viridiplantae; phylum Streptophyta; class Magnoliopsida; order Fabales; family Fabaceae; genus Macrotyloma; species Macrotyloma uniflorum. The sequence goes on along the minus strand of BDMB01000022.1, from coordinate 1,338,102 downwards.
TATGTTTAGTGGTATCGTAATGTATCTACAGTCAGGTAAATTGGAAAATCCTAACATGATAACATTGTGATCACAATCATCACACGTTATAAGAGAACAAAATTATTCACTATCCTACACGAATGGACCCCATAAAAGCAATAAAAGGACCTTTTTCAGAAACCTACAAACTTGAGGACAAAGCTAGAAATCTTTATGTATACCACTTTGATTGTTTGTTGAATAAAAACCACGTTGCAGTAGGTGTACTAAACAAACTATTATAAATCTGCTTTGAGCCTACCTTAAGACCCCACATTACAAATTACCATCACTGTCCACACAAATCCACTTACTTAATAGAAGCTAATATGTGAGTAATGAAATCCCAAGCATTTGCATGCTGTGCATAACTTGGGTTTGCAACTGCTAAAGTAGTATAGAATTCCCATAATGTTAACGGCAAAAAATTATTCACAACCTACTTTTTTTCTAGTGCACCTAACAAGTACCACCAACTGAAAATAAAAACCTTATCTAATATTCCACCTAGCCGTTGAAAATGCAACATATCTTCATTAAGACTCGCAGCTGCAAATCCTTTCACAGCACATAAGTAAGCCAAAATCAACTTTCCACACTCAACACATCCATAGGTCAAATCAGGGCGTTCCTCTCGCTACATTTTCACTTCCCTCATTTTCTATCTTCTCTAACATGCACAACCTTAATTATTCAACAGAGATGGTCATAAAACATCCAGGAAGTTTCAGACAAGGAATAATCTGAAAGACAAAGTAAGCAGACCAAGTTCATCATCATTTCATACAAAAGTTATGTTTAAGGAAGAGAGAGAGCATACTCTTCTTAGATGTAGAGCAGATATCCAGGTAGAAAATTTTTTGTTTTCTTTTGTACAAAAACCCAATTCTCGTACATTGACAAGAATTAGGGTCAAAGCAAAAGCACAAAAATTTGAAAAAAAAAAGTAAAACGGTAAAGGGAAGCAAAGGCAAAAAAACAAAAATAAAAAAAAACGTAAATTTAAAAAAACAAAAGAGAAAAACAATAAATTTATAGGAAATATAATATATTAAAAAGAAAAAGTAGAAAGAAAGAAAATATATACAGATGAGTAAATATGTATCATTATTTTTATATATTTTTATTTTATAAATCTTTAAAGAATTTCTTGTTATCGTGAGCCATAATAAACAATTAAAATAACATTAAAGATGAAAAGAGATATATTATTATGTAAATAATATTAGTTTTGTTTATGAAAAATATTGATAAAATTGATGACTCCCAATTAAGATAATTCAGAAAATAAAAAAATTAATAAATTAATAATATCTTCTCTTATTTAATCAAATATATAATAGTTTTTTAATAAATAATTTAATTTTGAATTATTTAGATAAATAATTTGATATTAGTATTAAGGGTTATTAGAGGTTACGAGAAGTTATTTAAAAAAGGTAATTTTCTTTCTCTTAAAACTACATTACATGTTTTGCTTCTAAAAAGAACAAGAAAACATTACATAAAAATTTGTAGAGATAATTTCATATCATCGCAAAAACTATTAAAAAAAAAAAGTAAAAGAAAGAAAGTTATTTTTTAATAAAAAAATATTATTGAAATGTTTTAGAATGAATTCAAATAAATTCTGGAACCTTCTTTTAAAAAAATGATAACAAAAAAAATATAATAAAAGAATTTTCTTGTAATAATAATTATCTAAGAAAAAATATACTTAATCTTAAAGATAATTTTAGTTATGTAAAAAACCTTAACATTAACAAAAAAAAAGAGAGGATGATACGTGACAGAAATATGGAGGACCTTCACTCCAAGAAGACAAATGTATTTAAAGATTGAGAATGAAATCTGAATTACACTGTTAACGGTCCTTCTTTTATACAAAGCCATGCAAGACTCTCCGTAATTCCCGCTTATAAGATGCAACTAACTAACTGCTTATTCTAACATTCTAACTGATCTGATCACAAATTCCACACGTGAACTTAAACTGGAAGGTTTCTCGCGTCATTTGTATCAAATAGTGACACCTTCAACCACAACCTTGTCCTCAAGGTTGATATTAGGAAAACGTGATCTCAAAAGTTGGAGGTCTTCCCACGTAGCATCCTCTCTTGGCTTATTCTCCCATTCAACCAAAACTTGGACTATCAAATTACTGTGCTGCTGCCATGTACGTTTTGCCAAAATGGCTGCAGGAGTATCCACCTCAGGTAGGCCCCCTAATATAGTCTCGTCACCGGGTTGAGGCATTGTTGGACCCTTATAGGGCTTAAGTAGCGACACATGGAAAACTGGGTGAACCTTTGCTGAGGCCGGAAGAAGCAACTTATAAGCTACAGCTTCGATCTTCTCCAATATGGGAAAAGGACCATGATATCGCTTACCCAACTTAGGATGGGCACGACCCCCCGTAGTAAGTTGCTTGTGAAATCTAGTGCGCAGCCAAACATAGTCTCCGACGTCAAAGATGCGCTCTTTGCGGTGTTGGTCCGCGAACTTTTTCATGCGTTGTTGGGCATGTCGGAGGTGCTCTGAGAGTGAATGTCGAATTTGTTCACGTTGTTCTAACTCTTCTTCCACCGCGTGGACCTTCGTACTTCCCACCCGATAGCCAGGCCATGGTAATGGTGTTTTGCCAAAAACCACTTGATAAGGACTCATTTTAATGGCAGTATGGTACGTAGTATTATACCAGTATTCCGCCCACAAAAGAAACTTATGCCACATGGTCGGGTGATCACAAACAAAGGCGCGTAAATACTGTTCTAAACAGCGATTGAGAACCTCTGATTGGCCGTCTGTCTGAGGATGATATGCTGTACTAAATTTGAGTTGTGTGCCACATAGCTTCAGTAAACTTCGCCAAAACTTGCTGATGAAAAGCGGATCACGATCAGATACAATAGAATTAGGAAATCCATGGAGTTTCACCACAATGTTACTGAATAGTGTGGCAACATCTTGGGCATTGTGATTAGGTAACAGTGATCCAAAATGTGCCATTTTTGAATATCTGTCCACCACTACGAAAATACAGCTGAACCCTTCTGACTTAGGTAATGTGGTTATAAAATCCATAGTTAGATCTTCCCAAATTCCCTGCGGACATGGCAGCGATTGTAAAAGACCACTAGGTCGCTCCGTGGGCACCTTAATTTGCTGACAAGTGACACAGGACGCAATATATCTTTGAACGTCCTTCCTCATATTGGTCCAATAGAAATTTTCAGCAATCTTCATGAATGTTTTCTGGATACCAGCATGGCCACCAAGTGAAGTATTATGAAATTCACATAAGAGGTTCTTCTTAACATCCTCTGCCGAATTAGGCACGAAAATTTTATCACGCCATAGAAGTAGATCATGTTTCATCGAATACTCACTCATTGGTGAGTTCGGTAAATTTTGTATAATCTGTAGAGCTTTTGCATCTGCTTTGGTGGCCTCTTGTAGACGCTGGAAAAGCTGACAGCGCATTGATGTCATCGTACTTAAGTAAGCTGATTGCGAGGGAATTCGCGAGAGGGCATCAGCAACCACATTTTCGGCCCCTGGCTTATACTCAATGGAATAATCAAAACCTAGCAACTTACTCAAGTAATGGTGTTGTTCAGGTGTCTGAATGACCTGATTCATGAGCTCTTTCAGACTCCGATGATCCGTGCGGATAACAAATTTGTGACCCAACAAGTAATGACGCCACTTGGATAATGCTTGAGTAATCGCATATAACTCACGCACGTAAGTAGAAGCCTTCACTAGTCGAGGATTTAACATTTTGCTGAAAAAAGCGATGGGATGACCTTGTTTCACTAAGACAACACCAATGCCAAAATCCGAAGCATCAGTTTCAACGATAAACTCACGTGTGAATTCTGGCAAAGCTAGCACAGGAGCACTGGTCATATGTTGCTTGAGTGAGTCAAATGCCTGTTGAGCATTTGTACTCCAACGAAACTTATTCTTGCGGAGTAACTCTGTGAGAGGGGCTACTACTTGCGCATAACTTTTAATGAAACGCCTGTAGTACCCTGTCAGACCCAAAAAACCCCGTAGTTGACGCACTGATTGTGGAATGGGCCATTCGCGCATGGCCTGGATTTTAGCTGGGTCAGCATGAACACCAGCAATTGTGACGATATGCCCCAAGTATTCTATTTGTGCCTGCCCAAACATACATTTGCTTTTCTTCGCTAGAAATTTATGTTGTTGCAAGGTTCTCAGGACTGTACGTAGGTGTCCAATA
>BDMB01000022.1:1079676-1333342 GCA_016859785.1 Macrotyloma uniflorum | reverse complement strand
ATGGCCCGACGTCTTCTAGTGTTACTAATTGATTTAATTCCCGCAATTTCAAGGGTCTGAAAGTAGGGTGAGTACCTTGCAATTGTATCTGGCCATCCTTAGTGATGAAAGTCATGGTCAGTTCCTCATAGTCTATCGTAATAGGTCCCAAAGTACGCATCCATTGTATCCCAAGAACTATATCTATGCCGTCAATATCCAAGATAAAAAGATCAATAGTGAACTCATTACCTTGAATCTTGAGAGTAATATCCTGACATTTTTGGTGACACATCAAGTGTTGGCCACTGCCTACGAAGACTTGAAAGGGAGTAATAGTAGCTCGATGGCAACGTAGATGTTGAGCAACGCTGGGTTTCACAAAATTAAAAGTGCTACCGCCATCTATTAATACTGAAAGCGTTAGAGTTTGGCAAGAAGCCAACACACGCAATGTCGAGGGATTACTGTGTCCCGTGAGTGCATGTAATGATATCTCTGGTGTCGTATTGAGCTCAGCTTCCGCATACCCGGAACATTCCACCTTGCTCTCTATAGGATCGCTCTCCTCTGACCCAATGATAAGACAACATTGTGCCTTACATCTATGGCCCATAGTATAAGTTTCATCACAATAGTAACATAGGCCTTTTTCTCTTCGAGCGCGCATTTCAGCATGAGATATTTTCTTATAGGGTGGTTTGGGGGGTTGTGTAACGGATGCCTGGGATGATGATTGATGTGTGGTTGACGCACATTGAAAGGGTTGGGATGGTTGGGCTTGTGGCACCGTAGGAGAAGTCTGGGTTCGAATTGGCGTGGTGGACCAAGAAGATGGTCGAGAAGTGGTGGGAGGGATACTCTTTGTGGCCAAAGTGGTGTGGATAGTGTGAGTTTGGTTGTGTTTCTGCTCATGGAGTTTTGCAAGATTCACAGCTTGAAAGTAGGAAGCAGGTTGAGCGATTAATAATTCGGATTTCAAGTGTTCATGCAGACCAGCGATGAAAAAACTAGTGAGCCAAGATTCAGATAAGCCTGTTACCTTGAGAGAGATGGATTCAAAAGCAGCCTGGTATGCACTCACCGTTGTCGTTTGACGTATCTCCTTCAGAGCTACACGATGATCTTCGTACAAACTCGCACCAAAACGCAGTTTAACTGCTGTCAAGAAAGCTTCCCATGTGCCAAGAAGATCATGCTGAGCCATCCATTTGTACCATGTATATGCGACTCCACTCATGGCCATGGAGGCAAGTTTTACGCGGTGTGAAGCTGGCGTATCATACATCGCAAAGAGCTCTTGGCCTTTGAAAATCCAGTCATCAGCATCAGTACCATCGAACTGCGGGACGTCCAACCGTCCGGTGAGAATCGGATTCGATTGTTGTGGTGGCGGAGTATCGTCATTCGCGGTGTGACATGTCTCCGTGCGTTGATTAATGCATGAATCTGCTGAAGAGACTCATCAATCTGTAAGAATCGTCGTTCATGAGTCGCTGTGAACGATTCGAGTTTGGTATCCATGAGACGAACTAGCTCCTCTAACCGTGCATAACGTGTACCTTCCGCCATCAATTGCAAGCGAGAGGAAAGCAATGAAAGCACCAATTGATACGTGACAGAAATATGGAGGACCTTCACTCCAAGAAGACAAATGTATTATTTTCAAAGATTGAGAATGAAATCTGAATTACACTGTTAACGGTCCTTCTTTTATACAAAGCCATGCAAGACTTTCCGTAATTCCCGCTTATAAGATGCAACTAACTAACTGCTTATTCTAACATTCTAACTGATCTGATCACAAATTCCACACGTGAACTTAAATTGGAAGGTTTTCCGCGTCATTTGTATAAGAAGAGATGTTAAAAATATAATCTAAAATAAATAAAATTCATTATTGATGATTACTAACTGAATTCTATAACTATAAGTTCAATATTAATGATAATTCTTATATATGATTTTAGTTTATTTATATAAGCTCTTTTATATAACTTATAAGAATAATTTATATAAAACATATTAAAAAAAACATCTTTTTGAATGTCATCAGGAAACAAAATATAAAACATGTATAATTTTTATTTTCTATTTTTTCCAAATAAAATATTTTATTTCATTCATTTGTTCGATTAAATGAATGCAAATGTCAATTTCTAGAAAAATCAAATTATAATTATACATGACTATTTTTTTCATCTTTCCCTTTTTTTTTTTCCCAAAAAGTATAACTTAATTAATAAATTTATATTTTTATATATTGCTAATAATTTATTTTGTACATTGTTAATAATTGTTTTCATATGTATGTGATACATGTAATAATAATATATTTTTATACATGTAAAAGCTGTTTTTTAAAGTTTATATCAAGAGAAAGGTGAAATCAACTAATTTTAAGCCATTAATAATTAAATATTGATTGATACAATGTTAATAATTATATTTAATGAATAATAATCTGTACCAATATCAAAATTTAAAAAAAAAATCAAGAATAATTCCAAGAGAGTTACTCCTCATCTCTATAATCTATTTTGTCTTAATTTAGTAGTTAATTATGAATTACTTATTAAACTATTAAATAAGGGAAAATAAGAGTGAAGATGATAAAGTAATTTGATCACTTTTCATTGAATATGACATTTTTAGAAATAGATTTGACTTATTTGCCTTTAAATTTGTTTAACCTTCTTTGTTTAAATGATTCTCCACTGAATATTGAGATTGGATCATTTTGAAATTAACATGGTGTAATATTTCCTATTTTTCTGATAATCTTTTTGCAACAGAGAAAAAAAAATATACAAATAAAAATACATATTTTTTTATCATTTCCTAATTAAAGTAATTTTCATAGTTAAAGAATATATCCCTTATTAGTCCTAAGATCTCCTGGATTTTATTCATATTTATTATTTACCGGATTAAAAAATACATGTTATTCATTTTAAATTAATTAAATCTATTTATTAAATTAAAATAATATTTTTCTTTATCTATGAAGAGAAAAATGGAGCACGATAAAATGATTTATTTTTTCTTTTAAAATATGGAAGGAAATAAATATAATTCGAAACTATAATTTTATATAGATAAAAATGACTATATCAATAATTACTTAAGAGTGTTCAACAAAATTTGTATAGGTATATAAATAATATTCAAACCTATAATAGTTAAATTTTACTCTTCTAAAATCAACAATTCACTTTGGAAACATCAATAGTAAATAATTTTATTTAATTTGATCTCAAACTTATATTATTTATTATAACTCTAATTACTTGAACAGTTTTTTCTTTTAAAAAGAGTAAAAATAGTGAAGAATAAAATATTTAAATTGATTAAAATAGGATAATTTAGAAAAGAACACTATTCTATCTCCGCTATAAATATTAGGTTTTTTGTCTTTCTGACTTGATCGTTGTTGGTATAGTGCTACGCTAAATGTCTATGACTAAAACACTACAATCGACCCCTCTTCTTCCACTCTATGCTCGCTCTTTTCATTTCCTCTTTCTCCATTTATCTCACTCCTCTCTCTCACTGCTAAGTAGGTTTGTCTTTTTCTTTCTCACATCTTTACGCATCTCTTCTCTTAAATTAGGGTTTCTTGATTCTTCAGTTTACATTTATTTCGTTGATTTTGCTTCTATTGATTTATATTTTCTTTTTCATTTCATTCATTTGTCTTTCGTTGATTTTGATTTTCCGAGATTTGTTTGCTTGCCTATATGAACTAATACCTAAACAATTCCATTTTGAATGGTGACTTGTTATCTACCAGGATGCAACTATCGTAAGTAAAACATGATTTCGGTGCTGATTTTTATCTTCTTTTTTTTTTTTTTTTTTTAAGAAAATCTGATTGATATAATTTTAATGCATTAATTATTTTAGTCTATATCGAGAAAAAAAAAAAAATTAGAAGTTCTTGGGTTAACCTTACTAGAGTGTTGTCGGATTAAGAAGCAAGGTTGGGATGACATGGACCTCTTCTGATGTTGGGCTTTAAACAAAAAGATTCATTCTTATCAAGAAAAATTGCTAAGCATCTATCACCAAAAAAGTTAGTTTACTTTGTGTTTTAAACATAATATTAGTCTCTTATTAGTCAATCATATAGTTACTAGCAATACTTTTAAAACTAGATTGATTACTGAACAAGTTAAAAAACTGGTTACTGAACCAGTCAAACACTAATTCAAGATTCAATTGTAATCGAACTGATATTAATAAGATACTAATAATTAGAAAGAACATAAAATAATACAGACATAACATCATAACTATATAATACTAAACTAAAAGTAAAACAAGATTCCCTTGAGTACCTACAGAAAGTTTAAGCTAAAATTTCAACAGTATATATTAATAATAAGTACTTTAATTTAATTTCTTTAAAAAAACCAAAATGATGTATTAAACATTCCTCATTGACCGAATGTATTTGACATTAGTTCAAATTTTATGCATCTCGAGTAGAGCTGTATGGAACTAAAGACACAATTAACAGTATCGAAATTAGGTAAATGAAATGATGGAATGAAAGAAATGCCCTGTAATAGTATTATGATTACTATGGTTTTTTACAAGGGATTGATGGCTACTATGCTATAGCAGCAGAATTATAGAGTCAAAGGCCAATTAAGAGAATTGAACCATCAAAGAGAGAGAGGTTTAGCCATTAAAAAAACCATTCCCCCTTCTCTCTCCCACCTCATACTATTTAACCATCATCCCTCTTTCCAATCATACCCTCTCGACCGAACGTTTGTTGCCCAGGCCTATAATGATTTCCTCCTTTCCTCATAGTGCGCATCATCAACCACGTGTTCAGCCTCACCCTCAGTATTTTCATTTTGTCCCATTACATTTCCTCCCCCATTAAAATTAACCTTGTTCTCAAGGTTGAAGTCAGGGTAAGCTTCTTCCAGGTTCTTATAATCCTCCCAAGTTGCTTGTTCTAGTAGCATGCCTTCCCATTGGATTAAGAGTTGTTGTACTTGTTGATTACCTCTCAAAATGATCCTGGTTTGCAGAACCCTTTCTGGCTGAATTGTTGGAGCCACATTAGCATTTGTGATTGGTAGAGGAACATAAGGGTGATCATGATTTCCATGACATTTCTTTAACTGTGAGACATGAAAAACCGGATGTATTTTAGTAGATTCTGGAAGTGCCAACTTATAAGCAACCTTGCCAATTCGTTTTATCACTCGAAAAGGACCAAAGTATCTCAAACTCAGCTTTTGGTTCTTTCGTAAAGCAACAGAGTGTTGCCTATAAGGCTGTAATTTTACCAAAATCCGATCTCCAACCTGAAACTCTATGTGAACTCGTGTCCTATCAGCAAACTTCTTCATTACTTGTTGTGCTCGGTGCAGGTTTTGTTTAAGCTTTACTAAAATCTGGTCTCTTTGAGTTAGTTGTTCTTGGACAGATGGAACATCATTTGGATCATATATGTATTTCACCAGCTGTGGAGGATCCCTACCATATACTGCCTTAAAAGGAGTCATTCCAGCACTGTGCTGAAAAGAGGAGTTATACCATAATTCTGCCCATGGTAGCAACTTCACCCATTCTTTGGGATGATCGAATGTAAAACATCTTAAGTAGAGTTCCAAACATTTGTTGAAGCCTCGCTTTGTCCATCCGATTGAGGGTGGTAAGCAGTGGACATACTAAGTGTAGTACCACTCAATTTGAACAAATGCTGCCAGAATTTGCTTGTGAAAACTCTGTCTCGGTCTGGAACTATCGATTGGGCAACCCATGTAGCTTGACTATGTTATTAACAAAAGCTTCAGCTACTTGTTTACTAGTGTAGTCAGCCTTCAAAGGTGAAAAATGACCATACTTAGAGAGCCTGTCAACCACTACCATTATCACAGTGAATCCATGAAAAAAGGGAAGACCTGTTATAAAGTCCATCGACACATGCTCCTAAATCAAATCAGGTATTTGCAAGGGTTGCAGCAACCCTGAAGGAAGAGTAGTGGTTGTTTTTGCTTGTTGACAAATTGTTTCACATCGGCATTCATTCCTTGCCACTGGAATTGAGAGGAAATTCTAGCTAAAGTTCTGGCATACCCTGAGTGTCCCCCTAAAGCAGTGTTATGAAACTCATGCAACACTTGTTGTACAATTTCATGTCCTGGAGGTAAAACCAATCTTCCATTCCAGAACAAAAGATCATCTTGGACAGCATAATGAGGTTATGAACCCGGTTTTGTACAACAATCCTTCATGATGTTACATAACTTCGTATCAGCTTGCAAAGCCTCCTTCAAGGTTGGAATGAATTTCCATTGAGGTTTAGACAAAGCCAGATAACATGATCTGGACAAGGCATCTGCAGGAATATTATCCTTACCCGGTTTATACTCAATAGTGAAATCATAACCCAGAAGTTTGTGTAACCAGTTTTGTTGCTCAAGTGTTTGTATTGCTTGATTGGTAAGGCTTCTCAAACTCTTTTGGTCTGTTCTGATTACAAAGGGATGGCCCATTAAATAATGTCTAAATTTAGCAACGGCTTTAGTAATGGCAAAAAACTCTCTTGTATATGCGAATTGCCTTTGCATTCGAGGACTGAGTTTTTTTGAGAAGTAGGCCACTGGATGCGAATCTTGGCTCAAAACTGCCCCTATACCAAACCCGGATGCATTCTGTTTCTAAAATGAAGGGTTTGGTAAAATTTGGAAGACTGAGCACTGGTGCTTGTGTTATGGCTGCCTGAAGATCTTCAAATGTTGTTAAAGCCTCAGAATCCCACACAAAATTGTCTTTCTTAAGTAAATTGGTCAAAGGAGCAGCTATCGAAGCATAACTTTTGATGAATCGCCTGTAATAACCAGTAAGACCAAGAAAACCCCTCAATTGTTTGATGTTCATAGGAACTGGCCACTTCAACACTGCCTGAACCTTGTCTCTTTCCATAGAAACACCCTCACCTGAAATCGTATGTCCCAAGTATTCACCTGATTCAAGCCAAAAGAACACTTTGACAGTCGAGCATATAACTTGTGTTCTTACAGTAACTTCAATACAATCTCCAAGTGTTGCAAATGAGAAGACCAACAAGGGCTGTACACCAAGATGTCATAAAAAAACACCAAGACAAATTTTCGAAGAGCCTCTTGAAATACTGTATTCATCAAACTCTGAAAAGTAGCCAGAGCATTTGAGAGGCCAAAGGACATCACAATCCACTCATACAAACCTTGATGCGTTCTAAAGGCCGTTTTGAATCTATCTTCCTCCTTTACCAAGATTTGATGATAACCCGATCTTAAATCTAACTTGGAAAAAATTTTAGCTCCAAAAAGCTCATCAAGCAGTTCATCTACTGTGGGAATTGGGAAGCTATCTTTCACGGTTATAGCATTAAGAGCCCTGTAATCAGTACAGAACCGCCAAATACCATCCTTCTTTTTCACTAAAATTATAGGTGAAGAAAAATGACTGGTGCTAGGGATTATAATTCCCTCCTCAAGCATGTCCTTAACCATTTTTTCAATCTGCAATTTTTTACTATGGGGGTATCGGTAAGGCCGCACCTTTATTGGACCTGAGCCTGGTTGAAGAGGAATTGCATGGTTCTAGCTTCTATCAAGTGGTAATCCCGAAGGAACTTCAAAAACCTCCCTGTACGTATACACATAGCTAATTCGGGTTCTAAATTTGTAGGCAATTTTGTCCATTGTTCCAAAGGAGATGTTTGAGGGTCTATTTGCAAGGTAAATAGCTCATCTATTGCATTAGTTTGATGCATCCTCCTTAAGTGATGGTATTGAGCAGGATTAGGTAAGTTGTCCCTATCACCAATTAAAGTGACAAAGTGATTACCTAAATCAAATTTAAGAGTCAAATTACTATAATTCTGGTAAAGTAACATTGTGACCCTGAATTGCAACCTAAATATCCTTGACCAATCCCTCAACCACTAAGGAATTTCCATTGCCTACTAAAACTTGAAATTTTGGTATTGGCTCCATTGCTAATTTCAAACACTGAGCAATCCTGGGCTGCAAAAAATTATCAAAGTTGCCACTTCTATAAGTATTTGCACCATCATACCATTTATGTGTCCTTTGAAACACATCGTACCTACTGCGAATGATCCTTTAAGAGCATTGAAAGACAAATGATGTTCCAGTAATGGTGCATTGTCTACAATTTCTGTTACATCTGGAGGATCAGGTTGGACTATAAAATCAGGAGGATCACCTATTTGGAGCCAGAGGTGTTGCTTGTTGGGACACTTATGGCTAGTAGAGTACTTTTCGTCACACGTGAAACACATACCCTTTTCGCTGCGAAGTTGCATTGTTGTAGCTGACATTCGCTTTGTTGGATTAGTTTTATTGTTTGTGACAGTGGCTAACGGAGCAGGGCTTGGTAATAAAGGCGGGAGGGTGGGAGATTTTAGGCTTTGGGACAAAGGTAGGCTTGTGTTTTGGGCTTGTGTTTTAGGTTGATATGTGGTATTGAATGGACGATATTTGGTAGTGTATTTTTCTTCGTATAATTTGGCTAAAGAAATTGATCAAATCAACGTGGTTGGGGATTGAGCAATCACATCCCTGCGAATATCCGGTTTCAACCCACCCACAAAGCAATCAAGTAATGCATCCGACGTAACCCCTTGTACTCGATTAGCTAATGCATTAAATTGAGTGTAATACTCCTGAACTGAGCCTGATTGTGTCAATTTAAACAAGGATGAACGGGGACATTCATAAGGTGAAGGCCCAAATTCCATTTCTAAGGATCTAGTGAAACTTACCCAATTAGAAAAGTAATTAGCACAAGACATCATCTGAAACCAAGGCACTACTTCCTTGTCCAAATGCACCGAAGCGATCATCAACCTTTGATCGTCAGGAGTATGGTAGTATTCGAAAAATTGCTCCGCCTTAAAGATCCAGTGAAGCACATCTAAGCCATCGAACCGGGAAAAATCTACGAACAAGAAATGGAGGAGACGTATTAGATTTTTGTAGAAGCTCATTGACAGCTCCTTCCAGCGTTTCAAACCTTGTTAAATATTCCTTATCACGTGTTTCAAGCAAATCGAGAATCTGTTTGACGTCGAAGGCGAGTACGGTGAGACGAGTGTTATCCGCCATAGATGAAAGCACCAATGTAACAATATGGAAATTAAGAAAATGAAATGATGGAATGAAAGAAATACCCTGTAATAGTATTATGATTTATGGTTTCTTACAAGGGCCAATTAAGAGAATTGAACCACCAAAGAGAGAGATGTTCAACCATTAAAAAAACCATTCCCCCTTCTCTCTCCCACCTCATACTATTTAACCACCATCCCTCTTTCCAATCATATCCTCTCTCAACCGAACGTTTGTTGTCCGGGCCCGCAATGATTTCCTCCTTTCCTCATAATAGTGCGCATCATCAGTCACGTGTTCAACCTCACCCTCAGTATTTTCATTTTGTCGCATTACAAATTCTTGGTGGGTTGAGTTAATGACCCCTTTACATTCTTCTGAGAGTTTCTCCAAAACATATAGTTAATTTTCTGAACCTTGTATATTTACTTGTTTGAAATATTGTATACGTGTTGTGTAACACTTTGACCGTGCTGCTAAATTGATGCAATTTGTTAGGCATCATACATTATATGGTCAGTTGATAGTTGAGGTCTATAGTATACTAATCTCTTTCGTATAATCGGATTGGATTGGTGATGTATGATAAGTTTTTGAGGATTGAAGCAGTCTTTTATGTATAAAATATGCTTAGTGACGTTGTCTTGACAATATCCTTAGTGACGTTGTCTTGACTTAGACAATGGAGGGATAAAATTTAGTCCCAAAGGCTGGAAGGAACATTAAAACTCTAGATCTCCTGCAATTATGTTCTATCAATTTCAGATGCATAAAGGCTGTCGTTTTATTCATCTGGATGTCAAATACTAAAAGCAAATATGTTGTAATTAAGAAAATAAAAATTTATGTTGAAATTGAATTCTGACATAGATAATGTCATCATGTTTATCCAATATTATTTTTATTACTAAATATTATCTAATATAAAAATATTTGTGTACTATAAAATATCCTGATATTTAAATTATTTTGAATTATTAAATATTTAAAAAGCTGACTAATGTTTCTTTTTTGTAAAGTTTAATATTAAAATTTTAACTTTAAATAACTTTTTTTTTGCATTAGGTGAAAATTGAATTATTCTATCAAATAAGGAAATCAATATACAAGAAATTTGAATTAATTTATTCAAAGTATTTGGAAAATAAAAGGATTCAATTGAAGCGGGACCCCACAAATATTTTTCTTACTCTTTCAAACCAACCGATGATGGAACGACTCAGACAGGTCAGCTTTCTTCCAGTTTCTGTGTAAAAGATCCATATTTTGCATATTCTCTGAAAATGGTAATGCATTAAGGTGTAACAATTTATGTCGCGTGGTTTTTAATTATTTTCCAATACAAATATACCAATGCAATCATTGTAAAATGTCAAAAACTTATGCTCGGATAGGTTTTGGAACCCAAGATAGTGGCATAAAGTGTCCAAACAAGGATTCCAGGAATTTTAATTGGAATAGGTGAGGTAGCTCTTTATAAAGTCCAGATAGTCTAGAGAAAAATATTGCTGCATCAAATAAAGATTCTCATTTCTTACCACTTTCTTCGCAATCGTAGCCATGACTAGGAAGAAAGTGAGACTTGCCTATATCACAGATGTGACGGCAAGGAAATCCACGTACAAGAAAAGGAAGAAGGGTATCATTAAGAAGGTGAGTGAACTCACCATTCTTTGTGGTATCCCAGCCTGCGCTATAATTTCAAGTCCTTTTGATGCTAAGCCGGAGATTTGGCCAGATCCAAAGGGAGCCAAGCAAGTGATTAAGAGGTATCTGGATGCATCTGTGATAGATGAAAGC
The DNA here is from genome assembly GCA_016859785.1 of Macrotyloma uniflorum. NCBI lineage: Eukaryota > Viridiplantae > Streptophyta > Magnoliopsida > Fabales > Fabaceae > Macrotyloma > Macrotyloma uniflorum. The sequence goes on along the minus strand of BDMB01000022.1, from coordinate 1,322,417 downwards.
AAGAATGTAAACCAAGAGAGTTTCCTCATTCAGAAGATTGCCAAAGCCCAGGAGCAGCTGAAGAAGCTGCGTGAGGAGAATCAAGAGAAGGAGAAGACCTTGTCCATGTTCCAGTACATGCAAGGTGAAGAAGACCTGCCAACTAATGTTGAAGAACTGAAAGAGCTCAACAAGCTGATTGAGAAGAATATGAAGGTAACTAAAAACAAGATGGCTGAGCTCAATTGTGAGTCTATTTAGTGTCAAGAGGCATGGCCTGTCTTTACATTGTGAGTCTGTTCAATAATTAGAGGCTTGACCTCTGTCTTTACATTATGAGTCTGTTCAGTGTTTTGAGGCATGGCCTCTGTTTTATATTGAGTCCCTTCTGTATTCAGAGGCATAACCTTGTCTTCGAGAACATTTAAATAAAACACAGTGGAAATTCTATCATTTTAATGCTCTTTTTCGGAGAACAAGAGATACCATGCTTAAATTTTGGTACTTTAAAGAAAAAAGAATCTAATGCAATATTAGAGATATAAATGAAATGTAGGAGCAAAATACCAATTCCAATTTAACAAAATTTGGAATAGAGTTAAAATTATAATTCCAATTATTTACAGGATTTATTGCAACTGCGGTCACATCAAAGTCACTGTTAGTTTGCAGGTCAATGCAAACTTATGCAGTCAGCAACCGGGGTGATGTGATTATAACAGTTGCTGAAATGAGGATTCTCACTGCAATAGGATGTTGTCCACAACTTAAATACCTGACTATTTGGGTGATGTTTAATAAATAACAAAGAATTATACCACCATGTGAAAGTCTGCTACATAAATCAAATGACGCTATTAGGCTCCATCCAAAACCAAATATTAATAAATCAGTTTTGGGCAAGAAATGTTTTGATTGTTTATCCTAAAGTTGCAGTCTCCTCAACCTCTTTTAATTAAGGGAATCTTCTATTTGATTAACTTCTTTAACACATCTTTTGGTTGCAATCAAACCATCTTCAGAAATAACTTGCTATTTCCTCAACAAATGACACTCCAATTATGATAAAATAAATATTAGCTTTTCTTTGGAAGCATTGTCATTTTGGCCAACCTGGCCTGAATCCTATTTGTTGCCAATCTTTCCATTTACTCCTACTTGATCTTTTGCACTTATCTCCTAATGTGGATAAAGAAAGAGTTTGCTGATAGGAACTGGAATTTACTAAATAATATTCGATAGGAATTCAAGGAACTAGCCTCAATTGAAGTGCAAATTATGTAAGAAAGAAGGGAATAGAAACTTGCAGAGGAAAAATATTCAAAGGTTCTCTGCCCTGTGGGCATGTGGCAACAGCCACCCCGCAATTCCCAAATAATTCCTAGCGCCATCCTGATACCCCATCCTCCTCATAGTCCTTCACAAATCCCTTCGTGATACCTGTGTATTCTGTTAACCCTCTCCACTCCTTCTCTAAAAGAATTCTACTTCCCAGTTATGCCCTTAACCCCTTTCTTCTTTCTCTTGGTTAACTGCCGTAGGCCCATCAGCATCCTTTACCCTTTAGAAGTGCAATCATGCAAACTCTTCCATTTTTCTACCACTTTTCGAACCAAAACAAATCCCAATGAATCCCTCTGGAAGTCTAAAGTCACTTCCAAGTTGAAATTTTCTCATGTGGACTTAAGATACTAAATAAGATTAAAATTAATGATAAGTTATAGCATTAATTTTTAAAGACCATACAGAAAGAAACTGCATGGTCTGATGTTTGGCTCTAGCTCTGAAGCTGCTGCTCATTTGTTCCTACACTAGCCGACAGCCACTTCTATATCTAGAAAATACTATAATTGGCTTTGGCATCTTGGTGAATCCTAGGGGCATTCCCTCAACTTAGAGCATTTATTATGAAGAAAAAACATTGCTTTAAGGAGTTTAGCAGAAATATGAAATGAAAGCTTTATAAAAGTGGGTACCATGCTATATTTGCCACTGGCATGTTACAACTGAGTTGACTAATTTTAATATTTTCTATAATTCTTCTCATCCATACATTACATTCAATGTAGGACAAAATCAATCAATTTTCATGCCTCTCTGTGATGGTCAACCCACAGACACATTATTATGAGAGCCACACTGTCACATGTAAAAAGGCAATGATAGGTTAAATAGACCATCTAAAAGTAGAGTTTGCTTGGAAAAACTTCATCTTCTTCACTTCTAAGGGAAGAAAATAAAAAGATAAAATGAAATAAGTTTCTTTTTAAGCTAATATTTAGCTTATGCATAAATTATTTTATAGAAACATTTGCTTATCCGTAAATCAGATTTTGAAAAAGCTGACTTAAGAAAGATTGTATAAATTAGCTTATGAATAAGTTAATTTAAGCTTATGCATAAGCTAATCAGAAAAACTTATTTCATTTTTTATTCTCTTAAAATATTTTCTAATAAATGCTTGTAGAGAAATTTATCCAAACAACCGTAGTCAAATACACCGATTATTTAAGAATAGTTGCTTCTTTAGAAGCTTTCATGAGATCCCACGTTAGGTCAACAAAATTAATGTGGCTCAATGTAAAAATTAGGAGGACAAATAAATACACAAGGAATTACAAATGCAACCTACGGAGTTGTATTTTATTCAGGGTGGACTCCACGAGAATAAAATAGCCGAGCACTTAGAGGCAAGAAACTCCTAAAACTAAAAGAAGTAAAAAAAAAAAATTTAACAAGATAAAACAAATAAAGAAAGGGTGAATCACAAATCAAACATTAACTCACAGGGGGAGATTTGATAAGCAATCCCCGCAAAGATTGCAATCAGAACAAGATCATGATGTTTCCCACTTTGGCCCTTAACCTAGGCATCGTGTATTCATCAGCATACCATCTATAGTTGGCATTAGAGCAAGAATTGTAAGGATGCATTCACAAACAAAGCAGAAAAATCAAGACATGGGAAGATGACAATGACAGCTACAGATTCAGCAAATGCTATGCAAATACAACGTTAGCTATTCCATCACCTGGAACCGAAGATGAACGGGCAAATCCTAATTCTCCGAAGACAAACATCAGGGTTTCTTGAATAAGGAGAGAGCTCAGGACATGTAAAGAAACCAAATTGCCAAATGGGGAGGACTAACAAACCTTAAGCTCTAGTCTGTTTTTTTTTTTTCTATTCTTTGATAAATAAATATATATTGGACTATGATAAGCGTTGGAAGAGGGCCAGGCCCGATTCAATCTTCATTGGAAAAAAAATCCAAACTATTGTTTGCGTAATGGGCTAATTATATCTGATACTGACTTACCTGATCTAAAATGTAGTGTGAGTTTGAGTTTGGCGTTATTTGGATCAAAATTCTATTGGGCCTAATCTCATTCTAGCTAAAGCTCAATTATTAAATAGAATAATAAATTTAAACTTTCTTTTTGTGTGTGAATATAAGAATTTAGATAATATAATTTTTTTTTACCAATAAGCTTGCCCTAATGGGTTAATTAATTAAGTTGAGATTTCTCTGAGTCCTATTTAAAGTACAATATAGATCTCTTAAAAAGTTAAAACAACATATTGTCTACAAATCACAAAATCTTAATAGTCTTTTGTATCTAATGAAAGATAATTTGTTTTAAAATCGTCTATCTTCTACTTTTTTTATTGTTATAAAAAATAAATATAAAAGAAACTTTTTATGAATTAAAATTAATTTATATATAATCTAATTTATAAAAATTCTTTCATATTATTTTTTTAAAATATGATTTTTAAATTAATTTTCAAATTATGAAAAATATTTCATTTTTTCTTATTTCTATAATATTTTAGGATAAAATTTCACAAAAACAAATCTTATATGCTTTTAACAAAAATCTATGGACCAAAACTAAAGTTTTAATAAAAAATAATTGAAATATATAAATTTAGATGTTGTATACTTTTTTACTAGCCATGATTAAGATATTGTCTGTAAATGTTATAAAAATAAAAACTCAGTTTAATAAATTTTTACAATGTAATTTACCCATTTTAAATTGTTTCATTTTATAAAAAAATAAAGCCAATTGTATCCTTTTTAAAATTTATCATTGTTCATAAGTATTTTGATTAAATAATAATATTTGAAGTGTTGTAATATTAAAAAGTTTATCAATTAAAAATTATATTTTATTTAATAATTATTTTTTTATAGGGTATATTGAATTATAATTTCTAAGGATTTAAATAAATTCATAATAATAAAGTCTTATGATTAAAACCTTTAAATAAATGAAATAAATAAGTTTTATGTTATTTTTTTTAGGAATATTATAATTTTGTGAGGAGAACAACAAAATTTGATTATAGTAAACTAAAATTGCCATAAAATAGTCATTATTATAGTAAACAAATCATAATAATGTAAAACTATATATAAAACAAATCATAATTTAGAGGAGAACAAGTTAATGACTATTCAAATTTAAATTAGTTTTTTTTTTTTCTCTAGACCTTATATATATTCATTTGATTCTTGTAATGGTTTAGATGTTTTCTACAAACTCATGAATTTCTTTCAAAATCTAATAAATTGATAAAGTTACATTCAACTTATGATATAAATCCATTAAAATCTAAACTAAAAAATCTTAATAATAATTTTTAAATCAAGTCATAATATTTCTACATTATTTGTTAAAATTCAGAAGACTTTTTACACTACAATAGTCTTATAAGAGCTCAAATAAAATTCATCCCTTTAATATGTGGGCAACATCCTTAATTAAAAGGAATTTTTAAAATAGAAATAACATATTATTAAACAAATCATAATAATATAAAAATATGATCATATTTACATATAAAATAGTCATTTGAATAAAATATATTTGTTCATTAAAACAATATCTTAAAATATCATAAGGTATCAGATATGATATCAAATCAATTCAGAGCACTAAAAAACTTATGAATCCAATCTTAAAAAAGTGTTAGCCCTAGAAACTGAAACCCAGAACTGGGCTATAGCCTCTAAACCCTATATGAGACAAATCCAAATTTTGATATGTTCTCAATGAAATGTTCCATCCATCTCCAGTACTGTGAAACATTTGAATAAGGTTCTAGATATGCTTGAATTCAATATATATGGTGCCCCAGTTAAAAGCTTTTCATTTTTCAATGGTAGTGACCATTCAAATTGAAATTGATTAGAATTCTGGAAATGTGTTGATAGAAAAATCATGTTTAGCCATTCTTTCTTCTAACAGTGTGCTGCTTTATTTATTCGTGAGTCGTGACAAGATCAGAGGCATATATGTGAACACATACTTCACATGCACATATATAATTGAATTGACTTGGAGATACAAGTGTCTTCACTGTGACATTTGAGATTGTGAATCTCTATGTGCACCATCCGGTGTGCATCAACCAATATACGCATCCTTTTTCCTTTAAGTTTGGGGGAAAAGTTTCACGCCAGAACACGATTCTTTTGTTTTGAAGGAATAAAAGGAGTGAAAGTTATTCATTTATAACGACCATTACAGGGAAAATTGTATATTCATTAATCCATTACGAAAAGACTTAAACAGAAATTCCATCACTTTTGCTGCAGAACTTTAAATGGTTATTTTTTCTTCCAGAAACACTTTTATTGCTCAAATCTTTTTTTAAAACTAAATTTTAATTTGCTGTGGGAGAATTTCACAAAACCACTCATTTTTTGCGACTAAACATTTTTGTTATTCATAAATAATCCTTTAAGTTCAGTATTTATATAATTTTTTTTATGGCAAACCTTTTAGAACAAATTTCAGCTAAAAAATATCGAAATGAGTCAATAATATATACATGCAAGCGTAGGACAGGTGGTTCTTTGAACATTAGATATCTTTTCTGGCGGGCTTGAATTCAAGGTAAAAGTTCCTTGCTAAAGGGTCAATTCAACATGATTCTTATGAATAGCAAAGTGGTAAAAATAGTGAAGGTGCTTATTTGGTTCCCTTACAAAGTAACTTATATTTGGATGAATGAAGACTATGAGACTGTTGTTGCTTACTTTTGACCACAAACATGAGCTCTGATTCTTTCATGGAAAGATCATTTTCACATGACCCCTTTGCACTAGCATATATTGAATAGTGGTATTAGAGACGGAGATGTCCTTGACTCACTTCTTCAGCACTGACCTCCAGCAGTTCAAAAACCTTTTGGCATTTGAATGGAATATACCAAAGCTCCAGTGTTGAGTGAATGTTAAATGATTCAACGAGAAGAATTAAGATATTTAGTCTTTGGACTACTGTGACTATTACAGATATCATGGCAGCAGCAATTTCAGATTTTCAGTGATCTTCTGAGATGCTTATTTCAGATCAATAATTTGATACGCATGAATATTGCCTCAATTTTTCTGGTTCTCATCCTCCTCCTATTTGTTTGACAGCAACTTATTGCTTAATCTGAATTAATGGACTTAGAGAAACGAAGATGAGTCTGAAATAATGTGTTAACACACACAAGATATTTAAAAATTCTCTGACAGAGAGACATACAGATAATTTTTCTTACCAAATTATTAGAGAGCAGATACACCAAATCATTCAAATATAAATTCATGCATAACATAATATTTTACTGGAGTTAGATGTTCTGTGAAATGTCTCAAATCATTTTATCTAACTATCATTATAAGTAAAGTAAATAGCGAGTATCAATATTTAATCACAAAATTGTTATATGTATAGTAACTTAATTAATCTTATAAAAATTAATGATGGGATGATTAAGTAAATTGAAAATCTTAATTATGATGGGAATACTCAGAAGATATTTGACATATAATCAGTTATCTGTATTGAGACGTGAAATAGGAGAGAAATGAACTGCAACAGTAAACAAGAGTAGTATGGAATACACAGCGACCTAGAAAGGGTTGATTCGAGTTGGAGGGTCTATAAAGTAAAAACAATGGGTTAGGAAACACATGAGAACCATCAAATGGAATTCCTATGATATCCAAAGAAAGCAGAACCTTCACAAATATAGATGGACACCATTCCATGAAGTAAATTTGTAACAAAAGAGATTCACAGATCACAGTGGATGTATCAGTAACTTAAAGCTAGCTAGCTAGCTGGCATCACTATTCACGGGCTTCGCTTTATCTCTTTTTTGGTTCTGCATCACAAAATAAACAAAAAGAAGACAAGACAAGGCAAGGACGAATCTCAAAAAACTGAGGGTTATTTCATGGATTCTCTTTGTTTTCAAATTCTGTGATGTTTACTTGTCTTTGTTCACTTTGGAGGGTGCATGGCACATGTTATGCCGTGAAGATTGATGTTTGAGGATCAATGAGGCGATGGAAGGTAGCAAAGAGAGAGCTTAAACACCACAGACATAAAGGGCTTGTGCAGAATGTTTATGCTAAAGCCACTCAATCAATTAATAATGTTTGAAGACCATGCTAGTTATACTTTCAATTTCATTTTATGTCACATCCACCATGATTTTTATAGGTCTCCTTGTTAAATCATTATATTATAGAACGAATCTTCAAACCCTATCTATTTTTGCATTTTTCACAACCTAATATCAGTACTTCTGTACATGTATTGCGTATCATAAATGTTTTTTATATGATTAAAAGTTATAATAAACAAATCTTTTTAAATGTGTAAATTATATTATATAATATATGAATAGTTTTTTTAATACATAAAATTATATTTTATGTATATAATATATAATTTATATTTTGATATAACCTTATTTTTAGTTTTTGAACTTTAAAAATATTATAATCTAATTTAAAGATAGAAATAAAAGAGAATAAATTGAAATATCAATTTATGCAAATCAAATAAAAGAAAGATATCTTTATTTTTGTACCTATGTGTGACTACTAACTAATTGCTAATCTTAATCGTCTTTCTATAATTGCATTACATGTTTATAATTTTTAAGGAAGACATATATATATATATATATATATATATATAATAATAATATTCAAAGCATAAAAGTAATTTTATTATTTTTTCCTTTCATATATAATATTATAAGACATTTTCAAAATAAATGTTAGCAGCCTCAATTTATATCTAGGTAATCACAAAACCCTTCACTAAAATCAGCATTTTCTTGTGATATGTAATTAGTACATAATTTTTATGCTGTTAGTTAATATATATTTGTATAAATAAAAAATAGTTATTAATTACTTTAAAAAATTTGTCAAACTTTTATAAAAATAATCTACATTAAGGTTTTAACTTCTCAAACATTACAAGGAAAAACAAAAAAAGTAGTCATTTTTAATCAATTTGATTAATGTTATCTGTTTTTTAAATTTGGTAGTAAGTAACAATTTAGTGATTAATTTAGTGACACCTAATTGAAAAACAATTAATTGTTTTGGTTTTTTTATCACGATTTTTTTAATTTATTGAATTAGAAATTTTGTTCATATGTTCTTACGAGTTCCTGACATAGATATCAAATATAATTTATTCTTTACATGGATAGTAAAACTTTCTGCAAATTTGTAACCAAATCACTGTCGAATGCTAAACTATGACAAAGGGGTTGACATCTTGTAGTTTTAAGAAGCATTGATGACAAAATTTAAAGTTTAGTAATCAAATAATAGACAAGTTTAATTCCATAGTTAAACCTCTACCTGCTGCTGCTACCATAGCTCCATCTCTCCCTCATTCCATCGTCATTCCCCATGCTCTTTGTCATTGACATGTCTCTCCCATGCAAGCACCTCTCACTTTTATATTTCAAATTTTGTTTCTTTTTCTTCTGTACTTTAATTTTCCGTTTCTAATTTTATTATTGTTGTTGTAAATTATTATATATACCTAATTTATATTATCTTGTTTTTCCCCTTCTAAATATTGAGTCCTGGATTTGTGATGTGCAGTCTTTTTCTCCCCACTCACATTTGCTTCATTTTCCAAGCTTGAATCCCCCAAAAGGCAAATAATTCGGTAGATAATATAAGGAAGGAGAAAAGATTGGCTGAAAATAAAAGGGACTTTGTATCTTCGAACTCAAACCTAAAAACCGATGTGAGAGAGAAACATCAAACATGCATGTAGAATGGATAACTTTGTGCCTTGAGGGAACAAAATCGTGGAAACATGTAGGATTCCACATGCTGGTAATCACTTAATTCTTTCCCAAAATATCAGTTTTTTCCCGATACAATGAACTGCAGAATTTATCAGCTTCTTCCTTTAATTTTTAGTGCACATACCATATGCAAGAAAATTCAGTGAGTATATGGTATTAGGACCAAGGAATACAACTTGAACTTAATACATAGCTCGCTCACATAATTAGTTGAGTATTCCAACAATTAGTTACGTTACCCCCTCACATCACAGATTCAACAAGTGAAGCAAAACTAAAAACGTCATGCACTTGTTGAATGTTCAAACCCTAATGTTTCTGAGAAATCTTAATTGCATGATGAAGTAGTGGCGAAATAAACCCCAGAGGTGGTGTAAATGAAAGAAGTTATTCACCTTATTTACCTTTTTAATCACACACACACACAAAACAAAGGGTGTAACTGAAATCGTGGAAGGACTTAATAGTGCTATGTACTCAAGTGTAATGGTAACTATCAGAAAAATACCGTAAAGCATGGTGAAGAACCAAAGACTATCTCTGAACCACAGTATATAACATTGAGAAGGAAGAATACAAAGCACCTGAAGAGCAGGCGATATACTTGGGCGATCCATATGAACAACTAGACAAGTATTGTATACAATAAGTTGTTCATACCAGTATTATTTATTGACATAATTTCTACCGCGGTACAAGGTAGAAGCAATATTAATGGATAAATCACAAACAACCAAAGGAGAAATAAACAAATATACATATGGCTTGATATTAGTTTGCATTTTCAGCAGCAGGATCAAGTTGGTAGAGTGCAGATTCTGAAACACGTTTCTTGTACTTGGCAATGAAAGCTTCAGCTTTCATGTCAATATTGGGCTCAGCAACACCCCAATTATCTTTGTCATAATCACTAGGCCACACCCTGCGGTTTGAATCAGGGGCATCGTAGTAGCCTCCTCTGGGCTTCCTAGATGAGAAGATGTTGAAAATAGAAAAGAAACCGGAAGAAGACTTCTTCTGCCTATGACCTGCCATGATTGTGGTGCTGTTTTGGCTAACAATGACTGCACACACCAGTCACTGTAAAGACAATATTGAAGTTTGGAGAGAATTGATTGTCTTGGTTTTGAATTCAAAATAGCATGACTGATTTATACTGGAGGGAGGCTTCAAATGCATGATTAGTGAATAGTGAAAGAATCTGATAAAGGAGAGGTAAGAGCAACATAAAGGGTTCAAATGGTGCTGACTTGGCAAGGTAATAAGCGACACTTTGTTTTGTAACATCTTTGTCGAGGCACATTTCTTGTGCTCCGCTACTTTCATATGTTCAAAAAATAATAAAAATCCAAACTAAATTAAATGAAGAGGTATTAAATCAATAAATTTTAAAAGCTCATTTCTTTTATTTATTTTTTAACTATTTTTTTTTTAGTAAGGTGGAGTGTAAAGTTCAAAACTACAACTAGTAAACATTTATGATATTAAAAACAAGAATAATATAATAAAAAAGATAGAGATTTGAGTAGACAATTAAAGATGTTAATTAAAATAATGAGCATAATAACGGGATAAATAGAAAATCAATAATTAAAAATTTTAACCCAAGGTCTAATTTCAGTTTTAGTTATTGTCTCATCATCACTTAGGTGCATTTTTACACAATTTTAAAAATTAGACAAAGGGTCATTTAACACAACTCAGAAAATGGTGCTCGCAGTAAAGAAAGGTATTAAAAAAAGGATTAAAAAGATACAAACAGGTATTTTATGGGGGGGTGGGGAGGTGAAGAAAGAAGAATAAGTGGAGTGAAATAGAAATTAATTTGTAAACTTAATAATCAAGGATAGCTTCGAGTTAAGGATATGGAAGCATGTTATATTATTTGGAAGATAGCAAACGACAATAGAGGAATTTGGAAGCAAATGTTAGAAGAAAAGTATGAGAGTGGAGAGGTTTAGAGGACTCGACACGAGGTAAAACTTGTTCAATGGTGGAAGAATTTGAAAAAATTTGCGGGACCAATAAGTATAGTGGAGATTGATTTGCAAAACTGTTAACTTAAAGTAGGCGATGGTAAATCGATTTTATTCTGACAAGATAATTAAATTGGGAAAGAGGTTTTATACGTGAAGTTTAACCAGTTGATTATGGATTCTAACTATTAATAAGATTATGTCTTTAGACAAAAATCACAAGTAGAAATAAATCTAAATATTTTTTTCCATTATAAATTATAATGGATTCTAAAAATATATTAAATAATAAATAATAATATACACAGAAAAATAAAGTTCTTAATATGAGAAGTGAAGTTCTACATTAGAGAAATATTATTTGAGTGTGTGTTTTTCTCACTATATAAGGAACACAGTATTTTTCTAGTATTTCTCTTGAAACTCGTCCTCCATTATTTTCTTTTCTTTTCTATCTTTATAGTCTTAGAGAGAAGAAGTAAGAAAAGAAAATTAATTCTTCCTTTAAATTTCTCACTTAATATAAAAGAAAAAAAATTCACAAAACCTGATCTAATAAAAAAATTTCACCAATAAAAAATAGTTTTTTCACTAGATAATTAACACACAAAAAAATGTTAATTGGTATTCTAATTAAACAATAAATAATATAAAAATTAGTATCAAATATTTCTTTTTTAATAACTAGTTGTTTCACAATTATTCTTCAATAGTTTTTTCTTCTGTGTTAGGTATATGCAATGTTGATTTTTCTTTTTTTTCTTCTCTCTCGTTAAAGAGACTACACTTTCTTTTTAAAGTTGCTACCAATTCAAATTAACTCTTTATCACATACTAATTTAATTAGTATAAAAAATAAGTTTAGGTTGATACTTACTTTTCTTTTCTTTTCTTTTTTGTTTTAATTTATTTTATAAGTCAAGTGATCAAATTATTGGTAATAAGTTAACATGTCAACAAACAAGAATTGGCAGGAAGATCGGTGGTAATAGATTTTAGTGTGGATAAGACCATGATAATTTAGGGGTGAAATGACCTTAAATATTTTGAAACAATCACTCTGAAAACAAGAAAGTAAATATATACGGGAAAATAGTATGGGTTGAGAGAATAAAAATGACGCCCTATTCCAAAATAGAAAAGTAGATGTAAATGAAACTTTTTATATACCCCAATACTTGTTGTGGCTAAAAATAAAATTTCAAATCTTTTAGAGAATTATGTATTGATTAATCCTACTTCATATTTCATGTGTGTTGGCTAATGTAATTAGGGATTAGCAGTTCATCCATCTCATTTATCTTTAATGGGATGAATGATTATTTTGCAATTTTGATTGTGTGTTATTTTTATGCCAGACATTATTATTATTATTTGACTTATATATATATATATATATATATATATATAACTATTTATTTGTATTATAGTATCCGTTGTTATTAATAAAAAAATATAAAAAATGTTAAGACCTCACAACCATGGAAAATTAAACTGTGATTAAACTTATGTTGTTAGAAAGAGTTTGAATGGATATGGGTGGGTGTCTTTATTGAAATTAAAGTTTTTTTTTTTTTTTTGGAATTTGATAAGATTATTTTTAAATTTTATTTTAAAACTAATATATCTTTTTTAGTTTTAAAATTAAAAAAAAAAAGCATAACATTTCGTACTTGTTTGAATTTCCTAGTTTCATTTTATTTATTTATTATATTCTAAATGATTGAAATTCTCTTTTAAACGTACCCTTAGAGATAAATTAAAAAAAATTCCAGTAGAGTAAGAAGAGAGATTAGAGGACGCAGCAAATAAGATTCCAGGAAGGTGGGTCAAATGAAGAAATGAAGAAATGCTTAAGCATATTTCAGATTATCTATTTCCAAAAGGTGGATAAAAACATTACTGAGATGCAAGACAAACATATAACACAATAAAATAATTCATAGAAAATAACATTTTTTTAATGGTAATTGCTCCATTAGACCCGCGAGGAAAAGGGACATTTCATAAAACTTTACGATAAATCATCAAAATATTCTTTAACTTAAATTGATATTTTAGGTTTTGTTATGGACTCTAATAGTATAATAGGTAGAACTTGCAAAAGTGAAATATTTTAACTCAAAGGGGGAAAAATAATAATATTATATAGAAAAATATTCTTAGAACATTTAATGTGGTAACTAAAAATTCATCATCGCGGTTAATATATATATACTCTTAGAATATTTAAAAAAGATTTTCATCTCTATGGATCTATTTCGAATGGGAAAAGTATAAGAAAAAGAGATAATTCAGCACCATATGCTTTGATACCACGTGAAATTAACGTTGTAGAGTATTTTTAATTTTTCTGATAATCTTTTTGGAAGAGCATAAAGAATATACAAATAAAAACAAATTTTTTATTATTTCCTAATTAAAAAATATATTATAATAATAATTATTATTATTATTATAAGATCTCATAGATTTTATTCATATTTACATTAATTATCAAATCTGTCTACAGTTCATGCCAACATTTTTTATTTTAGATTAGAAAATTATTTTTTATCGTAAAATTGTTTTTCTCTTATAAAATATCGAAGAAAATACAAAAATTACAAACCAATAGTTAAATAATTTTTTTTATAGTTTATATAATTACGAACCAATAATTAAAAGCTTTTCTCTTATAACGGATAGATTTCTCTCTCTCTCTCTCTATATATATATATATATTTATCAAAGACAAAAGTTTTTTTTAATGTTTTTGAACACAAAATAACCCATACGATAAAGATAGAGAAATGTTTTTTTTTTTTTCAAACACCTAAAATTTCGCATTACTTAAAAAAATATATATTTATATTCATTGACGTTTCTTTAAGAACAAAATCAATAATCACAATCTAAAAACAACGATCATAGATTTAAATATTGAATAATAATCACACAACATAAAAGGTAGAGTTCATGCCACTAATGATTAAATAGACTCACAATTGAGTGCAGCCAACTTATTTTGAATCTCTTTTATGTTCTTCTCAATCAGCTTATCGAATTCTTTGATTTCATGAAGAGTATTTGGGAGGTATTCACCTTGCATGAAGTGAAACATGGACAAGGTCATCTGGTTCTCATAGTTCTCTTGACGTTGCATCTTCAATTCATTCTGGGCTTTCACGATCCTTTGCATGATGAAGCTTTCGTGGTCCACATTCCTGCTTTTGTTCAGCACAGGTGTGTTCTTAAACCTCTCGATCACCTTGTTGGCTCCTTCTGGATTTGGCCAAACTTCTGTCTCAGAATCAAAAGGATTATAAATTATAGCACAAGCTGAGATCCCACACAGAGTGCTGAGTTCTTCCACCTTCTTAACGATACCCTTCTTCCTTCTCTTGTATGTGGTTTTCCTCGTCATGTCATCAGAGATAAAGGCAAGTTTCAATTTCTTCCTAGCCATGGTTGGGAACAAAGTACTAAGAAATTAGAACAGTTTATGCATTATTTTTCCTCCACTAACTGGGTTTTATAGTGAGTTATTTCACCTTTCATTTGAAATTCTGGGATCTTTGTTTGGACACTTGATACCACTATCAAGGTTCCAACCAGAAACTTATCTAGTCATTATCTTTTGTGTATTTACAATTACTGCTTTGTTGTATTAAATTGGAAAAGAATTAAAATTCATGTGCCATATTGTCACACCTTAATTAATTTATTACAATTTTTAAAGAATATGCAAAGTATGTAACTTTTCAGGTTGTAAAAAGGATTATACACCAAAAGGTTCGAGGAGATTGAGTTGGTAGAATGTGATTTTGTGCATTGATGTATCATTTAAGTTATATTTTATTTTCAACATATATATTAATAACAAGGCTATATATATTGTAATGGATTTTATGCACATTCAATGAATTTTAATTTCAACAGCACTCATGCTTATCTATAAACACATATTACAATAAAATAAAACTTAAGCTAACTTGAATTTCATTATTTTGAGGGGGAAAAAAGTATAATGACAGCTACAATCAATTGTCATAAGAATTTGTCAAATTAATAACATCATATCTTGTTTTTCAACAATTTTGTTAATATTTCGTAAAAGGATATTAAAAAAATATATATATATTCAATGAATATATTAGAAAGGTAATTATAATTTATTTATTTTTCTCCATTTTCTTTGTTTGAGTTGTTAAACATGTAATATGTAGTGATGAATATGAAATGATTGAGGATGAAGACAAGGTAAGAAGCCATAAAGCAGAAAGTGAAAAAACTCTAAGTGTAGTTAAGGGATTTGGAACCTTTAAAATTGAGCACAAAGAGTTACTTAAGATAAATTAGAACATAGAACCAAAGTATTCATTATATACCTAAAAATAATCTTTTCCGTAAAATTTTACAATTTAAAAAAAGAAAGTTAAAATAGTTTAAATTTGAATTACTTTTTATTTAAATTATGCTATTTTTAAAATATTTTTTTAATAAAATAATTTAAATTTATTAAATTTAAATATATTTTTATATAGAATTTCAATTATTAACCAATATAGAAGTTATTTTAATATTAAATAATATTTAATAAATAAAAAATATTAGCGAGTGATATTTTTCTGTTTAGATTTTTTTTATCAAAATTCATAAAAAATATTTGACCTACCTCATCAAAGATTTTTCGTAATTGATATTAACTAAAATTATAATACTACAATTATTTCAACTGATAACCATTAATCAAAGTTATTTTTTTTTATGTCTTTGATTGAGGTATTTTGATTGACTTTTTTATTAATATAAATAAAAAAATTATAAATTAAAATTGATTAAAAATTATCTTAATCAATGTTAATCAAAAGTTTCAAGATGACATTTAAAAAAACATAATTAATTTTGGATAAAAAATAATATTAATAATGTCAATATAAAATATAATCCAACATTGGTAAAGGAAACTCTAACTTAAGTCTATAAGAGTGTACATGGAGTGGATTTAGATAAACTCATCAATTCAACCCAAAAATCGATGTTATAAAATATTGTTATTGTATGTGCGCTTCCTCAGTTTAACTAACTTTTATAATTACACATATAACTAGTTAGGAATATTATTATGCGGTCAAAACTTATTTCTAATACGGTAAAAAAATTTTGATGTTGTCGAAAAGTTTTTGCAGATTCGAAAAGTCCTGATCCAGTAGAAAAATTATGATCTGATCGAAAAATTTTGGTTCGATAATGATTCGGTCGTAATTCATTTATCGTACGGTCGAGAGTCAAATCTGGTGCGGTCGGAAGATTCTGGTTCAGTCGAAATCAAATTTTGATATTGTCGAGAATCAAATATAATGCGGTTAGGAGATTCTGGTTTGATCGAAATTTATTTCTGGTACGATTGGAATATTCTTATGCAATCATATTTCATTTTTTATGCGGTCGAAAAAATTTTAGTTCGGTTGAAATTTATTTTTAATGCGGTTTAGAATTAAAACTAGTATGATATGAAGATTTTAATATTATTTAGTTGAGATCGGGAATGATACAAGATGTGTGTGAAAGAGTCAGGATATTTCTAGACCAGGTGAAAGCATATATTACAGGAAGAAGAAAAAGTAGAATGCAATAAGATATTCACATATCATCATATTAACAGTTTCTACAAGGACAAGGTAGAACTTAGAAGCAATATTAATGTGTAGATTACAATCTAGAGACAAACAAATAAACATATGGTTTTAAATTATGCATTCTCAGCAGCTGGATCAAGTTGATAGAGTGCAGATTCTGAAACACGTTGCTTGTACTTGGCAATGAAAGCTTCAGCTTTCATGTCAATATTGGGCTCAGCAACTCCCCAAGTACCTTTATCATAATCACTAGACCAGACCCTGCTGGTGGAATCAGGGGCATCATGGTACCCTCCTCTGGGCTTCCTGGATGAGAAGATGTTGAAAATAGAGAAGAAACTTGAAGAAGACTTCTTATGCCTATTACCTGCCATGACTTTGGTGATGTTTTGGCTAACAATGACTCCACACCAGTCAAAGTGAAGACAATGAACTTGGGAGAGAATTGATTGTGTTGGTTTTCAATTGAAAGTAAGATGAGTAATTTATACTAGAGGGATGATGAGTGGTGAATAGTGAAAGAATCTGATAAAGGAGAGCTAAGAGAAACATAAAGGGTTGAAATGGTGGTGATATGGCAAACCAGAGTTTGTTTTGTAACATCTTTGTCGAGGCACATTTGATGTGCTCCGCTAGTTTCGTAATTCCGTCAATAACGCACAATTATTGGCTCTGCTTTTGTACTTGTTTTCTTATGAAGAAGATGCACCTTATTATTGGAAATTTTTCACCAATAATATATAAGCACCTAAGTGCAGCATTGTACTTCCAATAACCTACCAACTTACATGCATCTGTTTACTCTCTCATGAAAAAGGTTCACCCACACGACCAAGAGGTGATACCATGATCTTTGTTCGTTAATTTGTTTAATTTTTGGTTTATGAATCCGGCACGTTATACCAAACACTATTTAAATTAGTCCATAAAACAAATATTTTGTAAATTTAGCTTGTTTGAAATAATTACCAAAAATCAAATTAAACATACAAGGTTATAATAGTTTAATTATCTAAACTTTATTATGTCTATGATTATATTGTTAATTTTTATAATAGTAAGAAGATACATGTATAATTTAGTGAATGAAATAATAAATTTCTACTAATTAACCCCGTCATATTATTTAATATATAAAAAATATAAGATAAATATATTATTATATTATAATATTTTAATTAAATACATAATTTATATTATTTGAAAATGAGGTTACATCAAATTTATCAAACTGATTAAATAAAAATTAATTAAAAAGAATTAAATGGTGCTCAACATTAAAGGAGTATAACAATATGTGAGGGACAATCGTGGATAAATCCCTATTAAAAAAGATGAAGGTATTGTAATTAGATACTACACTCGTTGATTATGATGAATTAAATATGAGATAATATTTAGGAATTACAACGAAATTTAAATAATTTAAACTTTAATATCCGTTACAATTATGAGAAGATTCATCTTAAAATTAATATTTTAAAGTAAAAATTTTAAAAACTATATAAAAATCTTATTTAAATATCTATTTAATTTTTTTATTTAATGTTTTCACTTGTTTTTCTTGTTTATTAAATTTGGATAAATATAATTTTCTTTAACTATTCTTTTTACATTTTAATTAAATTATTATAAATATTAATAATAGGATTTTAATTTTGTATTTTTTTTATTCATTATATTGTTGTTTTTATTATACTTTCAAAATTTTTCTTATTTTATTTGAGCTTTTGATAAATTTATTTATTAATTTAAATCATATTTAAGTTAATTTAAATTATTTTAATTTAATATTAAAAACTTTTAAACAATTAAAATTATTTTTTAATTTTAAATCAAATTAAATATTTATTAATATTAATTTACCTCGATAATATTTACTTTTTACCAAAAAGTAATTTAATAATTTTATACTTTTTTATTCTTTCATATAATTAAATCAATTACAAAAAAAAATTATTTGTTTTGTCTTATTTTTTATTTTCTTTTTCTTAATAAAAAAAAAACACATTTCACGTATTCTTTTCATTGCTTTTATTTTCCTTTCTTCAATTCAAATAAAGATTTAAGGATAGAATATAATCTAAAAGTCAGAATTATATTATTTGAATATCTTACAAATTATAATAATGTATATAAAAGGAAAAATGTGTCTAATTAAAGAAATAATTACGAAATAAATAAGAAAGAAGAAGAATTTAATATTAAATTTAAAAATACATGAACGTATACAAAAAGGAACTAATTATATAATGACATAAATAAGGGATAAAGATATATATAACTAACTTGAAAACATGAGGAAAAATAAAATTGTAATTAAGATAATGAAATTAAAAAAAAAAATGAAGTATGATCATAAATGAATACAAGGAAACAAAATAAGAATTATAATATGAAATTGAATACACTAAAATTATTAAAAGGAAAAGTTATTTGTAGTTGGGTAACTAATAAATAAAATATAGTAATGAAAAAGGGTAAAACAGAAATGTAATAATTAATAATTAAAATAAGAAAAAAAAATATTACAATCATAAAAATAAAACTATTAATGAAATAAATCGGAATTATATTAATTAATAATGAAATGCATGAATATTTATAAACGAGAACAATAATCATTATCATGTAATATATTTATTAATTTAAATAATTACTAATTACTATTTTGTTTATCTTTTACCACAAACAAATCAGCTTAATTTATTGAAATGAATATTTAAATAAATATTATCTTATATTTTTTAATTTTTCTAATTTTCTATAGTAATTTATTTTATAAAATTACAAAAAAATTATGAAAAATTTATTAAAAATTAATAATATAATTATTTATGATTTTAACCCATTTTATATAAAATTTATTTATTTTTATATATTATATTTAATATTTAAATATTGGTTGTGCCAAAAAAGACCTTTTTTTGGTTTTGTTTTTTCATATTTTTTATATTTTTACCATTTTTATTTTTTAGTAATTTTTTTATTTTGTAAATCACTCATATATATATATATATATATATGACCTTTTAGTAAGTGTCATCATTAACATGACACTATTAAGATGGTAATTTATATCATCTTAATGACATTTTTTATATTTTTTAACATTTTTTTAGAAAAAAATAAAAATATGGAATTATTTGAGATATAAAATAAATAAATAAAAAGTTAAAAAATAAAAATGAAAACACAAAATTATAGGATATGTTATATTTAATATCTTTATTTGTTATGAATAATAATTCTAAAAATATATAATTTTATTTAGTTATTGTTGATAATAATATTTAAAAAATGTAAAAAAAAAATGTGTTTGTAAAACATTTTATTATGAACAAATCAACTACTAAAAAAAATCATGAAGGTAAATTATATTTTCATAATCTTTAATACCAAATTTATTATTCGTTTGGTCACTATGATACTTATTAATCAAACAAATTAACAATTAGACATATTAATATAGTTTTGTTATATAAGTAAACTCCTTTATTTAAAAAAATAGTTTTGTAATTAAATAATAGACTATATTACGTAGTTCATGATACTAATTAGGATGCTGAAAAGACTAAATTGACCCTCGTTTGATCTGTCGAATCAATTGGATTGAATTAACTGGCCAATTGAAATGGACAGTACCGGATTAATCTGAGAGTTAAATCAGATTGAAATTTTTAGTTTATTCTGTTTAAGAGTGGAGTTACGGATCCACTCGCCAAAAATTTAAATTATTTATTTTATAAAATCAATTTAGATAAAAAAAAATTAAAAGATATAAAAAATTATTTATTTAAATATATTTTTTAATATTAGAAAAATTAAACGAATAAAGAATTCATTATCTTTCTGTAATGAGTGCTTTTTGTTAGAAGACTGCATATAAAAATAAGAATGGGGATAAGACCTGATAAAAATGCTATCACATTTTGCTATAAATTTTTTTTTTTTTTTTAGTTTCTGTAATTGGAAAAAAAAAAATTTGTAGCATATCTTTCTGACATAAACAAGGGGTTATATTAACTGCTAATTGAACTTGTGAAATAGCCCCTGTGCTATTTCTATATCAGGGTGAAAGCATATATTAATCAATATGAACAACTAAACAAGTGGTTGAATACAACAAGTTAATCATACATCATCATTATTTATTGAACTATATTCAATCAGTACAAAGCAATATAAACGTATAAATTACAATCTAGACATAAACAAATATACATACGGTTTCAAATTATGCATTTTCTGCAGTGGGATTAAGTTGATAGAGTGCAGATTCTGAAACACGTTTCTTGTATTTGGCAATGAAAGCTTCAGCTTTCATGTCAATATTAGGCTCAGCAACACCCCAATTACCTTTATCATAATCACTAGGCCACACTCTGCGGTTGGAATCAGGGGCATCATGGTACCCTCCTCTGGGCTTCCTGGAAGAGAAGATGTTGAAAATAGAGAAGAAACTGGAAGAAGACTTCTTCTGCCTATTACCTGCCATGATTGTGGCAGTTTTTTTTGGCTAACAACGACTGAAATAATCAGATAATGAACTTTGGAGGGGATTGATTGTCTTGGTTTTCAATTCAAAGGCAACACGACTCATTTATACTATAGCATAGAGGAGGCTTCAATTGCATGAACAGTGAATAGTGAAAGAATCTAATAAAGAAAGAGGTAGACCAACATAAAAGTTTCAAATGGTGCTGATATGGCAAGGTAATAAACGAGAGTTTGTTTTGTAACATCCTTGTCGAGGCATATTTGATGTGCTCCGCTAGTTTCGTACTTGACTTAAACAAGTTTTGTGGGAAAATTCCATCAATATGGCACAATTGTTGGCTGTGCTTTTGTACTTTGTTTTCTTATGAAGATTCACCTTATTATTGGCACTTTTCACCATTAATTTAAGCACCTAACTAAGTGCACCACTGTACTTCCAATAATCTACCTACTTGCATGCATCTGTGTACTCTCCCATGAAAAAGTTCACACACAAACCAGATTGAAAGTGAACATAATTAATATGGTCTGTTACAAGTTTAAGCAGATAGACTAAAATAATCCACATAGCTAACAGTGCAGAGAAAAATGGAGTAATCAAATTTGCATGGACCATGGAACACCCTCTCATTCCTTGTATAGCCATATTCTTGCACAGAAGCAATTATTATATAATTAAGCTTAGAGGGTATTGTAACATATAGCTGGGAGAGATTCTCTCTACTGAAGAAATAATATTAGTAAAATTTGATGAAAAGTTAATCTCATACAGTAAAGTCACAATAATAAAACCTATTTCTAAATAAAAGTTTGGTTTATCCTCCTCTTAATGTAATTAAGTTATATGTGGCATAGTTTGACCTATTTCTAACCCTACTAAACATCATATGAAATTCTCTCTAGATGTTCTATGGATATGAGAAGAACTAGTAGAATAGAAGCCATCATTCTTCAAGCATTTATGGAGTTTATTTATCCCTCTTTCATATGTATTTTTATTTTTTTCTAAGTCTAGCTAAACTCACTCTTTATTGGAGTTAAGTGAACTTTTGTGTAACATATGATCTCTTTTCAGTATTTTCAAAGAAAAATTTATTTTCTTTTCGTTGTGTTTGTGTTCTTCTTACATAATGTTTCTTTAGATTAGATCACTTTTTATAGATGTGTTTTTAGATAAACCTAGCAATCTTTTAAGCTAGGAATGAGATACTTTATAACATTTATTTCTTTTTAATTAAACGTCAATATGATTTTAGACAAATCTAGCCATTCTAGAGTTGTTAACTAGGGATAATACTTAAATGATAGGATAACCATCATTTCTATTATAATATATATATATATATATATATATATATATATATATATAAAATATGTGATTTGTTTTCTCAACTCATATATGGTAATATTATCTTCTTTACTTACTTCAGTGCATTTTTCACGAAAGTGGATTAAATATCTTGACAAATAAATTTAAAT
Organism: Macrotyloma uniflorum; assembly: GCA_016859785.1. Lineage (NCBI taxonomy): Eukaryota > Viridiplantae > Streptophyta > Magnoliopsida > Fabales > Fabaceae > Macrotyloma > Macrotyloma uniflorum. Next base: position 1,299,723 of record BDMB01000022.1, on the reverse strand, counting down.
TACAATGATAAATAAAATATCAAAAATTAAATTTTTATTATTCAAATTTCTAAAGTTTATTTGAATAAAATATTAATTTAAATATATATAATTTGTTTATAATTTTTATTACAAGAATATATTTATTTATCTATAAAATATTTTTTACAAAGATTTTTTTTATAAAATAAATTAATTATTCATTTATTATTTTTTATAAATTTATTTTTATGAAAATTTTTTATAAATTTGTCTGTAAAAAAAATTATTATTTGTTTGTAAAATATTTTTATGAATTTATTTATAAAAAAAATTTCATTATGAAAAAAAAAATTATTAATTTTTTATATACAAATTTATGATAATAGAAATTTGGGTAGATTTATGGAAAAAATTATATTTTTTATTAATTTTAAGGATTATTTATAATTTTATTTAATTAAAAATATGAATTTTTTTATAATATTTAAAAACGTAACTATATAAATAAAATATAATTTTATTAATATTAATTTAAATAATAATATATATCATAATATTTTTTTAACATTTTGTCTTGTATGTATTTATATTTTTTATGATGAAAAACATATTTGTTATTATGATAAATAATAAGTTATCGACTAAAAGAAAAATCTAAAAGTATTTTAAGAATCAATTTAAAGAGTCCATATATAATAACAACGAAACATAAATAAATATTTTCAGGGACTTAAACCAAAAATTTATAATTTATATGCGCTCTCAATTTGAAAAATAAAATTAATGAACACTCAAAACAAAAATCAATTACATATTAGAGAGCTAAAATTTATTTAAGTCTTATTTAGATGTTTTTTAAATATTAAATATAATTTTAAAATCTTATATAACTTTTTATAATAAAAAAATAATTCTTTATAATTTAGTTAAAATTATGTTTTTATAATTTGGTGGTTCAAACTATACTAGTTTTGTGAATTGTTTTTCAATATATATATATATATATATATATTTTTTTTTTTTTTCTTTCTACTTATAGTGACTTTATACGTTTGTTAATCTGCTTATAGTTTTATAATTGGCTCTTGAATTCCTGACTCACCATTTAATTTTACCATTGTTTGATTTTACTATCATTTTGAATATCATTTTGTTACATTTTTAAAAGATAAATTAGTGTAAATCTAATTTAAAAATTGATTTTATAAAACTAAAATATATTTAATTTACTTTCTAATATGAGAAGTTATTTTAATAAAATTTATTGAATTATATTTAATTTTAACGTGAAAAAATATATTAAAAATCTCATGTTAGAGATAAACTAATCAATTTTCTAATGTTTTGTGCCTCATATCTATATACCATTGTCACCTCCACTAGTTTCTATGGCTTAAAAGTAAAACAATATTCTACTGAGATGAAAGTAATCCTATCAATGGTTCGTGTACATATAACAAGTTTGTGTTTCTTGTCTTTCAAAACATGATGACTATCTTGATCTAACACAGTAAAAGACCATCAAGTGATTTCCCTCTTTGTAGTTTGAGTAAGGTTTGAGGTTAGTAAAAACTGTAGAAAGAAAGCGAAACACAATCTTGTGAGCGTGAGCTTGTTAGATAATTTGTAAAACTGGTTATTTTCCTAGTTGGGGAAGTTCTGTAAGTTTTAAAGCTTTCTAAGCCTTCAAAGGTGAGAATATTGGTAGTAAGTTGTGTAAAGTATAGATGTGACGAATATAAAGATGTCAAATATTGGTTTCTACCGAGTAAAACACAAAGGAAATTCATATTTGAAATACTGCGATAGATGAAGTACATATTCAAGAACTACTTTTTTAATTACCTCGAACCCAAAATCTTATGTGACAGGGATGTCAAATTCGTAGAATAAATAGAAAATTTACAACACTTTCATGTGTGGATTGTAATGGCTTTTTATTGGTATGTCACTTTGATCATTTGCTAAAAGTTGATAGAGATGGATTAACAGCTAGACAGATGTGATAGATAGTAAATTTTAAAATATTCATTTAACAACATTCCTTTTTATCAAAATGAATGAAATAATGTGCCATGTGGTAGTAAATATAATATATAGTAAGGGAAGAATATAACATGAAATAAACAGGTTAATAAGAAAGATGTGAGACGCACGCATTGTAACGTAAAAGAAAGCACAAACAATCACTTGATGGAAGTCTGTACTATACTACGTAGGATTCCAAGAGCTGGCATTCACTTAACTCTTCACGAATATCGATCGCTAATATGTTATGGCCATACAATTAATGAAGAATTTTTAAATGCAGATGCACCAAGTGTCATTTCAGTACATCATAGATAACCAAAAATAAATAAGTAAATATATATCAAGCCATGTTATGCATTATATTTGAAGGATCAAACAAGTGAGTGTGATGCTGCTCTGAGAAAGTTTATGTTCCTCGCTTCAAAAAGACACAAACAAAGATAGCCATAAGAAAAACGTGAAGCACTCGCTTGAAAAAAAAAAAGACAAAAGACCGAGAAATTCGACAATTACAACGTAGTTTCTCAGAATACTAGGAACTACATTGGAAGGAAGGAAACTTAGTACAATAATTAAAACAATTTTCTCAGAATACTTAGTTCTGTCCTTTATATTGGAAGAAAGACTGTACTATCAAGTCAAGAATATTGGGTTTTTCGGAAGCTCTTAAATGGTTAGCAGCACACAACAGAATTGATCAATTAGTACAATGATGGCATGTACCAGAACCTCTTGAATAGTGGAGAAAGTTTACGTTTATAAATGTGAAAGTCTATATCACATGTGTGTGCTTCAATGGACAGACACAAACCTTCAAATTCAACTTGCAGAGGTTATTCATGTTAACATTACTCATTGCGTTTCACATCCAATAATCGATAACTAATTAATTACATATACCTGAGTTTTGTATAAACATTTTAAGGGTATCAGCAAGGGATCAAATTAATAATGTTATTCTGATCTGACGATGTCTCAATCATTATCTACCTTGAAAAAGGTCTTCTCTTCTTTGAAGTTGTCGAATAAAACAGTAACAAAAGAAACATTTTAACTGAATATTTTACGTTGTTCTTTACATTGCAAGCAAAATTAATATTCGCTTATCAACATTTTTTTGGTGTTTTGGCAGTTGTAGCCTTAACCCTTGTAAAAGTGAACTCAAACTGATGAGATAAATGATGTAATATGTGTGTGTATATATACAGATTCCAGAACTATATGTTGGATGCAGAAGATGTGAAGAAAAAACGAAGTTGAAGGATAATATGTACTAGTATTGATAATATAATATGTTCCACTGGAAGAAAGCCAAAATTTGAATTAATAGAGGTGGAAGTTTATTCATATCAAGATTGATATTGTGGAATTCACATATGATAATCAATAACTAATTACAGTAGAGGCACAAACAAATTATTTAAGTCTACAATAGAAGAGTGTCGTTTCCTACTGCTGGACTTGAGCTTGGCAGTGAACTTCTGACTCAGAAACCCGTTTCTTGTATTGAGCAATGAAAGCTGTGGCTCTGATGTCAATGACAGGATCAGCCACTCCCCAGCGACCTCTGTCCTCATCACTCGGCCAGACTCTGGTCCATTGCTTTGGCCCATCATCACAAGCATCATGATGCCCTCCTCTGTGCCTATTGCTAGATTTGAAGATGTTGAAGACAGATTTGAAGGAGGAAGACTTCCTTTGCCTGTTGCCACCCATGGCTAGTTCAAACACTAAAGAGAGTAGTGAATAGTGTGTCTTTGGTTGGTGAGACTAGGCTTAGTGAGTGGGAATGAATTGAAGAATTGTCTTGTGTTCCAACTTGCAGGCTAGGGGGTCTCAATTTATATAGTACTACTAGACGTCCTTTGTTAAGCTAAGACTAGGGAATCTGATTCAAACCAGGGGTAAGTCCCATTATTCATGGTCCAAACATGCTCACATGGGACAGTAAACAATTATTTAACGTTTAGGCAGAGCACGTCTTCTGTGCTCCACTGGTTTGGTTTCTTGCTTGACCTGAGAACTCATGTGACTGCTTTTGTTTTGGTTCTGTTTCTTGTTTAATCATGCACAATTTTTGGGCTCTGAGCTTTGCTTTCATGTTAACTTTTACACTGTTTTTTTCATGTAATTAACAAACATTTTACGGTTTCTGCATGAATCTGTACACATGTTGAACTAGACAGACACCTAGCAGATTTAATTTCTCACTAATTGGCCAATCAAAATCTCCTTTCTCTGTTTAGTTTTACCAAGAAAAATATTTACATCCATTTTTTGTAGACATGCATATCATAATCCACTCAATATATAATTTTGTTCTTAACAAATTGTGTTTATTGAGTGCAATATGATATAATCAGAATATTTATGTATGATTGTTCTTTTTTCAATTGGGTATTAACCACGGTTGAGAATGTCACTTTGTTACTAGATTGATCTAAGAAGCCTGATATATGATCATACTAACCTCAACGTGTAAAGTAAATCATGAAAGTGGTGAAACCTATTCCATTTATTTTTTAATCAATGGGTATAAATTTACACTTTATACTCTAAAACTATCATCAGTCACAGTAGAGGAACTAAATCCAAGTCTAATTATAAGCTCGGGAGAACATTCTCACAGCTAGGTAAGGGAGCATATTGCATAATATATAATTGTTAAAGCGTGTAACATTCTTACAAACTGCATGGTGGCTGTTCATGATGGATAAAATGAACAGTAAGCTGCAATTATTATACCTGTCACATTAAAATAGACAGGGCTAAACAAACTATACTATTAATTTAGGGTGAGAATAAGATTAATGGATAATTAACTAAGTGAAGAATGAAGAAAGGTAGTCAAAAAACAGCTTTATTGATATGGTTCATGCACACAAGAGGATAGTATGGTTTAGGAGTTTTTGAAATTTTTAAAGAAACAGATAAAGGTGATTTAAAAGAAGAAAAAATAGAACTAAAGTTCCTTCTTCCCCTTTTCTTCTAAGTTATTATTCTCTTACTCTGGAAAAGTCCTTAGTGGCTACAAACCGGTGGCTGCCACCTACTGGAAAGGCACATATAAATATATTAATATACATTTACTAAACTAACCACCATTACAAGTTTTTTACTTGTGGAGTACTTAAACCCAAAACAAGCAGTAACTTAGTTTTAAATTACATTTTTTTGTCTTTTGTCACTCCTTGCAAGTTGTCAATTTGGGAATCTAAAAAATATCTAGTTTTAAATATTTGTTAATGGCCATAGTTTGGCATACCCAATTTGCACTCTTAGACACGGATCTCTATATATTATAATCATATTCTTTTTTTTTTCTTTGAATTAGAACTGTTATTTTAAGTCATTCTGATTATGCTCCTTTGCTGTAATCACATTTAAGCTTCAAAAGCTAGGTACAACAGAAGAATAACGTTTGTTTTGTGCTTCATACTTAAATCACAAGCTTTGCATAATTCTAGAACAATAATAGCAAATACTCTCCGTAAATGGACTCAAGAAGTATATTTAGATTGTAAACTGGTCTCTCCAAAATAGAGTCTGATGGGATATATTTGGAAATGGGAAAATATAATCAAAATATTTTAAGAATGTATAGTTACTGATTATTTTTTTTCTAATCTAGTAGTTAAAAAGTAAGTTATTTGTTAGAATTATTGGATCAAAAAATTAATATATATCAAAATTAGACATAGTCAGTTTGTGTATATAAAGAAAATAGGTGTCCAGTCACATATGTTTTAGCCAGAAAGCAACAATGAAAGGAGGAAACGGAAGCAGGATTCGATGAAAGAAGTGAGTCTTACAACTGAGACACCTAAAACACTTTTCTGTGATGGATACATCTTGTCATATTCTCTACTCTTTAACCTTCCACCATCGAAAAAATTAATCAAATTCTATTTCATTTTTGCACAAGTATTCTGTGACTGCCTAAATACATGGAAAAGGAAAATGAATGAGAAACTCTGCAATTAACTCTCTCAGAAATTAATCATCTTGTTCAATATTGTAACTTCACTGAATATATTCTACACTCTGTCAGGTAATAAAAAAACAACTTTTTCTGCATAATGATTTGCCATTATATGTTTCATCTATTCAACCCATTTACTGGTTAGTTGTGATGATTATAAAGGAGAATTTGCAATGATAACTGTGATGAAAGGTTAATAAAGTAAGGTGGAAAGATAGACTTTTACTTTTATTGGAAGCATTTGAAGGCTTCAAACCAACCAGCAAAGAAAAGGTTGTTTTGAATGTTGTAAATTATTGTGTTTATGATTTAACCTTGAAAGTATTCGCATCTTGGGTGATATAAATATGTTAAAGATGATCTATTTGTTTATAAAGATGGGATTTTTGAAAGAAGATTGCGGTTTATTCCCTTTTCATTTTGTTTTGCCTCATCGGAATGAAAAGGAAAAAGGAAAAAGGATGTAAAGACGAGCCTAATCCCATTCAAAGTTAAACCAACTACCAACCCTGTAACTCAAACTAATCCCATTCAAACTTCTGCAATAATTTTTTATTGTTGTTTCAATTGAATTGCCTTCAATGTTCTAAGAAAACTTCAACTTAGGTTGAATTCGGATTCATAAAAATTATATTCTACATATAATTCCTTCATAATTAATATCTTAATTCAAGATTTATCCATTATTCCCTTTATAGATAATACTAATAAAGATAACCCTCAATTAAATCTAAATGGATAAATTTCAATGATTACTTTTGAGAACCCCAAATCTTTAAAGTTACGTGTATTCCTATAAAATTAGTTTAAATAGCATTAGCATAACAGTCACAAGCAGTTCTTTGTATCCCTTATCATCAATATCATGGTTACTAAAAAAAGAGTGATAAAAATGAAAAAATAATAAAAATTGTATCCATAAATATCTATTTCTGAAAATATATAATATTATAAAGGCTTAGTTGCATTTTTATCTTTCTAATTTAAACTATTTTAAGTTTTTTTTTAACCAATTAAGTATTTATATCGTTCAAATTAAACAAATTTGATCTTTCCATAGTTTTTCTTATACTTAAAATCCTCAAATTACTATTTGTATCCATCTATTGAGGATTTTATACGGATTTGAGATTTAAAGCAGTTTTAAAAGCTAAAGAAATTTAGTTGTAAATTAATGAAAAAGGATTTTATTAGAGTTGTGAAAAGGGGAAGTTTTGAGATTTTTTTTATTTGGATGAAATTTGATTCAGGTAGAAGAGTATTTAATCATTTCAAAATATAAAAACATTGAGTAGAAAAGGAGAACTTGGTGGTTTAAGTAGAAAAAAAATGTTTCATTTTAAAAGAAGAAGAAATCAATTAACTGAAGAAACTTGATGAACTAAAACTACGCACATTAGAAATTAGATAAATTAAAAGTACAATTAAACATATTATATTCATTCAAAATGTGAGATGAAATATTCTGGGCTGCAATTAAGTGGTTTGATGGTTAATTTTTCAATTAAAGGATGTAAAAATATTCTGGGTTGCCTTGTGATTGAATCTGTACCAAAAACCAAGAAATCTAAATCTCAAAGGGTTTTTAAGAATTTTTGGTCAAAACCAACTTATTTATTCTTCTTAGTTTCAAAAAGTTATTGGTTGGCATTAGCTTCAGCCTCAAGGCAAGCAAACTAGCCAACCAACCTAATTAATACTTTCAATTCTTATTTTAGTTGTTAAAGATTCGGTTTTGTTCTAATTTTGTTTTAAATGTTACTATTTTTTTTTCATATTAATGATATTTATTTAACTTTGAAAGTTATTATGTTAATCCTACATAGTGAACGGAATGTCTTCAAATGTTTCTTTTTCTTTACTATAGACATTATCTAAAGATCCTCTGCTTGCAACTCAATTTGAGAGCCAGCATATAATCAAACAATGTCATTTGGAAAAAAGGAAAAATAATGATTGTAGACAAGTTCTATGAATTTCTAGAAAGAAAAAAAAAAAGTTATGGTTCGATTTTTTTTAAAATGAAATATGTAAATATACACCTATCAATCTAACTTAGAGAATTTGGTTCCAATTCACATGCACTATGACTAAAAAAATCCATATGCCGATGCAAACAAAATATCAAGAAAAATCTTAAATGCCAAAACCAACCTATGAATTAAGATTTTTCTTAAGTAAAAAATATTTTTTTTAATAATAAAATTTTTAAAATATTTATTTTAAAATAATATATGTTAAATTAGGTTAGAACAATTTGAATTTAATAAATTTAGTAAAATCAGGTTGATTTATGTCAAATAAAACTTTATCAAATTTAATCAAATTTAATTAAGGTAGATTGAAATAAGTTAAAATAAAATAATTTAAAATAGTTAAAATCGAGTTAGGTCAAATTAGATAAAATCAAGTACGTATAGATTAATTAAGTTAAATTAAATTAGATTAATTTAGAATAAGTTAATCAAGTGAAATCAAATTGAATCAAACTGAATAAATATAAAATTGATCAACATTAGTATGGATTAAGCTGAAACAAATTGAATCATACTAAATTAGATTAAAATAGATTGAATTAAGTTGAATTAGAATAAATTAATCCAAATTAAATTAAGATATATTAAAACGAGAAGGATTGAAATTAATCATACTAGAATTAAATGAATCAAAATAAAATGAATCGAACTAAAATAAATTACAACACATCAAACTAAAACACCTATGAGTCAATTAAACGAAAAAATCAAATCAAATCATCTTAGAATAAAGATAATCTAAATTTGACATTAAAATATAACCTAATAACACACTTATTTAATAAATAATATTATATTTAAATAATTTATTAATTTAAATTAATTTACACTAATTTTAAAAAATATAAAATATGAAATAAAATATTTTTTATTATTATATTTTTATAAATATTTATGAAATTAAAAATTATTTATTATAAAATATAAATATTTGATTATAATGAGCTAAATCCAATTTGACGCTCATCCTAAGCCGCTTTGTGGAAAGACTTTTATGATCTAAGGTTTTTTAACTCCTAATTAGATAAACTATTAAAAAAGAAACTAATTTAGGAAGAGATTAGATCAACCTATATAGGTCATTACATCATATATTTTTGGGACAACCACTTTGTATTCATGTTGCTCGTTTACTCTATGATTGCTTTAGCACACTGTCAGTAACCATCCATTGCTATCTTCATCGCACATGACATAAGTGTACAACAAATAATCTACGGTTAAACATGGTGTTTAATGAATGAAAATGGTCCCCTTCAAGAACAAGCACGCAATACTAGAAGGCGCATAGTTTCACCAGTCTATATTCATGAAATCTATAACGTGAACCTGCGCCATAATAGTTACAGACCACCTTATTTACAACACATTAACAAGTTTATTAAAACATATGCCCTACAACATAATCTCCTACATCTCTTGTTACGCAGCTTTGGCAAAACCAACTCGGAGATTCCCATAGTCAAAGACAGTGTGGTACACCCTCATGAAAACATCCCCAAGAATCCTTCAGGTAGAGATAGTCACAGCAATGTCAGAAAAATAAATAAATCAAAGGCAAAGCTTAGAACAAAGTCATGAATCTTTGCTCTGTGCTATCCAAGTGTATGCATAAATAATATAAATTGACTAACATTAGAAGGTACATACCAGAGAGGACCCCGTGGAGGAGGAATGTCAAAAGCAATAAACCCACTAAGGCAAACTTCTGCAATACCTTCTCCAGTTTTCAGAATATACTGAAATTACACAGCATTTTCAGAAAGTTATTGCCATTAGATAGATAGGTAATGCCATAATGCGTAGTTCAATATGCCCTCCAATTCAATTATTGGCTACATCTTTTGGAATGTAGTTTTTCTTTAAACTATAATGCCATATTTCTAAGAAAAAGCCAAAATATTCACTACTTCCTGAGACCAATGTTCTTTTGAAGCTTGCATTAGATTTATAGAGCTTAAACATCTAACAAAACTGCATTGTAATTTAATTTACCAAAATTTGCAAGCCTAACCTGCTCAGGAGTGAGGGTGAAAGGTTTGTCTCCAACAGTAAATGTGATGTTTGGCAATCCAGAAATGCTTTTACAGTTTACTACCGACTCTCCATTTGGACTTGGCAAGCTCTCGCACAGCTGCCAGTGATCAAGTGAAAAAAATCAGCACGACATATACGTACTGATTGATATAAATGTAACCAACAACTAGGGTTTCTGGACAGGATGGTTCAAAAGGCCTACCTGATTTACATAGTTGAAAACTGCATCCTTGGTCTTCTTTTGTTTTAGTTGATTTTGAATCCAAATCACAAGCATCTGACAGGGAGCGCACAAAACTGTATCTTTAACTGACAACTCTCCCTGTTCCTTTTCGGTCACCATCTCAATTCCGTTGCTGCACGGTATTAGGATTCAAAGTAAATTTAGGAGTCTGTTTCAGCCAAAACTTGATAGTATTATAAGTAGAACTAGAACCTAAGTTCTCCCAGTGGCAAAAGAAGAAATTTATAAACCAGTAATTGTAACCAAGGGTATCAAGCCCCGAGAAATTGGTTGTTAATGGATGTTCCTTGGCAAGCTTTTTGCCAGAAAATTTCAGAGTATTACACTTGATTATACTTAGAATTTGACTTTAAGCTCACAGCCAGAATATAACCATCCCTCCAACATCCTCAAATCATTACTCAATTGAAATACACTGAATCAAATATGATGAAAGGGCATACAAAATATTGATATCTAAAATTGCTTATTACAAAATTTAACAAAAAAAATAAAATAAAATCCTAACCTCTCTGATTGACCCCTTTTGGCCAAACATAAACCAACCTGTGAACACACATCACCAGGTCGTACCTGCAAATCATGATCAAACTCACTTAGGTCTGAGGAGTGAAAACATGAGAAGGGAGAGAGCAAAGACTTCATATCAAGGTGAAAGGAAAACTTCAAGGTTAGGCAAGAGAACTTACCCCAGATATCAAGAGATCCCATAACAATTCTCCGTATTCAGAAACAACTTCTTTACATTCTACACTTAGAACTCCTTCAGCTCCAATAGCATGGTTGATTTCAGTTACAACAGTCTGACATTAACAGCAGTCATAATATTATAACCGTAAAGTTATAAACCATGTCTTCAAAGAAAAAAAAGGACTCACAGTTGGACCAGCAAGCAAAGATGTTCCTGAATCCACAATAGCAGCACAGCCATCCTCACAGACACCTAAAAATAAAAGTGATATACTTCACTATTAGAAACATTTCATAATCAAAGATTATGGTTACAGATAAAAATGTAAAGATACAGCGAGTAAACATCACAAGCCTTTAAAATATACTACAGTATGAGAGAGGGAAAAATACATGCCGAGTTTGCTCCTTATACCATATTCTAAACCCTTTCAACCACCATTCACTCACTTATTCCCAAATAACTCCCCAAAAGACAACTGAAACTATCTAGCATCGAAGAAGAATGAAATGAAGTCACCTGTTGAGAGACCTCCAATGAGAAAATCTCCCATTTCAATCTGAAAAAGAAAATATTCTTGTGAGCCTTTCCAAAATAAAAACATACATTTATAGAGAACTCCTGATAAAACTAAATTGTTTTGCTAACCTGCCAGTAACCTTTTTTAGTAACTGGAACATAAGTGTGATCACCTTTGAAGTGTTTTGGATCAACACCTCCGAAAACTAGTTCACCACCCTCTTTCGCAAATGGATCCCCATTGAGCCAAAAAGAGAACACCTGCTCACTTACAAGATTTTGCTGCACCATATTGTACCTGTAATTTATAATGGATCAGAAAATTAAAAGATATAAAAGACTTACCAATTGTCCTTCTGATATTATATCAGATGAAAATAAATTAACAAAAGGACAGGATGAAACATACCATACTGGCACAGCATTTTTAACTGAGATCTCCTGAAACCCAAGCCCAAGTAATCCATCAAACTTTGCTAACAGAAAGGAAAGACTTCCTTCTCGAGTTGCCTCAATGAAATCCTACAGTTAAAAAGAATAATATAATGGTAAATTCTCTAAAGTATTGCTGCAAAACTGTACAGTCTAGAAGTGAGAGCTCATGTATAAAGATGCACTCACCTGTTTCTTGACAACAATATCACCAAGTTTAACGTTATCTTTACTGAAAAAACCAGATATTGATCCAGATCCATAGCTTATTTTACATGATGTTCCTGGTTGACAAGTAAAAAAGGTGAATTCAAACATATTAAACGGCATATGCATAGCATGCACTATCATTTAATGTAGTGGTTACATGATTGCTTTTACCACTATAATGATTCTGAATAATGTGAAGCTGGCATTACCATTTTTTATATATGTTTTGGACTTCTTTGGCTTGTACCAATGATGGGTATAGCAGGCAAGCTGTAAGAGAACATTAATTAACAGGACTCATTGATAGTACATATTGGCAAAGATTGAATACACAGAAGTTAAGTTGAACTCACAGAAAAATAGCACTTTGATGATGGAACCCATAGGTTGGAACTACCAGTATCAAATATGACATTAAATTTCTGTGGGGGTGTGCCAATGCCAATTTCTCCATAATATTGTGCATCCAAATAATTCTTCAAAGGTACTATCCCCTCATCGGTTGGTTTGCCAACATACTGATCATATGCACCCAACACAGGTCTGCCTAATCTTAGCTTTTCACGTAGCATTCTAGCTGTTCTGATACTATCAAGATCTACACCTCTCTTCTTCAAACCAATTCTCATAAGTCCAAAGGAGAAAGAAGGAAGAAGTAAGCATGTCAAAGCCCACAAACAAAAGGCCAACAACAGATGCTTGACCCCCATCTTCAGGGAGAATCTGCCATACAGGGTAATGTGACGGTAAATCAGAGATATAGTCACAAATTTACATTGAAAGTAGCAACCATGAAACAGAATCACATATATAGGGTATGTTTGGACAAACTTCTCCATAAGATCTTTCTAGGAGATAAAAATAAGAAAAAGAATTACAGTTTCTCCATAAGATAAAATTAGCTTATGCATGAGCTAATTTGTAAAAGCTTTCTCATATACCTTCTATAACTTTTTTTTTTATTTCTAACTTTTTTAAATAAGTTAACTTAGCTTGTAGAGAAATCACATCCATTTTTTCTTATTTTTCTCCGCTGGAAAGACTTATAGAGAAGTTCAATCCAAACATGCTCATATTTGAATAATTTTTTCCAAAAACACAAAATTAAATAATTTCTTCTATACGCTAAAACTAACTTATACATAAAATAAATCATCTTATAAAGTCGTCTCATATTGTCGTCCCTATTTTAACTTATTCGGAGCTAATTTTAATCCGTAAAAAAAAGCTTATTTTGTTATCTTTCTTTTCTTCTTCTAGAGGAGCTTATGGAAAACTTTATCAAAACAAAACCCCCAGTAAAAGTAAGATCTTCGTCTACAAACTTCATTATAAACGTTATTAAAGGAATTATTACAATGCATCCCAAATCTCATAAGTGGAATCTTAAGGGAGCAACACTTGTCTTCTTCATCTCATCTCATTTTAATGTTTCTTTTAGTTGATTTATCTATTTCTACACTCGTTTAACCCATAAATAAAAAGATAATGAAAAAAACTCTTTTTCTGGTCACAATACTAGACAGGTTCCTTACTCGTATCCACTAGCGGAATATTCGAACAGATGCATCAAAAGAAAAAGAAAATGCTAAAAGCGAGACGAAACATGTTTACACAGGTACCATGAAGACAGATCAAAACCAGTGGAAAACTGAGGATAAGATATCACCAGAAAAAAAGTCAACTCATCTCAACTCAACATAGGATCATCATATCATAAACAAAGTAAAAAAAAAAAAAAGTAAATCAAAATCAAACCTGTAATCACAGCAAAATTAGGACGACTAAAATCTAGTGAAAATTAGAAGAAATCAAGTGGTTTGAACTCAGTATGATGATTATACGAATAAAGTTTTCATTTTTTTAGGGGGGCACATGTGATTAAAGATAAAAGATCAGAAAAATCAAACCTTTTTTGCTATCAGGGATGATGGTGCAGCAACTAGCGTGGTACTTTACTAAAGTTCAAAGCAGAGTAGAGAGGAGAGTTGGCGCAAGAACACGCAACCCACGAAGATAGGAAGGTGGTGTAGGAGAAGCAGATTGGAATATTTTGACAAACAATATATGTACGTTCATTAATTTCTAAAAAAAAATATATATGTGATGACATCAACGAGGCCATGCTTTATCCTATTATCTTATTAATTCACTATTCAATAGAGGGTGGTTTTTTTTGTTTTGTTTTTTGCACTTTAAACAAAAACCTCGCTCATCGCATGCTCCAGCAATATAGTTTAGTTTATTAGGTGCAGCACATTATCAGAAGTTTGTTTATTTTCTTTTTATTTACTGCATTTGAATATATAGGTTTGCATAGGTAAGAGATATTTTCAATAAATTACACATTATTTAATTGAGTTAGATCAATAGGTGATTGTAGTAAAATAAAATAAAAACAGTTTGATAAATTTTATGAAACAAATTTGTCGGTAAATTAGACTAATAAATTACATGTCAGTTTGATGTTGAGTTTTATGCCATTTGATATTAAGTTGTAGAATCTATGTATCAATTATTCATAAAATGGTATTTTTTTTAGGTTAAGAATTAGATTAAAATTTGAGTTTTTTTCATTTTGGTTTATTTATTTAATGACCAAGATGGTTATTTATCGAATATTAGTTATTTAGTAGTGAAAATGTGAAAAAGAAAAAAACGAAAGTCACTGAAAAAAATTCATCGTGAGAAGGTCCCACATAAACAGTAAAATGAAATAAATAAATAAAATTAATAATAATAAATATTTTTAAATTAAATATTATTATAAATTAATTTCTTTCTACTTTTTTTACAATCAAACTATTTTTATTTTTAAGAAAAATTATATTTACTTCTATTAATGTTATATAAATAAAATTCATGTTTTCTTTAATTTTAAATTAGACATTAATTTTTTAAATTTTTTAATAAAATCATATTTATTCTTATAATTTTTAAAATTAGACATTCATGTTTTTAATTATAGTTTTTAAAATTAGACATTCATGTTTTCTTTTTTTTTCTTATAATTTTTAAACAGATATTAATTAAAAATTTAATAAAAAAAATTTAAGTTTTAAAATTTAAAAAATGTATATTATAAAAGATAAAATCAAAATTATAAATAAAACATGATATTTAAGTATCACTTTATTTAAAATATATAAAAAAATATCATTTATTAAAAATATGAGAAAAATAAATATTTATTTAAAAATTATAAAGTTTTTGAGTGCGAATTAATATAAATTCATGAAGATAAGTATAACTTTTTCTTATTTTTATTATATATTTTATCTCTTTTGTTCTTCTTTCTTTTTCAATTACTTATTTGTTTTTTTTACTAAATATCTTAAATATAAATGAAAAGGGAAGAGGAAATAAATTATAACAAAATGCTATTTTCACAAAGATAAATTGAAAAGGGGAAGTATTTTTATTAATTTTTAATATAAGACTGATTTAGTAAATCAACGAGTGAATAGATTTTTTTTATTTTTAAAAAATAATTAATTAAAAATAAACAAATAATTAAATATATATATATATATAAAATTTAAATTATATTAATAAAGATAATTTAAATATTAGATATAATAATTTGATAATATATTATAATATATGTATATATATTAATAAAATAATTTCACTTATATATTTTTTAAAATTATAATAATTATTTTATTAAACGGACTAGTGCATAAATTTATGAATCAGATTAACCTAAATATATATCAAGTACGGATTAAAAATAATTTAATTCAATCTAGATCATAAATTTGTCTGTTTAGTCCAATTTAATTTATATTTTTTACATGGGTCAGGACCTAATTTATTTTAACATCTTTATCTAAAATCTTAAATTTTAAGTTGATCTTGTTTCACATTCACGTTATATAATTATACTTATTTTATGTTTTAGCTATTCTTTATGAGAATATGAAAAAAAAAAAAAAAACATGTTTGTGTTATTATATGCATTAATACATGTATGTTAAAATATGTGTATATCTAGTATGTATGTATGTGTATGTGGACATGGATTTTCATGTTTTATATGAGTGTTCAAAAATCAAAAACCATCTTAACTAGTATTTAATCAATGGATTGTATTACATTATTGGGCTGAAGGGTAGGCTGTCTCTACATTGATCCGGCCCACTTCCGTCCGGCCCAGTCTCTCTTCAAGGCACAACGCAGAGTCTCTTTCTTACTTGCAGAGGCTAGAGACCAACGTCATCTTCCGTTCTCTGGCTTCGGTAGCTTTGTATTTTGAGGTAATTCTTTTTATCAGTCTGAACTGAAGCTTTGATTCAACTTAACCTTCGCCATTGGTAGCTCTTATATAACATGTCCCTCTAATTCTGTTTCTGCTTAACATTTGGAATCTGGTTTTGTCCTTGGTTTGATTAGTTGATCACCTTGCTTTTTGAGTGTTTGATAAAATGACCCCAAGGGACAGGTTCACACGACCATGGTTGAGAGATAATATCTTGGTTGCTTCTGTTCTTTGTTAAAGAATAATTAGGGTAGAAAACTACGATTCTTAATGATGTAGAGGCTTCTCATGTTTTTTTTTTTTAGAAGTCTTGGCACTTTTCGTTTTTCTACTTTGCTTAGATAGAAGGGTCTATAAAAGCATAATTGTATGCAATTTGCTGTCTTTTGGGGGACTAACGTCCAATTCGATAAATTCTTCTATGAACACCTATAGCAGTAACATAAAATAAAAGGTCAAATGAATTGAGCTACGTCTATGAGCTAAAATCCACTTATGTACTAAAAATTTTGTAGAGGTTTTCTCTTTTAACTTCTTCAATTGTTAAGGTGCATAACTGGTTTAGCTTATGAAAGAAGCTAATGCATGTTGCCTTCTTATTTTCTTCTTCTATAATTTTTTTATGGAAAAAAATTTATTCAAACAAGATATAAATCCATTTTCTCATTATGAGACAGTACCTCCATGGGAAATCTCAAATGTGACTTCTTTGAATTTGACTTTTGAAAGGAACAAGATAAAGCTGTCTCACAGAGAACATTGTTGCATATATTGAGACAAACTTCTCTTTTGTAAATGCTAATGGATAATGTTTGTAACTAACTGCCCCACCCTCAAAATGTTTATATGATCTGAAAATAAAACAAGTAGTTTTCCGCAACTTGCAATCTCAGCAGCAAGAACTTAATAGTTTTCTGTGCTTACAACGAACATTTCTTTTATTCTATTTGATTTTCATCTTACATCTACCACTTTTAAGTATATAATTGACATTTCTCATGTGCCGTCTAACTGTTAGAGTGAATTCCGCTTCCATTGCAATCACAGGCACACTGATCGAAAGTGACTTTGTGATGTGCTTACTGTTACATTAAAGTTAGAGTTATTCTATTGGGACTTCTTTCTTATCACACTTGCCCAGTATGTTGAGGCATTAACTGTTAACTACCCGGGGGTATTTGTGTCAGGTAACTAACACAATGTCGCTGAGGCGTTTCTTTGGCTTTTCTGATGGTGAGGTCATGAGGTCTGATGCAAAACCTTGTTCTCGGCTGATGAGGCACACAGCTGGAATCTATAGTGTTGGGGGAGCATTAGGATTTTGGATCCTTTGCCGACTGCATTATGGTTTGTTTTACCTTTTACTCTTGCTTCGTTCTACTTCTCACTGAACTTTGCAACTGAATTGCTGATACTATTGCTTTCGTAGGGATGATGATTAAAGTAAATACAGCATTTTTGGAGCATTTTCTTGATAGTTTTAATGTTTTTCTGAGTCATTTAATCAACTAGTTGAGACTAGAGCAAAAGGTTGTGATAAAAACTTATATTTCTGATTAATTAAACTGTACAAAGGGTACATTGTTGCGTACCTCATGGCCTTTCAGTAGTAGGTTGGTCCTCCGATGGTGGTCTTCCATGCTCTGCAATGGTGGGGTATCACGTACAAAAAACTTCAATAGTTTAGTCAGTAAAGGTAGGTTACCTCGAGGCAGCTAGGTTTAGGGTTTTTTATAACCTTCTTAAGTTATTATCTTTTAGTCACCAATGTGGACAATTCATTTGGTCCATATTGGACCATGCCCTTGTCAGGACATATATAGATACAAGAAGGAGCTAAATATATAAAAGAATGGAGTTAAATCTGACAATATGATCCTATTTACATAATGTACAGTAAGTCTCCTAAATCATCTGCATAAATACGAACCAAATCTGATATACATAGGAACTAAGGCAAGGCAACTAAATCAAATATGTACCATTGGTCTGTTTTAATACAAGCTAGAAATACTTTTGGAGCTTCTCTACAGAAAATATAGAGCTTTTTCCAGTAAATAAACTCTTAAAAGTACTTTTAGCATTGTATCCAACTTTGATCTGTAAACACAATTGTGAGCCAACAGGACTATCGAAGCTTTCTAGTCCCGACTTTAGGATTATGAAGTCTTATTGTAACTGTTATTTCACTGCAACAGATCCGAGTGAGTAGTCATTGCTCTTTTCTTCCTCCAAATTTCCTGGTGATAGACTCTTTGATATTAGCAGCTTCTTGAACTAGTCAAACTTGTTCAGTAGCCAAACTAATAAGGAATACTTCTTATTTAAAAGAAAGCCTTTATGAGGTTTTTAAATAGTATTTACATCTCTCCTTTCTTTCCCTTGATATATATTGGTTACATACAGAAAATTGTGACATTGTAATCCGTCCTTCTATACTCTCTCAATTTTGTTGGTCATGCAGGTCCTCGAATTACAAATCCTAGGAGTCTTCGTTGGGCAGCTTGTGGAGCTGTAACTGTAAGCTCAAGCACAGCTTTACTGGTTCGTTTATTTAGTCCTGAATGTGAGCCCCAGAATATAGCTGCTTATGACAATAAAAAGTAACACTGATATTTTTAACATTATAATATACTTTATTAGCTAGATTACAAATATCTTGCATATGTAAGTTTTATGCTGTTGATTCATTTTGTGGCATCACACAGGGAAAATTAGGCTAATTACTCTCACTATCAATTGTATTATTAGAAAGGGTAAAAATTGTACTTTAACTCTCCAATTTCTCCCCTGAAATTGTTCTTGCAGCTATGTTTTATTCCAAATCAGTCGTTAAACTTTTTTAATTCACATACCGATTATCTCAAGGCTATTTTCGTTTAGAGCATAACTGAATAATTTTAGGTGGTTCTTATATGGCAATAATAATATTAACTACATCATAACTGGTAATTGTCCTAAAACATGTTCTGGTTCATTGTGAAATGGGTATATAGGCCTTTAAGCATATTGATGATGTGATCTGACTTTCCGCATAATTTTCTTGGGAATGAATTTTTTGGAATATTAAATCACATTTCGAAAAGTTCATTCTGCAGTAAATGAAAAGTGACGAAGAAAATCATGGGTTACAGGAAAAAAATATCCTTGATAATGATGGCTATTTGCTAATGGTGGATACAGCTTTGGGGTGAGTTTGTGCCCGATTTTGCCAACTAGTGGCTCTTTCGGGCTGAAGTTTGAAGTCAGCCGTCTGTGCAATTCAACTTTTTCTTGAGGGCCATATCATAATTTTACATAGATAATATAAAAGTTTTCAGGCCTAATTACCTTTGTTAATCTTATTATTTATTTATTCTATTCAGTTTGGTCTCAATATTAATAAAAAAGTTCAATAAAGTCATTCAATTTTAAAATTCAACAATGTGACCAATTTTCTATTCAATTAATTAGTAGTAAAATCACTAACAAAAAAATATTGATAGTCTTAATTTATGCATAATATGGTAACAAATTATAGAATGAATGAAGTCAATTCAACATACCCAGAGGAGTCTAATTGTATAATTTTAAAAAATTGAGGGCCTGATTGACCTTTCTTGAAAAAATTCAGACTGTTAGATGAACCATCCCATCGTTGTTGGATGATTTTAATTGTTCGACTTGATGAACTTGTGGGAATTTACGGAAAAATGTGCATTCTATGTTTGGTCAGTTTTATTTTTTAAATTAATTGAACTTCCATAAATTTCCATTTTTTTTAAATTATTTATTAGTATCATAAAAAAATAAAAAACATCATAATTAATTATGATAATATATATTGATTAGTAAATATATTAAATTTAAAAAATTAACACTTAAATTTAAGAATTAATACTTATGTTTCTATTTATTTCTTCTCTTTTTGTGAAGAATTATTATTTATATTTTTTATTTATTTCTCCTCTCACATGTACCGATACAAATTAAACCTCAAAACACTTACACTGTGTTTGGATTCACAGAGGGATGGGTAAGGAAATAGATTTATAAAAGTTTAAATTTCGAGATAAAAAAAGTGTGAATTTAAAAAAAAATTCACTTCATCTTTCTTCCTCTTTAATTTGCAAAGAAATGAGGAAAAAGACATGTTTATATATTAATTAATTATATTTTTTATATAATTTAATATATTTTATATATTATAATAATAATTAATTAATATAATATTAAAATAATAAATTATTAATAATAATAAATATTAAATAAAATTATTTAAAATATTTTTAAAATAATAACTTTATTTTTAAAAAAAAAAACTTTTTATTAATAATAAATAAAATTATTTTACTTTTTTCTCATTTTCACTTATTTTTCTTAATTCAAACAACCTTATTTTTTTACTTACTTTCTCTTCTTTTCTTTCCTTTTCCATTCTCTTAAATTATTTCTTCAATCCAAACACAACCTTAAAATATTTTAACCACTAATCTAGATATTTTACACACCCTAATCTGTCTTGTATGATTAGTATAGAGGAAATTATATTTATATTTAAATTTAAATTTTTAGAAGAGTACACAATCGTCAAGTTTTAAATATAAAATATGATAAAATTTAATGATCTAATTAAATCCATATTCATGAGATTACATGAAGGAAATTAAATTCATATAATTTTTTTAAAGTAAATATACAACCCGAGTATTGAGTATAATGAAGTTAAGTGACATAATCTGATCTATATAGGAGAGGTTATACAAAAAAAAAACGAATGTATACTCAATTTCCTAAGAAAATACACAATCACGAGTTTCATAACATGATGAAACTAAGTTACAGAATGGGATGTATACTTGAGAGGTTATACTAAGAAAATAGGATTCATGCATGATTTACCAATAGGGTACACATTATAATATAATTACAGGAGTAATGGTTAAAATAGTCTGGTGCTGCTCATAAACATAACAGCATCTACCAACTATTGTAGTAATAAATATTGCCTCTTCAAAAAAAAAATATATATATATATATAATTACTTTTTTAGGAATTCAAATTTAAGATCACTTTATTAAAACTTAAAGGAAAAACTTTGTTGCTCACATAGTAGTGTATTGACGATTTCAAAATTGAAGAAACTTATAGTATCTACTTGCATTTGATAAATTTCAATAGTTATCATTAACCACTTCTATAGTCTTCATTGTTTCTATTATCTTCAAATCTTGATCTTTAATTGTAACTGTATCAAAGAAGAAATATATTTTAGCACTTGAGGGAAATAATTTTGCCATCAGTAACAATATAATAAGCCCCTGAATTATATACATTCTATGTATTACCAAAAGAAAGGACAAAAGTCCAGCGAAGGACCGAAAAGCAAGCACTTAGCTCGAATACTTCAAGTTGAATTGAAGTTTTAGCATCATGCCATTGACCCAATCCCTGCAAGTTAAACAGACTGAAGCAACAAAGGTGAATAAGAACTCTTCTTTATGTGTCAAATAATTGGGTAGAAAGAGAAGGACGAATTGTTCGTTATGCGTCAAATAATTAGGTATAGATAATATCAAACAAAACTTTTATTCACAGCAACATGGATTCGTATACTATCATCGCACGTAGCTTTGTATGCAACTTTAAAAGGTTCGTTTGGAAACACATTCCAGACCTCTGAATGTACATTCATTTCAAAAGTAGCAAATGCGTTATCCTTTTGTCAACTTACGTTGAACCTTCAGCTAACGCAATTTCAAACATAGACAAAGCCAAATGGCCAAACACATTATAACAAAAGTTTTTTTTTTTAAAGAGAAAAATAAGCCTACCTCGGAATGTAATCTATATGTTACTGTATGAAATAAAAATGAATATGACTAAGTGCAAATGCAATAGACAAGCATAGAAATTATCACAGAGTCTTATATGATATGGTGTCGTTGGTTCCGTATGTCCCAATAAAAGTATATAATTGTTCAACTTCATTCTTACAAAAATGTAACATATTTTTCTTGTTTTATAATACATGTTCTTCAATTGAAAAAATATTTTTCATTTTGTTTTACTCATCTTTTAAATTTCTTCAATCAATTGGATATTATGAAATACTTATAAAAAATTAATCAAACAAACGGTTTAACATTTTGAAATTTATGGGTTTATATAATATTGACTGATGATATGCAAACTTTGCAACATTGTTTTACCCAAAAGAAAATGTCGTTAAGAATGATATGAATATGATTCCTATTGTTCTATTTTGTCTTCAAAGGCTTTGACCATAATTTTCAATAACAAGTGGAGGGTTGTAGTTAACTAAATATCACCAAATGGTTATAAACTAACAAGCTTTGAAGCTGTCCGAGTAATGAGATGCATAAAAGCAATGCGTATTGACTCGATACTTCATTCCCCCCACCCACAAAAAATTAGATAGAAAACAAAATCAACAAAACTTGTATCCACAGGAAATCGATGGTTTTATCACTTTTTATGGATTGGACGTCATCATCGCCCATAATATTGTATACAACCTGGTTGAAAAATGATATAACAAGGATTATGTTTGGGTTATATGAAAAAAAGGAATGTTACATTTTCTGAAGCAGGAAACAGAGAAGTAAAAATACCCCTTTATCAAGTAAAATGTTTAAGAAAAAGCCTGTTTAGACAGTAGAGGAACTTGTTTTCAAACACATTGAAAGTAACTAACCTTGGTTTCAATGAGATGGACAAATTCCTTTTTCGTTTGCTACTTTGAGATTGGCAAACTTTCATTACTTTTTAAAATAATAAATAAAGAACACACTAATCCTCCTTGTTGATAGTAAAATGTTAAACCAATAATGTCTTTTACTTTAAGAAAGGACTTAAAGTAATGAATAATCAGCAAGCAGAACAAGATTACTCATAAGAAAGCATTTGTCAATGTTGGTATGGAATTTTTCTGTGGAAATAGTTTGACACTTACTTGGACAAATTAAAGTAGTTACATATATAAGCAATAAGCAGTACATTAAGCAGGCAGAACATGATTGATTACTCAGTAGTGAAATCCTTTAGTTGTATGTTAGTGGGGGTGTGCAATAGAAAACCAAATTGCAAGCATGAAAAGTAAAAGATGGGAAATGAATTGCAATGATACCTGCACATTCCATTGCATTGCATTATATGAATAAGAAAACAGAAGCATCCATAAAAAGGACCTTTATGCTGGTTGGTTGGTTGGTTCTTCCCTCATTTTATATTCCAAATTTCCATGTCACTATGTGGATTATTGAGTAGACTCTAGTGGGAATGAAAGATAATATCACCACGCTTTGTCCTCATTCTCTTTCCCCTCCCTTCCTCACTCCACCCTCCTCTCACAACCTCCAATGGCTTCCACCCAACACCAAAACGGCGACGCCGTTTCCCATCCCCACAAGAAGCTAAAGCCCTGTAATTTCATCACCGACGCCGAGATCCAGTCCGAATTCTCCCACCACGACCCCGCCGTGGCGCGCCTCAACAACGGGGCCTTCGGCTGCTGCCCGGCCTCCATCATCGCCGTGCAGCGCGACTGGCAGCTCAAGAACCTCCGCCAGCCGGACCACTTCTACTTCAACCACCTCAAGAGCGGCCTCCTCCGCTCCCGCAACATCATCAAGGACCTGGTCAACGCCAACCACGTCGACGAGATCTCCCTCGTGGACAACGCCTCCACCGCCACCGCCATCGTCCTCCAGCAGGCCGCCTGGGCCTTCCACGACGGAACCTTCCAGAAGGGCGACGTCGTCCTCATGCTCCACTACGCGTACGGCGCCGTCAAGAAAGCCATCGAGGCCTACGTGGCGCGTGCCGGCGGCTCCGTCGTCGAGGTCCCCCTCCCCTTCCCCGTAACCTCCAACGACGAAATCATCCGCGAGTTTCGCAAGGCCGTTGAGAAGGGAAAGTCCCAAGGTAACAAAATCCGCTTGGCAGTTATCGACCACGTGACTTCCATGCCCAGCGTGGTCATTCCCGTTAAGGAGTTAGTTACGATCTGCAGGGAAGAGGGGGTGGAGCAGGTTTTTGTCGACGCGGCCCACGCGATTGGGTGCACGCGCGTGGATATGCAGGAGATTGGTGCGGATTTCTACACCAGCAATTTGCACAAATGGTTTTTCTGCCCTCCTTCCGTGGCGTTCCTCTACGCACGTGCGTCACCCAAGTCACGTGACCTCCACCACCCCGTGGTGTCTCACGAGTACGGGAATGGGTTAGCGGTGGAGAGTTCTTGGACCGGGAACCGTGACTACAGTGCGCAATTGGTGGTTCCTGCTATCATGGATTTCGTGAAGAGGTTCGAGGGTGGAATCGAAGGGATCAGAAAAAGGAACCATGATGTTGTTGTTAAGATGGGGGAGATGTTGGTGGAGGCTTGGGGAACCCATCTTGGGAGTCCTCCTGATATGAGTGCTAGCATGGTGATGGTGGGTTTGCCTCCATGTTTGGGGATTTTGAATGACTCTGATGCTCTGAAACTTAGGACCCGTTTGAGAGATGAGTTTGGGGTTGAAGTTCCCATTTATTTTGCCGGAGGAGAATCTGAGTCTGTTACTGCCTATGCCCGAATTTCTCATCAGGTTTACAACAAACTCGACGACTATATTAAGTTTAAGAATGCAATTGATGAACTTGTGCGCGATTCCTTCACTTGTGATCTTCTTTCCATTTGAACTTTCTGTTATCCTCTCTTAGCTTTAATTAACTCAAAATAATAACAGATACATCAGTTTTCTATACAGAATAATATCTGCAAATATTGAGTTTGCATATTTGCTTATTCTACCCTTGTGCAAGAATTTCAGTTCATACCTTCTTTCACTTTGGTGGGTGCTTCTTTCATACCTTCGAACATTACTGCTGAAGAACAAATAAACACTGTTTTCCATGTATAATTTGAAATTTGCATGGTTTTTGAGCAATTTTCATTTTGAATTCTTTGTTTTGACTTTTTAAGCTTTCACCATTTACCTGTTTTGACCTCATTTTTTAAGTGATTAACTCTCTTTCCATAACAAAAAGATCATGATTTTAACCATGATTAAACTCTTTTTTTTTAAGGCCTGAAACATATTCATTACCTAAAAACAGTGAGGTAAAAGGTCAAGTCTCACACTCCTCGGGTGGGAAAATACTAATTTAAGTGAATTTTGAAAATAGAATGGTGTGACACTTTTTTTCCTCTCGATCGTGTGATTCATACATATTTACTAAATGAAGTGTAATTTTTAGAAAAATGTTGTCGTATGATTTTGACATGAAGTGTAACTTTTTTTTCCCTAAAACAGGGTTACGAAATAAAATGTTAGACATTTGTTTTCACCTACATCGAATTGCCAAGGCAAGACCACGTGGCATGACTGCCATAAAATAAATTGTAATAAGATAATTCAATTGCACTAAAGTCAACTTCTCTATTTACTGCATAAGCAACACACTCTATTCAGCTTCTTTGTCACGTACACAGAATAATGTGATAAAACTGTGGCTTCAAAGTACTTATATGGGAATGGATCTATAAAAGATCACAAAAGAAGTATTAAATTGGAGAATTACCAGATATGAAGATTATGTCGTACTCAAATTTCTTAAGTTCATTATACCAAAATTATGTTTGAGCTCCATATAAATATATTGTTATAATTTGATGAATAAAATGATATTATATTGTGTATCGAATATTATTAATTGTTTCCTTTAATATAATTACACTGTTTCAATCGATTACATGGTTGCATTGGTGCTTTTTTTATGATATGGCTAAGAATACCAAATTTAAAGAATTGAAGCCTGAGGTAGAAAATCAGAATATTGAACTTAAAGAATTCTTTATTAATTCAACATCATTCTCATAATCATGATGAATGTCATTCAAACACTTCTGTTAAAGTTACTTCCATCAATATATTTTTTACATCTAATATTGTTTTGAGATTTTTCCGTTAATAAAATAATTTCAAATTTAATTTATTCTTATAAAATTAATATATATATATATGTATAAATTTATTTTTTAATTTTAATTGATATAAAATCTTTAGTACACATCTTTTATTATGTGCGGTGATGCAATGGCCCGTCATTGTTGCACACAGTGACTCTTGTCAAATTGTTTGAGGTTCTAATTAATTGTATCTGGAGGTACCACTCTAACAATTTCTTCATATCATTTACAAATTGACAGACAGAAACTTTAAACAAAACACTAGAAGAAATCATATGATTTTTTCATATTATATCTCCACATTTATAAGTTAATCTAAATAAGATATGATGATTATCATCTCACATATTTATTGATTTAGTTACATTTAAATTTATTTTATAAGTAGTTATAAATAATAAAGTTAACTATTAATAATTTTTTAATATTTTATCATTATTATTAAGTATTTAATAAGCTTGTGACTAGAGTACAAAATAAACTAAAATAAAGTTTTAGAATTTTTGAAGATTTAGAATTGAGTTTTAACTAGAAAAAGAAAAGTTTTTACTTTACTTTAGTTAGACAATATTTTTTGATAAACTCTAAAATATGACTATTTTTTTTAATATCTAGTACTTTTTTAAATTTAAACATCTAATAAATTAAAAAATATATTTATATATTTTTTTATATTATTTGTATTAATTAGATTATACAGGTGTTAAGCGAAATACATGATCTAACATATCGAGATATGTACTTTTATGGTAAAAAAATAAATTAATAAAATAAATCTAAAATATTTAAAAGATTAATTAAAACTGAAAATAAAATTTATATTAATTATCATTTAAATGGATTAAATCTAATTAAGTTGCTAGTTAAATGAATTTTTTTTTTCCATATTCGTGTCTTTACTCTTATACTACAAAATAATGAGACTGATCTGGAAAATAACACATGTATAAAAGTTTGGATTTTGAAAAAAATTAAAATATTTAAAAATTATAGAAAATGAAAGATAATTAAAAAAAAAAAAACTTATAAAAAGGGTGAAAAATATGCATGATAAAAAAAATTGATTAAAAGGAATTAGTACATTTAATAAATAATAGTATCTCTTAATATGGACTCTAAAATATACTAATACAGATGTTGATATTCTAATCAAAATACTATTAATAATTTATTCAAATACTTAAACAATAAACATATAAAATAATAATTAATATTTAAAAAGTGATTAATCCTAATATTCCTTTAATTCATAAATCTCAATCTTACAAATTTATATATGTTAGACAGATGAACCAAATAAACTTATATTTAAATAGATCGACATTAATTCATAAATTTATATACCTAATTCCTTTAAGAAGTGATATTTTTGTATAATTATCTTATTGATATGTTAGAATATAAGACCCTTATAATTTACTCCAAATCATCAAAAATACATATTAATTTAGTTTATCTGACACAACTTTTACATCAAAAACATAATTTGTTTTCTGTTCAGTGTCACCATTATCATTTGACTTAATATTTATAGTCAACCACTGCCATAAAAACAGATTCTGACAATTCCTCCACACTCATTCTTCTTAAAAATTCGAAAACCTTTAGGAAATTCATTAAGAATGTATAGTAAGATTATGAGACCATATCTATTTAAGATATACCATAAATGACCTAATAAAACTATGCACCTTAATCATGTATGAGCTTATTGGTACGAATTTAAATAAAAAATATAAAAAAATGAAAATATTCTAACATGAACAGAAT
Source organism: Macrotyloma uniflorum (assembly GCA_016859785.1). Taxonomy (NCBI): domain Eukaryota; kingdom Viridiplantae; phylum Streptophyta; class Magnoliopsida; order Fabales; family Fabaceae; genus Macrotyloma; species Macrotyloma uniflorum. The sequence goes on along the minus strand of BDMB01000022.1, from coordinate 1,271,593 downwards.
TTATTATGTCCGTACATAATCAATCATATTCTTCTTTTATCAAAATTTAAGTTAAAAATATGAAAATTATATAATTAGTTATAAATCTAATTTGTATTTTTCATTTTCAATTTTTTTAAAATAAAAAACTAATAAAATAACAATAATATATATATATATAACAAATAAAATAATATTATAAAACAAATTCAACCAAATTATCTTTTTTTTTTTCTTCTTCCTCTGTTCTGACAATTTATATCACCCATGCGAAGAAATATGGAAGGGTAAAATATATATATAGAAGAAAAGAAATGGATGAAAAGTTATGATATAAATGGTGATGGCCTCATATATGGAAGCCCAGTGTCATCCAGCCCTAAACACTTGACACGGATTGTTTGGGTGCAGAGGTAGGAGATGACGTTGCTTTCAATAATCAAAAACAAATTCATATTTCGATTTTCCTCGTGTTTCTGTTCACATTCACTGCCAAAGGAAAATCAAATGTGACCTCACTCTCTCGGCTGCCGATGCTGCACACACCCACCTGCAAGCGTGCTTCCCTCATAATTTGTCTTCTTCTGGGGATTAGCAACCCTAATTCACCTTCTCTAATAATCTACAAGGTATATTTGCATTATTCTTCATTTGTCTTTCCTCTCATCTTAGGGTTACACTTTGATTGATGATCATACCTATTCTGAATTTAAATGGAAAACCAGCCAAGTTCTCTTTCAGGTTGACGGGTCCCCAATTGGGGTAATGGAACATTATCATGATCACCCCAATACTATATCTTTATTCTTGAAGGAAAGGAATGCCATATTCTACTATAGATGTTTGAATTTGCCATTGACAGTCGTAAAAAGATTGAAATTTGTATTATCTTTTTTATTTTTTCTAGCAACAGTAAAAGGACAAAACTTGTTAGTTTAAGGGTATTTCTGAATGTACAGCTACTTTTATTTTTTTGTGTTTTAATGATTCTGAAACATTCTTTCCATTTGTCATTTTGATGATAAGAATTTTCTGCGCAGTGTTAGTCATGGCTGCCATGAAGATCATTGCAATATGTCAGTCTGGAGGCAAGTTTTTGACTGGGAAAGACGGTTGTTTGTCATATAAAGGTGGTGATGCTCATGCTATTGACATTGATGATCAAATGAAGTTTGAGGAGTTCAAGATGGAAGTGGCCGAAATGTTTAATATCAGAACTGATAGCATGTCTATGAAGTATTTCCTTCCCGGGAATAAGAAGACTCTCATTACTATATCAAATGACAAGGATCTACAGCGAATGATTAAATTTCATGGGAATTCTTCTACTGTTGATATCTATATCCTTTTTGAAGAGGTAGTTGCCCTCGAGGTGTCAAACATGCCTGGTAGTAGGTAGTTATCTTTGTTTCTGGGTTAATAATATCTCTATGTTATTTTGTGAAACTTTCTAGAGTTTAATTTGGAATTCTTGGACTTTTAGGTCAAGCAGAACAACCTTGTCTGAAACAGTAGCAGTAGCACCGGCACCACTCAATGCTTGTCACACTCATGTTGTTGATACCGTGCTTGATGTTGTTCGTGATACCAATCAAATTGATACAAATATGGATATGGACATTCCCCAAGAAGTTTCCCCCTGTCTCCCTCTTCAGTCCTCAAACGATGAGAAGTATGCCAAAGGGGCACAGCAGTGGCAGAATACTATTACTGGGGTGGGTCAAAGGTTCAGCAGTGTACATGAATTTCGAGAATCATTGCGTAAATATGCCATTGCTCATCAATTTGCCTTCAAATATAAGAAAAATGATAGTCATCGTGTAACTGTTAAATGCAAAGCAGATGGTTGTCCTTGGAGAATTCATGCATCAAGGTTGTCAACTACTCAGTTGATATGTATCAAGAAAATGAATTCAACTCATACCTGTGATGGGGCTTTTGCAACAACAGGGCATCAAGCAACTAGGAGTTGGGTGGCCAGTATTATAAAGGAGAAGTTGAAAGATTTTCCGGATTACAAGCCCAAGGACATTGTCAATGACATCAAACAGGAATATGGAATTCAACTGAACTATTTTCAGGCATGGCGTGGGAAAGAGATTGCTAAGGAGCAGCTTCAGGGTTCTTATAAAGAGGCATACAGTCAGTTACCTTTCTTCTGTGAAAAATTAATGGAGGCTAATCCTGGGAGTCTTGCGATGTGCACAACAAAGGAAGACTCAAGTTTCGATCGTCTCTTTGTATCACTTCATGCTTTGTTGCATGGGTTCCAACAAGGTTGTCGACCACTGATTTTCCTTGATAGCATTCCATTGAGGTCAAAATACCAAGGGACGTTGTTAGCTGCAACTGCTGCGGATGCAGATGATGGTGTATATCCTGTTGCCTTTGCCATTGTTGATGATTCTGAATCTGATGATAGCTGGCATTGGTTCTTACTTCAACTCAAATCGGTGCTGTCAACATCTTGTCCCATAACATTTGTAGCAGATAGAGAGAAGGGGTTGAAAACTTCAATTGCTGAGATATTTGAAGGTTCATTTCATGCATACTGCCTACGATACTTAACTGAGCAACTTTTTAGAGACTTGAAAGGGCAGTTTTCTCATGAGGTAAAGCGTCTCATGATTGAGGATTTATATGCGGCTGCTTATGCAACCAAACCAGAAGGCTTTCAAAAGTCAATGGAGAGCATTAAAAAGATTTCTGAAGAAGCCTACAATTGGACTATTCAAAGTGAACCCCAGAACTGGGCAAATTCATTTTTTCAGGGTACTAGATATAATCACATGACATCAAACTTTGGGGAGCTGTTCTATAGTTGGGTAGCTGATGCAGATGAATTGCCTATTACACAGATGGTGGATGTAATTAGGGGTAAGATTATGGAGTTAATAGTTGCCAGAAAGGCAGCATCTGATCAATGGGAAACTAGGTTGAGTCCATCCATGGAAGATAAGCTTAAGAAGGAAAGCCAAAAAATCCATTCACTTTCAGTTCTGCAATCAACCAGTAGCACCTATGAGGTTTGTGGCGACACAACTGAGGTGGTTGATATTGACAGGTGGGAATGTAGTTGTAAAGCCTGGCAGCTGACTGGTGTGCCGTGCAGCCATGCCATTGCTGTGATTGGTGGCATTGGCCAAAGTGTTTATGATTATTGTTCCAGATACTGTACAACTGAGAGTTACAGGTTGACATACTCGGAGATTGTGCATCCAATTTCTGACGTGGAATTGTCTGCTTCAAAAGATTCTCAGCTTGTGGTAACGGTAACACCTCCTCCCACCAAAAGACCGCCTGGTCGGCCTGCTACAAAGCGATTTGGATCTCAAGAAGTAGTCAAGCGCCATCTCCATTGCAGCCGATGCAAGGGACTTGGGCATAACAAATCTACTTGCAAGGAGTAATTATAGCCCTGGATACCACCATAAGTAAGTGCTTCCTTTTTATTACTCTGCAGAATCCTGGATTTTATTGGCTTGACAATGAAATAATTTATTTCCGTTTTTTACTTTATCAACAGAGTTTCAGCCAAGGATCGGTAGCACAAGGATCTGTACAATGCATCTAACTAATTTTCTGAAGAGACTAAAAAAAATACACTAGAATTACTGTAGTTTAGGTGTAAGATAAGTATGGTAGTTGGATGGTATTTAGTATTCTTTTGCACATGGTTTACTTGTTTAAATTTGTGCAGTAATCTTGACGAGTTTGTTTCCCCTTATTTCAAATCTCTCCTTAGTCTGGATAATTGCGATGAAAGAGTGGCAGATGTAAAATTAGGGAAAAACAAATAAAATGGTCTGCTTTACTAGTTAGTACCAATGGATTTTGTTTCCACAATTGTACTGATTGTAAATACAACGTAAATAAAGAGTAGATTGGGGAGCTTCTCTGCATGATTATTCTAAGTTGAGTTAAATTGAATTAATTTTAAATCATTGAATGTAATTTAAATAAGTGCTTAAATTAATTTTAATCACTTATTGAAACATATGCACAATGTGACCCAATGAATGAGCTGACAACGGTGCAAGATGGAAAGTATATTGGTGAGATGGATAAACTCTAAGGTTTACAGTGGCACTCATGAGTTCTAAAGTTATTGATGAGCATTTGTAGATATAAAACTTATGTAAAAGAAACTTGTATTTGAGGGAGAGATGAGTGGAATTTAGGTGTGAATATCAAATTTGATATTAAGTAGAAATTAATTAGTTGAAAAACATATGTGATTTAATGTTTTAAGATTTTTTATTGAATAGGTTGGAAAGTTCACTTAATTGGCCAATTCTTGATTCATTGATGTGTTTTTTTCCTAATTTTCTATGTTATGGTTTCTTCTTTAGTAGTATTTTTTGCGGAGAAAAAAAAGGTATTAAATTATAACTATCAATAGCATACAGAGGAAATAAATTGCTAAGGATGGAGGAACAATTACAAAAGTATATTTGGTAAAACTTATTAGAAATACTTTTTCTGTTTTTAACTTTAACCTCATTATATATAGCTATTTATTTTTGATCGGGTAGTAAAATTGTTCGTGCCCATTGTTTTGTGTAAAATAACACTGTTGGCTAGAGAATAAAAAGAACATATGTTATGATACTATTTTTATAATTTATTGTAGATATATGTTATGATAATTTTATTATTTATTATAGCTAATTTTATAATTTATTATATATAATAAATTGTCTCTTAATTTTTAATTGATAATTATAATTTGAGGTTTTTAAGGGCACTTTTTATTTAAAATAAGTGATTGTTTATAGAAAAATATAATTTTTTGTTTATAATTTTTTCATGTCTTTAACATCTTTTATCTTTACAATTAAATCCATAAAAAAATTCTTATCTAATAACATCTTTGAATTAGAGAATGAAGAAAAAAAATAGAGAAAAAAAATAAAAAAATAAGGTTATTTAAATTAAGTGAAACAGAATTAAATAAGTAAAAATAAATAATTTTATTTATTATTAATATTTTTTATTTTTTTTAATTATTATTACTATTAAAAAATATAACTATTTTTTTAATATTATTTTAAATAATTTTATTTATTATTAAAATTATTTATGATTTTAATATTATTTTTAAAAATATTTATTATTATAATAATATAAAAAAATAAAATATTAATAATTTTTATGGTATAATTAAATATGTCAAAAATATAATTAATTAATATATTATGTAAAAATTATATTAGATAATATTAATATTACCTAATAAATTATATTAAGAGAGAGGATGATTTTTTTTTTATACATCTTCATAATTAACAGAAAAAAAGGTATATATATATATATTGAAATTTATATTATTTTTTATTTTTATGAAATTATCACAAATCTATATTTTTAAAAAATATTACTGCAAAAACAAAAAGTAACGTCATACAAAATTTAATTTATATACAAATTAAAATTTAAAAGTTACTTTTCAATGGATAAAAAAGTAAGACTTTATTATATACTTGTATTCAACTTTACACATGTTTTATTTGTACTTATAATTTTTAAAAAGTATTTATTTAATAAAATAATTAAATTTGTATTTTTTTTTAATATATGATTGTTTAGTCTGTTAATTTTTAAAATAAGAAGTATTCTACTTATTTTAATAAGCATATCCTAACTGTTTTTTGAATAAGTAATTATCTTATAATTGATTATTTAAGTCAAATATTTCATTAGAATAGAGAATGTGGTATTGTTTCAGAAAAATCTATAATTTAAATGAGGAAAATTAATGGAGAAAATATAAACTAACATAATATTTAATATTACCATATTAAAGTATAAGAGGATTAATACGGTAAAAATAAAAATATTATAAAAATAAAAAAGGTTCAGTTACCTTTGCACAGCACAGCATAGCAGTCATAGAAAATCCTCCATCTCTCCCATCCCCTTCCCTCCAATCCCCTCCAAAACCCTAAAACCCTCATTTTCAAACCAATCGCCATTGCCATGAACCTTCCCCCGACTAAACCCACTCCTCCGCCGTCAGACACCGCCCTCAAGTCCGAATGCGGTCACTGCGCCTCCAAGGACAGCCATCTCTTCCATTGCCTCTGGATTCGCGGCATGAACCGCCGCGTCTGCACCTCCTGTGTCCTCCTTCTCCATCCCTCCTCTTTCTGCCCCTCCTGCTTCCAATTCTTTGACCACCCTCCCTCCAACACCTCCTCCGCCTTCGCCCACCGTTTCCTCTCCTGCACCAAATGCTCCTCCCTCACCCACCTTGAGTGTCTCCCTTCCCCTCCCCCTTCCTCCCCCTTCCTCTGCCCCCCTTGTTCTCAACCAAACTTCTCTTTCTTTCCCGATTCTTCCTCCCCCCTCGACAAACGTCGCGCTCTCATCCTACTCTGCGCTTGCAAGATCGCGGCGGCGGCCGCCGCCAAGTCCCTCGTCCTCGCCCGGGCCCGAGTTGAGAGAACCGTTCGCGAGGCTGCCCTCGCAAGAAAGAGGGCCCGGGACTCCCTCGACCATTGCTCCATTCTCGACAAGATTAAGCGCCTCGGCCTCGAAGGCACCCTCGAGGTTTCTAACGCCAAGAATTTGGGTACACATCATAACAATGTTGTGTATAAAAAAGAGGAGTTGAATAGCTTGACAGGACAGGGTAAGGTTAATGTGAAGGTTCCTTCTGAGGTGCTGGCCTTGCCTCGCCCTGTCATTAAAAATGGGAATAACGATAAATTATTGAATCGAGAAAGGAGTTGATGGGGTAGGATAGTTTCTGTTGCCTCTACTAATATTTTGTAGGTTGCATTGGAAAACCATTCAGATTTATCCAAGGTATTTACCCCTTTAAATATTTTTTTGAGAAATTAATGCTTTTAGTCTAGCGTTGTCCTCTTATATTGATGATTTTTTGTTGTTTTAAGTTTCATTTTCAATAGGGATTTAAAACTATTTTTTCATTTATATTTTATTCGCTGAATGGTGCTTGTTTTGTGGAATAAGTTATGAACACCTTGTTTGAATGGATTGAATGCAGGTAGAGGAAGAGAGTGACGGTGTTCTAGATTCATATTGTCGTGGAATTCTCAGTAAGAACACATTCACTTGTTTTGGTTTTTTTTTTTTTTTTTTTTTCTTGATGCATCCGGCAGATATGGTTCATTTTCCATTCCAATATACCCTTGTAAAGCCTCCGTAGTAATGTGATTATTAGTGCTAGGCAGTAATTACTTCGAGCACATTTTTGAAATATTGGTATCAGATGTTAGGTCCATTCTTCGATGATCTCTATTCGTTTTCTTTTTACTTAATTTCTTAAGTGGCTGATGAGTGACAAGTTCTTCACACTAACTTTGGCTATCATGGGAGATTTTGCTTTGGACTTTGGCCATAGAGAATTTCACCTTTGATCAATGGTGTCTTGCATATATCTGAGAACTTGTTAGTGATTTGCTAGAGTTGCTATTTGCACTAGAAGGAAGTTAAATATTTCTTTTTGTATTCAACCTAATGTCAAGTTTATATTTCTGCTTAGCCACACTATTTTTTTGTATTCAACTTAATTTCAGGTTTATGTCAGGAATATAAATATTTTTTTTGTATTCAACTTAATTATCGTGTTTGCTGGGAGTAAGTCATACGCCTAATAAACTGTTGACCACAAACAGTTTCGGCATTGGGCTCTTGATGTTCTGGTTTAATTCTCATGGTAAAACTTATCTCGTGGCCTTTTTTACTTTTTTAATAAGCTAAAATTTTATTGAATTAAGAGTGCAGGTGCTAGTGGATGAAGCATAAGGGATGCTCAGCCAAGCACCAAAATGAAATTAAAGAACATGGTAAATTCTTACTAAAACGCAAAGGGGCTTACTCTAGAGATCATCTTAACTTGTCTTAGTCCGCTTCCACAAAGTTACTGAATTCAAACCCAATGTTAACTCTCTGCTAGAGAAAAAAAAAAAAAAATCAGCCACAGAAAAGACGATTTGAGTTTTGAGTAGGGAAATCTTTGACATGTGGGCTTGGTGGCCGTTGATTCTTTCTGCTCTCCTCACATTTATACAACTTGCAAAATGGAGATTGCTCTCTTTTAGGAAAAATCGTTAGTCGCTCAGGGCAATCTGAAGTTTATGCTCTTTCGAGGCAGCTTAATATGTATGCAGCGCCTGACTTTGGAATGTCTTGCTGTTATTTGTGTTGATTTCTCGTCAAACTGGCACTGTAGTATTTTGTGGAGTCGTGATGATCAAATTGTGCTCATATCCTGCTGTAACCATCACAGTAAACAGGTCTCCCTCCCTCCTTTTTAACATATATTTTTTTTTTCTGCAGGCAGCATTTTACCTGTCGGGAAGGGGAGGGAGTGGGAGGATGGTTAATTCGGCTTTGCTTGGATTCAAGAAGGGAAAGTGAAGAAGTAGAAAAATAAAAAAGAGAAAATGTATGGAAAGCGAGATTGTGTGAATTGAAAGAAAGTGGAAAGTGAGAAGAAATAAAGAAAAAAAATTTAAAGTTGATTTAATTGATTTGAAAAAAAAAATAACAAAAAAAAACTATATATATATAATAATTAGATAGAATATAAATGATTATAATTTATTTTAATAAAAACTAAAGATTATTAAATAAATATTAATATGTATAAATATTTATTCATAAATTGGTTAAAATTATCAATAAAATGATTTAATATATGTATTAAAATATTATAAAGTAAATAATGAGATAAAAACGTGGAGGAGTTTATTGCTATAGCATTTATCACCTTTTTTATTCGTAAATAGTATTTAACGGCACAAATAAGTTTGGAGTGCTCAACTTAATCACGTAAGATTCTATTTTTAAAACCTTTAGAAGATAATGATAAAAAAAATTATTAACATTTTCTTATCTAATTATTAACTATATCTTACTAGTGTAGAAGAAGAATGATAATTGGTTTATGTTTGATCTTGTGTATGTCATCGAATGTTGGAATTTATGTATTTCTTAATGAAGTTTTTGTTGGCAAACTTCAGACCATAGATGGAATTGTCGTTTATTATCTCAAATATTACGGATGGTTGATATTGAACTTTCATAACGTAGTGGGTTGGGAGATCAAAACTACTTTAATAACTTCCTCGACTTACAAGTTAAATTAAAATATTTTTATTATCACATTTTGTGAGAGGTATACTCGTTAATATTTTTTTGTAATAGTTTTTATTGTAGTAGTGATACTATTGACAATGATGATTTTGATTACATGGATCTAAAACTTTTTTAGCAAAAAACACGGATGGTGAAATAAAATAAAATCCTACAAGAGAGAACAAAAACTAATAAACATTAGAGAGAGAGAGTTAAATTACGTGAAAGTGATGATATAGAGAAGGGAAAAATTAAATTAAAGATTCTATATTACCCTATTAACATATATCTATTAAAATATATATTCTACATCATTTTTTAAACTTAAATTTGTTACATAAGGTAAAATTTAAACTTATTATTTTAATAAAATAATATAGAAATTTTATCTAATTTGTAATTTATTAAATTTCACTAACAAATCACATTTTCATTGAAGATTATTTTTAGGATAAAATAGAGTATTTTTTATAGATTATTATTAAAGTACTCTTTTAATAATAAACTATTCTTAGCTTATTAAAAAAATATATTTAAAGAGATAACACTAATATTTAAAAATTAAGACAAAAAATATTTTATTAATGTTAATGCATATTAATGCACACAAATATTATAAAATATATGCATTGAATATATAGACATATTCAAATAATCAGAAAAATGAAACTAAAAACTAACAAATTTGATAAAACAGAAAAACAGAAATAACAAAATGTAGCATATATCTGATATAACATGAAAACAAAAATAATAGAAAAAAACAGAAAAAGATGTAACATATCTCTATTACCTCTCTCAAGCTGGACAAATGGATTGAAAAGTTCAAACTTAAAAGATAGTAACCTTGAGAAAAAGTAGAATGTAACAATTTAGTAAGAATTAAAATCAATAATTTAAATTTAAGATGATGGAATACAAAAGAAAATATTTCATAGGAACCAAACTCTTTTTTTTTTTAACAAAATATTTGATCTCTTTATTATTATTTTTGGAGAGGTAACCTTATTTTATTTTTTATTTAAAAAATATTTATTTTTATTTTTATAGTCTTAATTGTGAAGATAAACACTTATTAATTTAATGAAAATGATAATATTAACTCAAATAGAGAATTACTAGATTAAATTAAGCTTTTTTTTTTTACCGATTAAAAGATTAAATCAAACCATTTAAATTAAATTGAACCAAAAAAGTAATTTATTTTTTTCTTTTCAATTTTATTCTCACATCATACAAAATCCTTCCATTTTATAACTTTTTTTACGCCATTTTTATTTTTTATCTTTTCAAGTTATTTGCTAAGATTATTTTTAAAAAGTAAATCAAACATATTCTAATTCTTTTATGTGTTTTTCTTTAATCAAAATTACAGTTTCATTTAATTCTGGCTTCAAATGTGAATCTTTATTTGTGAGTCATCAATAAAAAAAAGTTGTAACATTAGAGAAGTTCTACTGTTGTACATAGAGATGCTCGTATACTTAACAATTTCTGTCTCTGTAAATCTATTTAGTTAAAAAGTACTTGAAAAGATTAATATATTTTCTTTAAATATTTGTAACTCAATAGGTTGACACACCTGATCACTTTTGACTGTTATTGATCATAGGAAGAAATTGAATGCAGAACTCATTGGTGAAAAACACATCAATGAAAATGTTTTCTTATTAAAATACATCAAGGACTCCATCTATTAAGAGAAATGATCCTATGGCAATGAATGTTACTCACCATAAAGTGTATATCATCTCAATTTTGTTTCTTTTTTCAAAAGCTCATAAAATGGATAAAAATGGAAAAGGGGAACATGCTTTCCCATATTAAGAGTGTGGAAATTTCCCAATGTGCCTTCTATACAATATATAACAACTAACACTACTCTTGACTCACTAGAATTGGTCTAATAGTAGGAGATTTGAGTACTTTGTATGACATCTTACATGTAAACATCACTGTTGCTATTGTATACAAATAAAAACAGCTAACATGATCCCACCTATAAATGACTAGTCATGAAATCATTTTTTGTATCAAGTAAATGTAGTCTTTTTTTGGAAGTATAGGATATTTCTTTCAATTTCAACTAGTTTGGACAAATTTCTTCATACAATAAATTTTCCCATAAACTAAAATTAGCTTATGTAAGTTAAAAAAAAAATTAAATGAAAGAACTTCTATAAATTAATTTATGCATAAGTTAATTTTAATTTATATAAAAGTTATTTTCAATTTTTCTTCTTCTCAAAGTCTTTATGGAGAAACTCATCCAAATAGATTCTGACTCCATCTCATTCAGTTGTCAGCTTGATTAAATCTGCAATCAACAGTAACTAGCTTTCAGCAATCTTCCCATCCTCTTTAGCTAACATAACATGGGGAAGAACCTTCAATAAGTGTTCAGTAAACCATAATGGTAGTAACCTCCAAAAATAATCCTGTTTTATAAAGCAGTTGGTAGCTAGTATCGTCAAATTACCATGGATCTAGAGAACCAGATGTCATCTGCAACATATAAATTAGACAGGTTAGATTCTGCAAATCAATGGAAAAAGATTAGATGGTCATGGTTTTAATGTGAGAGCAAGCGTGTGCATGCATACAAGCTTTAACTGTCAATGAAAAGAATCTAATATCCTCAAGGGGTCACACTGGTTGCCACTAGCTGGTAATTTGCTAAATACTTGCACTTTTGAGACCATTTGATTGAACAAGAAGAATGAAATAGCTCCATAGACAAAACATGACATGTATACATTGTAAAAAAGAGTAAATCTATCATTTTAAGTAAAGTCATATCCAAATCACAAGTCGTTCCACATCTTACCAAGTAGAGCATGACAAATAAATCTATCTGCATCTCTTGAAAGAATTGTCAGTGAGACAATAGTTTCCATTACTGAAAGAATAGGTGCTGATTGAACAATCCTTAATAGATGGAGCAGCACTCATGATGGAACTGGAATGTTAATCTATTAAGATTCTTTCTATAGAATGCTGAAGTTTCATGTATCCCCCAGGCTTTCTGCAAGAATATTGCTAACAGAATCTAGTGAGGAAGAATTGTCAAACAACATCGCTTGCCTCCTTCCTTCTCTAACCTCTGATCCAATCAATAAATTATGAGTGGTAGCATCAGGAACCCAACCTTTTTCTAACATTGAATCAAGTAATCGACAGGCCTCGTATTCCCTACCCTCTTTCAACAGGCCGGTTATCAGTAAGCCATACATTTTTGAATTCAAAATGTCACCACCAGAAATTCTATCAATTGAATTAGAAATCATAGATAACTGAGAATGATTGGCTATGAACGACAGTTGATCAAATAGTTGGTCTGGATCAGGTATTAGACCTTCATTGACCATTATATTGAAAAATAAAACACATTCCTTTATTTTGTTTTGTTTACTCATACTTTGAATAAGAATACAATAGGCTTCCACGTCAAGATTGCAGCCAACCATCAACATTTGTGAGAGGAACGCTAACATATCTTCTGCCCTCCTTGATCTTAACAACTCACGCATGATGGCAGTGTTCGTGGCAATACAGCAAGAAATAGCACAAAAATAAGCTAATTGCCATAGTCTTATGGCTTCCTCGACCTGTCCTGAGTCACATACACTTTTTATCAACTTGTAGAAGGCCAAGGAGTGAAGTGAGCATCTCTTCATTGACATATAGTGAAACACTTCAATGGCATCTTCAGAATCTTTGATGTCACAGAGGCCGCCAATCAGTTCAGAATATGAAGCAAAATCTAAAATCCAGCATCTGGCACAAATTTGATGAAATAGTTTCATTGCCTCTTCATACTTGCCCAATCTACAGTTGCCAACTACAAGAGCAGAATACGTTACATGGTCAAGAATAACAAATGATTTTATCATTCTGCTAAGAAGTGTATATGCCATCTTGATATCTTCATTCTCACAAAGCCATCTAATGAGAATGTTCCAAGATTGACAATCAGCTATGTTTCTCTCAGACATTGTCTCCAGCAGAACATTTGCTGCCAGAATTTCGCCAGAATTGCAGCAACTTTCAAGCAATGTATTGAAAGGAGCAGTTTCATGAACTTGTATATCTTCTAGAAACACTATAGCCTCATTAATTTTTCCTAATTCGCAAAAGCAATTCATCAAATCAACAAGAACATGATGTTTTGGTGGCGTACCACTTTTTATCATCTCATTTATGAGGCCAACAGCAGAATCCAACTGCAATTTTTTGCAAAAGCACCTTACTAGAGCCTCATAAATTAAAGAATCAGGCACAAAATCAGAATCTTGCATCATTTTAAACAACTTTACAGCCTCCTCTACTTTATTTTCTACGCAAAAGAGAGGTATTGTACAGTTATAAAAACTCAAATCTGCTTGACATTTGAATTCGAACATTTGCTCCAAAACAATAGCAGCTTCATTCACTCGACCATTTTCAATGAGACACTTTACAAGAATCTCAAAAGTCTTACTATTTGGATTGCACCCTTTGTTGTTCATTCTCCTAAATTGATCCAAAGCCAAGTCAATCCTATTGGTATTAGACAATGCCTCCAACAAATAATTTAAAGTGTCAACTGTGGGTAATACACATGCCTTCACCATCTCTTTATAAACAAACAAGGCATTTTGAAAATCTCTACCCTCTCCTTCCACGAGAGCACCCAATAAAACATTAAAAACTTCAATTGGCAGTCTATACCCACCCAAATTCATGTTCACTAAAACTGTAATGGCTTCTTTAATCCTACTATGCCCCACAAATCTATGAATCAATGCCATAAGAGCTTCTTCAGTACCTGGGCACCTATCCTTCACCATATTTTCACAAAAATCCCTCATTTCCAAAACGTTCCCAGCCATACCCAGTTTCAAAATTATCCTAAAATATGTGTTCGAAGTGTGGTGAAAACTCTTCTGCCTTGAAGCCCATTTAAATATCCTAACTGCCGAGTTCAAATCTTTAGTACCGTCCAAAATCCGGATTAAGTTGTCCGGGGCAAGCTTATTTTTCAAAACGTTGAGATTTTGATCAAATTCAGATGAATCCTTGGGCTTAACAATTCCAGGGGTTTCTGAAATATCTGCAATACAGCTTGAAGAGAAATAAACCCATCTGAAGAATCGAGTAAGATGTGCCGAAGATGGGAGCTTTATTGCCATGGAACAAAGTCAAAGAATAATTGAAGAGAAGGGAAAATCGAATTCTAACCTGAGTACAGAGAAAGATGTCTGTGTCAATCATGTATAGAGTAAAGTTTCAGCAGTGGGAATTGAAAGAAACAGCTAGACAAGAACACGGCGAATTTTGCGATTCTAAACTTTTTTTCACAGTTCTCTGGGTGATCTAAGCTTCCAAGATGATTACTCTTAAAGTTTTGTTTTCTGAAACAAACTTGTTTGATAGTAGTAAGTTTTATATAAAACTTTTTTTGAATATGTAAAAACAAAATTGAAATAAGTTGGATTAATTTTTTATCAGTGAACTCTTTGGAATTTTCCCTTTCAAGTCTTTAATATAAAATCTATTTAATCTTAGTTTCTAAAGAATTATAATTTATATTTAGTTTGATATAATAGAAAAAGTAAAAAATATATATATAACAAGAGACAAAAAGATGTGGATATTAAAATTCAAGACTATCAGGTAGAAATTTATTTAAATATAAATGATATGGGAAAAAAATAAGAAATTTAAAATAATTAATTTTATTATTGACCTATAATATAGTATGTATATTTATTATAGAGAGATTTGGGTATGAAATGTTTAATCAATTTTTTTTATTAAATATTTCTAGAATATAATATTTTTTCCTTTTATTTAATTTTTTTGTATGCCTTAATTTTATATAATTATTTTTTTTCATTTCACAAAACTTACAAGAGAAAATAAATATAAAAACTTTCTTAGAATTTGTTATTTATTCTATTAAATTCTTTATTTAGGTATTAAGGTAAAAGGCCAACGAGAACTTTATTTATAATATTCTCCATCTTCAACAATTTAATTCAATAAAAAAATTTGAATCAAACTCATGCAACATGGGAAAATCATAAAGTATTGGAATAAGCATATTGTGACATCAATATTGAAGAAAAGGTAAGTTTTAACCGGAGAACTTATAAAAAATACAGTAGCAGAAAAAAAAAAGAGTGCTAAAATTCATAATAATCACCTGATAATTAATGTAAATGATAAGATGGAAAAGAAAAGCAGCAATAAACCCAAAACAAAAACAACTAATTGCACACCTAAAAATTATGATAACATATATGTTCAATTATGGAGAAAGGATGGAGTGTGAAATATATATTATAATATTATTTATATATTTTCTAAATTTATATTTTTTATATTTAATATTTTCTTTGTATATAATTTTCTTCAGCGCACCAAAACGTACAATATTGAAATAATATTTAAAATTTTTTATAATTATCATTATTTGTAATATTAAATTCTATTTTTTCATTGAAATTCTTATAAAATATAAAAAAAATGAAAATAAATTTTATTTTATTGGAAAAAATAAAGAAAAAATATTTTATTTTAATATTTTTTTATTATTATATAATATTATTATTATTAAATTTTATTTAGAATTATGATTAAAAATATTCACTAAAATTAACTAATTAATTATGTATAAATATTATTCATACAAACCGACTAATAATGGTTTAACTTTTATTTTGAAATATATTTTTATTTTTACACTGAAATATTATTATATATCAATTACCTAAGTCATATGAAATTTGTTTTAGTTATTTTATAATTTGCAGTTCATTTTCTTACATTTTAAATTGATAAAAATTGTTAATTAATTAAAATATTTAAGAAGTATTTTAATTTTTTTATTATTATTTGAATATGTAAGCACTGAATGAAAACTAATTTAAGTAAGATATAAAATTTAAATAGTAAAAGATAAAAGTTATTTAATTAAGTTTTAAAAGAATTATAAATAGAAAATAAACATTTCATCCTTCATTATTTTAAAATTATTATTTCTTCAAAACCCTCATTCTCTCTGCATTCTTAGTCCTCTTTTTAATTTTTCTTCTTCATCCCTAATTTAAGAGAGCACCTAATTGAAATTTGCAAGAAGTAGATCATTTATAACCAATTGAAGTTTTGTTTTGAGCAAGTTTTCAGTACTCATATCTCCTTCGAACTTAACTATAATCTTAGTCCTCTTGCATGTGATTTTTCCTCCATCAATCCAACTCTATGCTAGTTTAGGTTCTTAGAGATGTGTTTGATTTGTGAATCAGGTACTTGAAAAATCAGTTAGAACATCTACAACTTTGTCCAGTAGGAAGGAGAAAGACATTTTAGACTTTAAAAATAGGTAAGGAAAACTAGCTTAAATTTTAAGAACTATGAAATGTTGGAAAATTGAATATGAAATTGACTATTTTGGGATACCTCTGGTTTGAGAGCTGGAAAAATTGGGAATGCTTAATGAATGAGGAATTTACCCAATTTGAGTTAAGTTGTGTGATTTAAGATTTGTTAAATGAAACTATTGTGATTGAAATACTATAACCATAGCTTGTTTGCTATTATTGCTGTTTGGGTAAGATGATTTATAGCAAATTTAGTAATTAAAATTGGAGATTGGGTAGATTTTGAAGAGCTTGCTGTATTGAACCACATATTGAAATTTGTTTGAATTAAGCTGAATCAAATTCTTGTTTCAATTGTGAAATTTTGTAGGAATGCCACTTTGAGTTACCTGACCCATTAATTTTTATTTTTTAAAAGAACATGAGATAAACTAATTTAGCATGTTAAATGTATCAAATTTATGAATTGGGTCAGGTAAATCAAAGTGGCTTTATCTGTAGAAATTTTAAATAGAACAATTGCAACTTTGCCTATATTTGAGAAATGAAAAAAAAAAAAAATCTAAACATTGACACAATAGAAGCTAGTTTTGTTTAAGACTTACTTAGAATCCTATGACTTGAGATTTTATAATAGTGAGAGTAATTAGATTTTATTTTTGTTTCAGGAATTGCCACTAATAGAAATGAATTATGAGAACTCGGAAGTTTTGTTAACACTATGTGGAGTGAATTTATTGATTTTCGACTTGTGTGGTTTAAATGTTTTATTGATCATGCAAAGACTATGCTGGATTCTGTGATTGTATGAAGATTGAGTTGATATGGTTGTTACTCTTTGGATAATCTAGTTTGAAATTTGGTTATCTGATAGAGATAATTCTAGTGTAATATTGATTTTGATGAGTAAATAGATTGTTACTCTGTATTGAAAAGGAGAATTCAACTTAAAAATTTTCATTTATAATGGTATGCATGAGTGAGAATTGTATGAGATTATGAATGATATTTATGTTGGAATGAGGCCTTGGTATTCCTATTGAGGGGAGCTTGATTTTATGATATGAGTATGATGTTAGTAATGTAGTGTGTATGAATTTAGGGATATGTTATAGGTTATCTAGACCTTAATGATTCTCTAGGTCACATAAACTAAGATTGTCATGTGATGAAGGTCGATGGAGGTCTTACTAATTGTTTTTATGATAGTTTGTGAAGTTATCCTGATGTGAAAAAGACGTAGTGGTCGGCCGATTAAACCTATGATCTTGGAGTACACATCAGGTGTTAATCCTAGATATTTGAAATCTACATAGTCTTCCAGAAAGCGTCAGTCTTAATTGTTAATTTTATCATGTGAAAAGTCTTAGGTAGATCTTTATATTTGAATGAGAATGTGTTGAATATCTTATCTATTTTATAAATTCATGTATACTCTTTTGTATCACTACTTTATCCTACTTTATTTTGTATGTTAACTGCTATGATCATGAATTTTTGTATGGAAACAAATGTCTAATTTGAGAAAGGTTCATCAACTGGACAACAATAGATATAAAACGATTGTAATTAAAGTTAAAAATATTAAGAGATGAAGAATATAATCTATATCTTAAAATTTTATTTAATTTTTAATTTTCCCGATTATTGTAATAAAATTAGTCTCTTTAAATATTAAAATATAAAATAATATGTAATGTATTAATATAAACTAATATTTTGGATATAAGTAAAATTTCTCTTTAGTGTAAAGATATGATCGCGGGTATGCTCAGCTTCTTGCCATCTTGTTGGCACTCCATCCAAATCTCGAACCAAATAAGATTGGACAGAGCTTAGTTAAATAAAACAAAAATATGTAAGCTAATTCCAACTTAATCCAATTGTTTACAAACATCAAATAATTGAAGTTCATTGATTGAACCGAGTCTAATCAAAACTTACGAGTGTACAGATTAATAAGATAGCTGTATGACAACTATGATGGCTTATGGCCTCAACATTCACCCAAGTGTCAAGTGAAAATATTAGAAAGACAAGAAAATTGTATTAGAAAAGACAAAATGAAAGGGTATTGATGCCACCACAATCAGGACTAACTTGCAAGAAAAATGAAAAATAATAATACTAAAGGGTTCACCGAAATTTCAAAAACTGTGAGCACATTCAACGACATAACCATTACAGAAAGCATATATTCAGATAGATATGATATACTGTGTTTATACACAAAGTTACTAGCACTAAAAATAAAATACAAGGCCCAGGACCAGAGACCTATTTCCGACTGAATGACCAAAATTTCCAATTCTGCTTTGAGAATAACATGCCAAAAGCCAACTCCAAGTAAAGAATTAACACTAAAAATCATAACTCTAAAAGCACCACCTGCGCAAGAGATGTAGAAAGCATTTTGGTTCCCCGATCGTTGATCATTTCCAAATACTCCATATAGTGATTTTGTTCATAGTGAAAATCCCCCAGAAATATGCCTTGTGCATGGGTCAATATAGTAAACCATGAACTTCCAGGATAACCAATAAACAATATGCTATACAACAGTTTCTGAATATCATTCCACATAGTCCCTAAACAATGAAAATGATTTGATAGACCATTTCTCAGGTGATACACAAACACAGTGGATTCACCTAATATGACTGAAGCTCAACATACTTCCAGCAATGCATAGTTTGGCCATTATCCTGGAAGCTACTTAGGAGGCTTAAGTCAAAGGATCCATGGAGTTCGGTTCAATAAGTCAATCTCCAAACAAAATATCTGTAACAAAGTAGATGCGAAAGTTTTCCGAGGGCATATTGGTTCCAAGATAGATCCACTATGATGTATAATAGACCACAGTGGCTGAGAATTTGTAACCCCAGAAATCAGAAGAGACTTTAGGGTTTGCATTTTTCAAGTTTCATGTGTTGACCAAAAGCTAATTTCATTTGTCCCTGAACAGAACTGAAGAACCTTACCAATAATTATATCTGTAAGCTATATCATTCGAGGTACTTATCATACTACAGTTTATTATTACTACCTACCTTTGATTCACATTAGAAAGAGAGGTTTATTCAGATAATTACTGATGACCTAGTCCAACTGGCTGCTAATATATTCAGTAACTGTTTCATTTTCACAGTATGACTTTTCAAGTTAATGGGCATGCTATGACCTCTGAATCAGAATTGACCTCAGTAAGAGTGATGTTAAGTGGTTGCCAGCCCAATTGTTGATGCACAATCCATTTTTTAATGGTAATCGCTATGTTCAAAATCTGTAAGACATCACCCAAAGCATGATTTTTCAAGCACATATTCTTGATCACAATACCTGCTTCATACCTAGAGAAAAAGGAAAATATAGACATATAATGAGAAACAGAAAATTTTCAGCAAGTGAAAATAAACTAAATTATAATATCCTTACTTGCACTGAGTACCCATTATTGCTAATCTTCCAGAAGGAGTAGTTAGAAATCTTTTAATTTCATTCCATGTCTCTTTTGTGTGCTTCTTAGGATTACCACCTATAGGGTTTACACACTTCCAAACCTTATCATTCTTACCAACAAACAACTGCAAAGCACCTACATTCTGCTTCACCACCATCTGCTGCTCAATAGCACTCTCCAGAGCCTTCTTGACATCTGTGTTGCGATGCTTGGGATCTCCACATCGAATACAATCTGTTATATTTGACTCAGTTGGCATAATTTGTTCAGTTTTTAGTGTGTTCAAGGCAAGTAAAACAACCCCTATAAGACCTTGGACGTATTCAGAAGGTTTAGAAAATCCTGGAGATCCCCACATACCATTACCAGGAAGGTTACTATTACCCACAGTTGCCGATGATGTAGGTTGGTATTCTGGACCATGTGGATGGCCACTATACAATTGTTGTGTGTTCTGTACCATATGTCCATTTTGTTCATCAATTGACTTAACAGGATTTGACGAATTACAGTTAGAACTCCAATTCAAGTCCCCGTTGCATTGTTTTACAGGGTGTGGGTCGTGAGCATTACTAAGGTATCCAGAAATTTTCAAATTGCCAATATCTGGCATATTTGTTAGTGGTGCTGCAGAGAAGCTGGGCCCACCAGTTCTAGGTGGCACTACTGAAGTTGCAAAAGTTTGGGAATTTGGAGAAAATGAATTGCTTGGTGCAAAAGAAGGTTGTAAAGGAAAAGGGTTTGATCTTAATGGCTGTGAATATGGATTTTGATGATTGCCTTGTAGATTACCATTATTGCCCCGCATTTGATCAGGATTGCCACGAGTAAAATTTGGGGTAGAACCACTTGGGGGAACATTATGGGTATAGTTACCAGGTCGAGAAGAATTTATATTGCCATAATTTTCTTGAAGTCCAACTGGAACTGGATTCGTGACCTTGGGTCCATTTGGTTTACTTGAATTTCTCCCATTCATTTTCCCATGATATCTAGAATCAAGTTGCCTTCCTGTACTAGGAAATTTCTGATTTCCTGTATGAACTTCTGAAAAGGATTCCACATACTGCGGTATCTGAACTGCATTAGGGACTGGAATCGGCAAGGTGTCAGAAGACGATTGGATGCTATTATTACCAAGTTGATGTGATTCACCATTCATAAGGGGAGGTCCTCCTGCCAAGAGACTAGTCCAAAGCCACACACTCTTAGCAGCTGCTACCAGGGGTGCAGAAGCTTTCTGAGGTTGTGCAAGAAGAATATTATACCTCCTCAGCCGCAACTGGTGAAGCGCATTAGAGAAGTCTCGATCACCAGAAATTAATAAGTAATTAGCAGGTGCAGGATTGTCCACGGCCCAGAACAACATGTCAACAAGAATCTTTTTGTCACTTGCATCTTTAACACCTGGTAGCAAAAATATGAAAACATCAATGACAAGAAATCATAATTTGAAGATTCACATTATCAGGAAAGCAGATAAATTTGCAACGAATTATCCC
This sequence comes from Macrotyloma uniflorum, assembly GCA_016859785.1. Classification (NCBI taxonomy): domain Eukaryota; kingdom Viridiplantae; phylum Streptophyta; class Magnoliopsida; order Fabales; family Fabaceae; genus Macrotyloma; species Macrotyloma uniflorum. The sequence goes on along the minus strand of BDMB01000022.1, from coordinate 1,250,180 downwards.
GAGAGGCTCATAATGTGATAACAAGGTACTTCAACAGAGAAAACTAATAAATCAGTAAGCTCATTGGCAACCTCCTATTATGATCATTATAAATAGATTACCACCCGATCTACCCTAGTAGTGGCCGTTCAAATTCCATCTTTAATTTCTTGTTTGGTAGCACGAAATTAGGAGAGGGAGAATGATAATAGGAGTGAAAAAAATATTAGTTGTTTGATTAAATGAAAATAAAATAGGATCCACCAGAACCGTTCCACTCTATTTCTCACGATATCCATTCATATTTTTCTTTTCTCTCTCTTTAATTTCTTTTGTCTCTACCAAAGGGTCCTAAAAGATAAGCGTGACTGAACACCAAAAAAACCGAACAAGCTAACAAGGCAGAGAGGATTCAAGTAGTGTTAGATCTATCATGTATGCGAAAGAACCGTGTCAAACTCTTTTCTAATTTTTTTTTCTTATAATACTAAAAAGTAAAGCTTATAATAGATCTGATTAATCGGTGTCCTTTGATCATGGAATCAAGTACAAGCCCCATGCGTTTGTTCAAGCCTAGGTTATTGGAAACATCAGAGCTATGCATCTTCTTCCTAAACAGGAATAGACAAGCCACAAAGTCGATAATAATAATAATAGTCATATGTACACAAGCAGAAAAACATCACCAATAATAACAAGTTAGGTAGGTGAGGTTAGGTTATGTTGAGCGTGCGATTCGAGATCAATTATTTTGAAGGAATTGAATAGAATATCTGGATTGTTAGAAAAAGAAAGAAACCTAAGTCAAAGCTATACATGCAAAAAACGCAAGTTTGGAGTTGGATGGAAGGGGAAAAAAGGTTACCAGCAGGGACATGATTGAGGGAGATGCCGGTGCTGGAGAGGGCGTGCTGGACGGAGGCAGTGATACGAGTAGTGTCGCCGTAGGCGGAGATGGAAACGGGACCGCAGTAGTTCATGCGAACGAGGGCGGAGCTTATGTTCTGGGCGATGGCATGGGGATCGCAGCCTTTGGGCACGTGACAGTTTTCTATGTCCCACCAGACGGAGGTCTTGGCCGACGAGTACTGGGCCTCGGCGAGTCCCGTGGCCGCTCCGCCTCCGCCCATTTTATTGGTTCTGGAATCTTCCCTGGATGTGTAGAGTTGGATGAAGTCAAAGCTATTCTTACCTTGTCGCTAAAGCGGGTCTGGTTGGGGGTTATTTAGGAGGAAAAGAAGGTTGTCCGTGTGATTTGACTTGTTTACCCTTTCGGGTTTGGAATATGGAATCTAAGAAGAAGTAAAGAGTGTGGTTAGAAAAATTAGAAATGGACTTGACTTGGAGGAGTGGCCTTGTCCCTGACGGTAAGCTTCATTCCACTACCCTCTTTCGGGTCAGCTTCCATGTGGGACATTCTCTTTTTTATTTTTTTATTTTTTATTTTTTATTTTTTATTTTTTATCTTTTCCTTCACCTTTTCTTTTTTTTTTAGCTTTCCTTTTCGGTCACCGCGGTTGTTGGTTGGATTGGTGATGAAATAATTTTACTTTTCATTTTTAAAAATCACAATTCCAAGGATTTAATATCTTTCCATTACATCATATTTTTCTAAAATTTACATCAAAATAAAAAATTATTTTACATTAAAAATTATATTATATTTCTCTAATATTATTTAATTATTTATATTATTTTATTAATAAGGATTTAATTCCAATTCAGCCATCAAATTCAACCTGTAGATATTAAATTGATGTCTTAATTAATTTAATCCACTTTCAAAACATATTTTCAGAAATATTTATCACGATCATTTATATACAATGAGTATATGAGTATTATATATTTAATCTTTGAAATTTGTTCGTGTCTACAAATCAAGCCACAGTTATACATCTCAATAGAATGTCATCGTCAATAGATATAAAGAGAGAATAAAAGCCCATGACAGAATATCCGGCCCAATTTGAAGTAACTCGTATGTTAGTTGATTGGCAAAAAAAAAATGTGACAACCTTCTTGTCCACACTTATGTTTTAAAATATAAGTTATAATTAAATTAAATTTTCTTAACAAAATATCATTTGTATTTAAATTTTATATGGTGATTTAATAATACTTATTAAAACTTATAAACTTCATATACTTAATAAATGCAGTCAATTATTAGACAGTGAGACTTTAGAAAAAATTATCATAAAATAACTTAATACTTGTTATAAAAAAATCTTATAAATAAAAATATTAATTTTCTTATATAATTTTTATTCAAGTAAACTATTGTTGATTTCACTATCCACTCTTATTTTTTAATTTTAATTAATAATCTGGTTACTTTATGTTTTTATTTAACTTTCTTTAAAAGAAATGCTTTTTTCTAACTTATGTTGGAGTCATGCTTTGTGATTAAAAATGAACTTAATGTTAATGTAAATGTATATAAATTATGTTTAACCTCATCGTAAATAATAGAGTACTTATATATACGTGCCAAATATTACCTAACCCAACATAAATGTCAATTCTTCATTTAAATCAACTTGAATTTGGAGAAATCCTAAACCCTAAAAGTATATATTGTAAGTACAGGTGGATTTGAGTTTATTATACTTAATTAATTTAGTTTGAATATGTAGATTTTGGATGATTTCAAATGAAATATGGATTATTTTTTTTTTCATTTTTTAAATAACTAAAAATAAAAATTAAGTCACGGATACTAAAAAGTTTATTATAATTTATAATGTAGCAGATGACGTTTTAAAAAAAAAAAAAATTTACAAAAAACACATATCACCAAATCTATATATATAAGTATACATTTAACTTTATTCTACCCATTTTTATATTTTTATATTATTTTATAAATTTAATTTTTTTAGTATTCTTATTATATTTTAATTATTTATATTTATTTTGTATTATATTTATTTTTTTAATCTTAAATCATATTTTTTTTATTTTACTTTTGTTGGATTTTTAATGGGAAAATTAATTTTAATCTAGCATAATTTTTTCTTTATACCAAAATATAATATGAGTAGGTTAATTAGTTTATTTTTTTTATTTTTTCAATTAATATCAACATGAAAATTGTAACAAAAATCACTGCTAACATACTACACAGGTAATATAATAAACTTTTTATAGTCTGAATAATATTTTAAATATTAATATGTTCATATATGTTATAAAAGTAAAATTCTTATTAATATAATATTCTTATATAATAACATAATAACGTGTTTTTATAATTATCTGCACTAATACAATTATCTTAACAAATAAAAAAAATTATTCAAAAATAAATTAATTAATATTATTTATATTCATTTATATTTTATTTTTTAATTATATATTATAAATAATTCATTATATTATATTATAGATGTATTCTAAACAAGTGAATGTGATTAGAGAATGTAAATTGTATATTATTATTTATAATTAATTTTAATTATGTTAATTTATCTTAATCATATAATGATCTCTGAATAAAAAAAATAGTTTTCATGTTCCCTTTCATTTATGTTACTTTTAGACGAAAAGTGTTCGTAGTTGTGGATCTCATCTAAAAACTGTTCTTATTTTTCTTAATCTGACTGAAGATTTGATATAGAATATTTATTTTATAATTTAAACTGTTTTTAATTTGTTTTTAGTCCAAAACTTACATAAAACTAATTGGTTGGAATTCTTGTTTGTTTATCCACTTATAATGTGTTTAGAACAATGATTGATGCATGTCACAATTGAAATATCAGAAAGACAACTTCTATAATTTTTAGACAGTTGAAGTAAATTTGTATATCATTTAAATATATTTTATATCATTGCATTGGTAATTTAAAAAAAAAATTACAAATTTTTGTGAGTTTGATTTTGTATTTGATTATTATATTTATTCATTTTTAATAAATAATAAGATATAAATATTTAATCAAAAGATCAATTCGGAGTGATCAAAATCTAAAATATTCCACACTCAGGATTTTTTTTTATATTCATATTTTTCTATAAATTCTTTTTTATGAAAAACTACTCTTTAAATCTCATATTATTTTAATATATTTGAATGAAGCTTATCCATCAATTCCTTTTGATGCAACTAATACTTAATTTCGTAGATGAAAAGGAAATAAATAAAATAAAAATAAGTTGATAGAGTATAAATTAAAAAAAAAAATGAGAATGGAAAGCATTTGAATGGAAAGAAATAATAAAGATAGATTTTTTTACGTAAAAATAATACAATACATTATTTTTTATTTTTCTCATGCCAAACACTCAAACTTATTTTCATCTTCTTTGTAAGAAAAAATTTATTATTACTATTTTTTTTTATGACTGAGGTAAAAGTCGTGTTTGCTTATTATTATTATTATTATATATATATATATAATTTTTTTTATCTAATTCATATAATTTTATTTTTATTTTCTCAACAAAATATGAAAAGTATCTTATATAAATTTTTTAAGAAGAATATTAAATTTATTATTGAAGTCTAATAAAAAAGACTTCATTGAAACAAATTTATGTAATATGTGAAAGTTCAAAAAATAAAAAGAATTTTAATTAAAAAAAAGTAATATTTTAACAATTAAATTATTTCACACATGTATATAACCAATGAATGATGTTGAAATTCAAAATTCAAATCTTAAAATCGAGTTTGATAGTTATGTGTGTGCATTCAGCGTTCCTTACAAGTGTATGTACCCAAAAGCTCACACACTTCCACGCGTTTCAAAATCACCCTAAAATTTGTATTTGCCGCGCTCATTTCTTCGGGTCAATATAATCAATTATTCATCCCAGCTGTAGCTTCGGAATTTGTCATCACCTTCGGCAACTCCCAACCTAACCAGATTCCTTCTATTAAACATTTTCTTCATTAAAATTAATTAATTAATTAATAATTCATACTCCTACATGTTAATTATTAATCATTTATTATATCTTTTAATATTTTCTTATTTTCTTAACATATCAATCAATATATATATCAATAATAATTTTCATATACTATTACCATCAATAAAATTTAAACTCTCGTACAAATTACTCTAATTCTTACATTAAAAAATTAAATATATTGTTTTATTGATTAAAATATTTGATAATATTCCAATACTTATTTTTTAAATTTCATTAAATAATCTGAATTTTTCTTTATTTTCTGTCTTTTTCCCAATTAATTTTATTTATTTATATTTGTATAAAATTAAAAAACATCCAAATCCGAACCTAAGCTGATTCATGCGTAAGACACAGACATGTCGCGCAAACCCAGCCAACTATTACTCAGAGATGAGACAGGAAACAATTAAAAAAAATTATTAAAATATTAAAATATAAAAGTAGTGAAGTTGGGACATGACTCTTTGATTCCCATAACTCAATTCGTTACTCAACTCATTTCACCTTCTCATTCAGTTTCTCTGTTTTACTATTTGGTCCTGGAATCAGAACCAGATAGAGTTTCACACGCAGACAGAAGATTCAACGCAGAATCTGGTATGTATGCTATCTCTGTGTCTCCTTCTTCAGTGGATCAGTTCGATAAATTTCTCTTTATGCTGAGAGTTGCTGTTTAGTTTGATATGATAGGTTTAGGATTTGGTTCAAATTATTGTCAAACTTTGTTAGCAGTAGCAGACACAACAATTAATTTGATCACGTCCCTTCTCTGATCCTATTTATTATTATTGAAATTATTTTTTATTCGAAATGACAGATAGACCCATGGCGGGTCACTGCTTCTTCTCTCTCTCCTCTCAATTATGGAGGGAGAGGATACCTTACCTGGTGCAACCACTGCCAGAAAAAAACAAATTTCTTGAAATTTCATTGGAATCATTACTTTGAATTTGAATCTAGTAACCTTTCCGTGAAAAGAAGATCCAGTACTTTCTAAGCTACTTTTATTAGTGTAGTTTTATTTATTTTGTTTATTTACCTACTTCATTTATTTTTTTTCTTCCTTGGGTATGATTCTTATTAAATTAAATGTTCAACAACCGTGTTCACATGGAGGAATGAAGTTTTAATTGCTTTCATTTCAAGAACCCGAAGTGCTTATCCCTGGTCCATAGGATCTGATTTGGTGCATACGACTTAGCACACTTTCATTGCTGGAATCGTTGAAAAATCTCGAGTTTCCATGTCTGAGAAACCATCTTCGTCTTCGACATCATCTATAGCTGCTCGAGGAGTTGATCCGTCGTTACAGGATTTGAATGAAAAGAAGCAGAGTTTTAGGCGCAACGTGGTGTCCTTAGCGGCGGAGTTGAAGGAGCTTCGCTGTCGTCTGTCATTGCAAGAACAATCGTATGCCAAAGAAACTCTAACAAGACAGGTACGAGATTTTCTTGTCTTTTTCGATTGTTTCCTGTGTCTTTTTTCTTATCCTCAATATAACAATTTTCGTTTCTTTTTTTCTTTCTCTTTTTGGCCGTGCTAGAAAAATTACAACTTGATGTCAATCATTTCTACTTTTTTTAGTGTTTGGGGTCGTGGGGTCAGGGAAAATCATTGAATTTTTTGGGTTCTGCAAATTTTTTATGGATTTTCTTTCTCAGGAAGCAGAGATAAATGCCAAGAATATGGAATTGGAAATTAGCAGGTTGCAGAAAAATTTGGAAGAAAAAAACCAGCAGCTTCAGGCTTCAGCTTCCTCTACTGAGAAGGTTTACACTTTCTCTATATTATTATTTACCATTGTTTAGTATCATATTTCTTGATCTTATTTAGTGATCTGATTAGGATTGTTAACTTGAGTTTATTTTCTTCATATTTTTGCAGTATTCGCTAATTGTGTCTTTTGCTTGCCTTTATGGCTTAATTGGTGTTGATTTTGCTATATTTTCTATTATACACATAGATGCTCATCTTTTAGGATTTTTTTTTACTAGCTGTCTTCTTTCGTTTTAGGGGATCCCACCAGAACTATTATTATGTTGACCCCTTTCTAACGTGGATTGTTCTTCAATATTTTTCATGCCACATTTTTCTGCAGTAATTATTGGCCTGTTAACTAAATTTTCGAAAATTAACTTTGACGAGAAATAATTTTATGTCATTTTTTATTGGAAAAGCTTAAAGAAATCCTAAGGTATTCAAGTGGCAATGATAGTGTTAGAGCGTCACAATTTCTAAATTCCTTCGCAATATATGTCGCTTATTCACTTTGTTTGGTTCAACAAATAAAGTTTATTGACAAGGTATGGATTAGAATTGTTACACCTTCACTGGGTAAAATGTGCTGTCCACGTCTAATGTAGCCTTTAACTTGTATTTTTTTAATTGGATCTTTCTGTATAACTGTTATTACATAAAATAAACTACAACTACCTAACTATATTGTAATCATCCCGGATAATAATCTGAGTATCATTTACTCACAACGTATATTGTAATCTTGATACAGTATCTGAAGGAGTTGGATGACCTTAGAACACAGCTTGTAGCAACGAGGGAAACTGCTGATGCAAGTGCTGCATCAGCTCAATCAGCGCAGCTCCAATGTGTAGAACTTATCAAAGAATTAGATGAGAAAAATGGTTCACTAAGAGAGCACGAGGATCGTGTCCTAAGGCTAGGGGTGCAACTAGACAATTTACAGAAGGATCTTCAGGCAAGGGAATATTCTCAAAAGCAATTGAAAGATGAAGTTTTGAGAATTGAGCACGATATTATGGAGGCTCTTGCAAAAGCCGGAGAGAACAAGAATTGTGAACTGCGGAAAATATTAGATGAGGTTTCTCCTAAAAATTTTGAGAATATGAATAAGCTTCTAGGTGCTAAGGATGAAGAAATAGCAAAACTCAAGGATGAAATTAAGATCATGTCCGCTCACTGGAAGCTCAAGACTAAGGAATTAGAGTCACAGGTAAAACTAGGTTTGCCAGTATGTGATACTCATTAATGTATTTAATGTTTTCTTGTTGTTAGACTTCGTACCCTAATACTTTCTTTTCTTGAGGAGCTTGGGTAATGTATTTAATGGCATTGATATGTTCTAACTTACAGTTGGAGAAACAGCGGCGTACTGATCAGGAGCTGAAGAAGAAGGTGTTGAAGCTAGAATTCTGTCTGCAGGAAGCTCGTTCCCAAACACGAAAACTCCAAAGGGTAAATTTAGCTATTGCGCAAGTGTTTGGCTCAACTTATTGAACAAATAATTGCTTATTTATTGAGAAAACTTGTTCCTACAGAAAGCACTACACAGGCATGCACTTCTGGTTCAAAAGATACTTACTTTTCTTGTTATATACAATAAATAATTGAATTGGGCTCTCTTGGCTCTTCTTTTTGAATTTTGATTTGAATTATTTGATCAAATGCTTTGATTATTTTAGCCTAGAATTTGCATTGAACCATGAAAGAGTGAAACGTGATTTGATTTTTTTTATCTGCTACTGGACCATTATTCGCTATTTTTCATGGATGCCTAGATATTTTTCTTGTAATCATGCAATGCTGTGCATTTACTTCCATGATCTAACCATCCTTACTCAGGCAACGTAGTGAAATTTATATCCTTTGTTTACTAATCTTGTAATCAAATCTCATGTAATCGTGCAATGCTGTGCCTTTACTTCCATGATCTAACCATCCTTACTCAGGCAGCGTAGTGAAATTTATATCCTTTGTTTACTAATCTTGTAATCAAATCTCATGTTTCATTGTATGGGTTTGTAAACAGATGGGTGAGCGACGGGACAAAGCTATTAAAGAACTGAGAGATCAATTAGCAAAGCAACAAAAAGAAGTTGTGGGTGCAAATAAGCAAAATCAGAATTTCTGGGACACATCTGGATTCAAAATGGTGGTGTCTATGTCCATGTTGGTCTTAGTGGTATTTTCAAGGCGGTGAAACCATTCCCGAATCCAAACAATTTTTGTATATAAACTTACCTATATCTTTAGCAGACTAGAAAAAATTGTAGAAGCCTTTTTGGGACTTAGAAATGCAATTTTATAGATAAACTAGTTTTAGCTTGTGCAGTATGTACGTGTAGTGTCAGGATCACAAATTTTCCAGTGCATTAATACTCTTTGTTGGGCTAGTTGAGCTTAGTTAATGCATTTCTCAGCAAAGAAAGTGATGTGATGGATCTTTAACGTGAACATACAGTTACCATGCTGATGGTGGCTATGGTGGACCTTGTTCACACTCATTTCTATAGAAAAGAAAATTATGAAAAAACAGACATTTAATAATGTGCTTTAGGTATTGCCCTGCTGGCATGTCTACTCTGCTTTGGATGTTAGAAAAGTGGCTCACATGCGTCGGTTGTAAAGTCAATGCGTTTGGAGGATTAGTCTGATTGCTGTTTTTTCTCGTTATTTTCTTTGTCTGAACGAGCTCCAACGTTAGAATTGGTATCCAATGCATTCATGATAATAACTCGCTCTTAGATGTCTTTGACTTATTGGCTGGCCTAATTTTTTAATTAGGGTTCAAGTTTACTCTGTTCTTTCGTTGTAAGTTATTTTCCAACTGTACAGTTTAATTTTTATGATACATAACACTTTGTATTCTTATTTAAAATTTACTTTTTTAAAAATACTTTATAAATAGGTAGAAATATATCAGTCGATTTAAATTTATATGTTGGTCGGTATAATTAAGTTCTTTTAATAAAGTAACTCGTAATTTATAAATATTACATTAAAATTAAGCGTACTAATAATAACATAGACTTGCATAATATTTATATTTTAATCTTTTTTTAAAATTCAATTTAAGGTGGTTTTAATTAATTAATAATATGTTTCGAATAAACTACGAAGTTATAATATGATGACATTAATATTTGGTTAACTTTTTAAATATATTATATTGAAAATTAAAATAATATTATTTAATATTCTTAATTTAATTACGCTTATTTTATTAAACATTCAATTGTTCTAAAGGGAGTTTAATGGGTTGAATAAAGTGCGTGATTTATCCATGTATTCAATTTTTATATATAACTTTTTAAGGTTGATGATGTCACAATTTTATAAAATATATAATAATGACTAATTGTGTCATAGAAATGATTACTGTTAATTACAACAATATTTATATCTAATTATATTAATATATTTTTAACTTTTTAAATAATAAATTTAATCATATTTACGTATTTAATTATCGACATATCTAAGTACACGTTGAATGCGCAGTTGCCTTAATCATTACTCTTATCATTTATAATCATTGCTTTCATTATTTGCTGTATAAATTATAAGAACTGCCACAATTTCCATCCATTTATTATTATTTTTCTTTTGTAATTGATGTAGAAAAGCTTAGCATGAAAGCCCAAGAAAACAAACAAAAACCTTTTGGAAAGGAAATTCAAGCTGCATCAGAGAAAGAAGGAACAACTGCAATCTGCAACATTAAAAATCTTGAATTAATCTTGAAGAGATAATTCATACTTAACTAAGGTATGAGTAACTTGATTAACTTCGTTTAGGGTGTGCACCAACAAAATGCATTATAATTGGAGAGATAATCCATTTATCTTGATCTTGATCTCATAAATCATAATTGACTATCTTCATAAAATTTGAAATTGGACTATTATGATGAATATTAAACTCCCATTTACGAAGACCAATTTCTAAAACAATTCTGACCAATTTACACTGGACTACAAACTCCATACAATGAAAAGAACTACAAGCTTTCAAAAACTATGTACATGACCAATATTAATCATAGTCTGTTGTACAACCTAGATACCATAAAGCAGCGATTATTTCCACATTACAAATTCCCTCAGCTTCACCTAAGCTAAATTTAGCACATCACTCATAATCACTTAACCTTCTTTTTTTTCCGTTCTTACTCTAACATCTTTCTGCACCTAATGTAAAATGCTACATTACAACTTCAACGTATAGATAGAGATACTATTTAGCATTTCATACTATGATCCGAATGGAAATCTTGTTTTGAACTCTATGGGTGCATACTGAGTCTCGTAGTGACAAATGATACCATCAGAACAATGCAGAAAACAGAAGGTCTCAAACACATAGAATGAGAGGTTGACGTTGTATTTACAACAGGAGGGCTTTCTGAGCCAAAATCTGGCATTGTACCTGACGCGGGGTTGCTTGAATTTAACACTGAAGGTGGGGTACCATACCTGCAAAAAGGTAGCGTTATAAAGGACCTTTGTTAGTAACACTTAATGGAGCATTAGAGTTATTGAAACCATGAAAATCTTGCTGTCTCCCTTACCCGAAAGGGCCTGTTACTGATGTTGTTGGTGGTGCTGTTGGAATTGATGGGGCAGGTGTTACTGGACTTGGTGGTGGTAGGGTAGGACTTGAAATTGTAGGTGGTGTTGGGGATGACGATTTTGGCGTTGTTGTGGTTGATGAGGATGACGATGGGAAAATGCATGAACCCGAGCCTATTCACAGTTCAGCAGAGAAAGTTAAAAAAGGCAACTCGTTTAAAATTGTTCGTTTAAATAAACAGCATAATTAAACTGAGTACTTATCATTCAATTACTTACGTATAAGTTGTTTTTAAAAATTAGTCTAAAGAGCAGTTATCTGAAAAGCTTATTGAAGTAAGATGGGACATATCATAAGCATTTTGCATTTTTTCCATAAGCTCTCTCAAGTACTAGTGTAAATGCTTATGTCACAAGATAAGATTAAGGTTTTGTCTTGATACCTTCCAAAAGGATCTTAGGATAATAATAAAGAAAAGGGTTACTAAAACTATTAAGAATTTAAGATCTTACTTGGATTTGTGTTAACCAAGGTGGCAGTCCCTCCAAAGTCGCAGCTTGTTGGAGCTGGATTCTTTTGATAGTAGCTGTTGAAGGCAAAAGAAGCATGGTTCTGCAAAGTAACTGGACTGTAACAATTCCCACCTTGCTGAATTTGAGAACAATCTGACCCACCCATTCCACAAGCATAGTCTAATGCTGCTTGAAGAGAAGCTTCAGGAGCTCCTTGCTTTGCCACACACCAACTCTGCCCCTGAATGGTTGGAGCATTAGTATTTGCAGGAGGTGGTTGGACTTGGGGATTTGTGACAGGAACATTTCCTGATGGAGGTGGATAAGACGTCACAGGGTTGGTTATTGGGGGTGGTATCCCTACAGGAGTTGTTGTTGCCGGATTGTTCACCGGTACTGGTGTATTGGCTGGATTTGTGGGAGGAAAAGGCACAGGTGTGGTAGAAGGAACTGTCACTGGCATTCCAGCAGGATTGGAAGGGGAAATTGTGACAGGATTTGTGGCAGGAACTGTGATGATGGTTGGTGTATCTGGGGGTGTGATGATTGGTGTGGATGATGCTGGATTTGTGGGGAAAACTGTGTTTGTTGGGCTGGTTGTATCATCTAGATTTCTCCTTTTGTGGGATTTGCTAAGCATCTCTCTGCGGGACACAGGAAACAGTTCTTCCTCTTCCCTTTTGAGTTCTTTAGTTGCAAAATCTTCTGTTGTATGCACCTCTGCATACAATGCAGCTATTCTCTTTGTAATATGAGTTTTTGCTTCAAGATATTTGGATACCCTCTCACTAAATTGAGCTAATTCCATTGAAGTGGGGTCAACTATGCTCTTTATTGTCAAAACAATAGGAACATCTTTGCAAGGAAGAACGGAAGCAGCAACAGTGGCTCGTTTGATTATAGCATGAACAAAGTGACTCTCCATGCTTAATTCTCCATCAATGCTGTCTTCTACCATGACAAAGGATTTCATTTCCCTAATAAATGAAAGAATCCTACGAATACTATTTTCATGCGATGCATTCAACTTTTCTAGGAATGAAAGTGGAAATGCTACTGAAATTTTTACCTCCCTCCCTATGTGAAGCTCTCTGAGAACTGAACCAATTGATTTCAAAGCATGTAAGAACAAAGGCATCTCATTTTGTGCTAAGCACTCACCGCCACAGCTAGCAATGATGCTTTTGATGTTTGAATGTGGGAGAAAGTTAAGTAGACGAGCTTTTAGTTCAGAGGGTTTTGAAGTAATGAAACTCTGAACTTGACTTTTGTTCATGTACAAATCATTTGGCACGATGGAGTTGCTGAGAGTGCTCAAAATCCTAGGATCTGTAACAAAAATTCGAATCTGAGACGAGGAAATGTTCTTTTGCAGGAGTAACGATATTGTTCTAGCAGAAGTTGAAGTTTCTCCCCTTTCACGGTAGGAAATACCCACCAGAGATCCTGCAATGAGTGAAACAAGTGAATCGCAATATTATGAACAATTCCAATTTATTTTCACTTGAATTTGAGCTATGTCCACTGATTTTTCTACATGAGCAAAGTGGGGCAGTCCAAAAACTGAAGACCAAAATTCAATGTATTGGAATGAATATAATAACTAAGTGTTGTAGATTCAGAAACCAATTAGCAAATAAAGGAAAAACGGCTAATTTTGGAGTTGTGCCAAGAATATTCACAGGAATAAATACGATTACTATTGAGATATTATATATCAGTGTCGGTTACTCACCAGAACAGGAGATAATGAGAAAGGAGAGAAACAAGAGAAACAGTGAAGCTTCCTTGGCCATTATCAGAGAGTGTAACTGGAAAGTAGAAGAATGACCTGGTTAGGATTTCAGTGTGATTCATGCAGCAGTAGTGATTTAAAGACATGTAAGTATGTCAATGGCATAGAACATGAATAAAAGCCCAGAGAGGCGGGGGGTGTTGAAGATAAAGGTGATGAGTGAGAAGGGGAGAAAAAGGTGTCAAAAAAGAAGGACGACCATGTTGTTATGATAAAAAAGAAAAAGATATCATATTAGATTGGATGATGATGTTACTTTGTCACGAAGGATTGAGTTGGAAATCTTTTGGTCTGATAACAGTATGGAGAATCTCTCTATCTTTACCAAAGCCCTTACATGAATGTGCATGGCCAATGACACCATGCCCTTCAATTTAGATTATGATTTATGCACATGTTCCTCGGTAAGGGCTAGTGATTTTGGATTCCATGTTGCACCAAACCACGTGTTCGGGACAATGAATATTATATTCTGCCATGGAAAATTTTGCCAGAAAAAACCATGCATGATAGACTCAAATTTGTAACGAAACACATATAAATTATTTTGGACCACTTTTATAAATTATGAAAGTAATGTTTTGAGGGTAACAAGAAAAAGAGGGACAAAAGGGGTAGCAAAAGAAAATGGTTTTGCTTTAATTTGGATGAGATCAGATGGAAATATGGATTACTGTGAGCTTTTGAGAACCTACTAACGATTAAAAGTTGGTGGGTGATATTTTTACCAAAATCAGTGTTCGTCGGGTAGCAAAAACGATTACGGATATAGATTAATAGTACAAGATGAAATTGCGAAGAATTTATGCAGCTGAGTAGGACCAAAAAAGTTTATTTTGGTTATTGGCTTTGGCTATTTCTTTTTCACATAAAGTTTATGCTCTGTACTAGTCATATGCAATCCTTGTTCAATTTTCCAATATTTAGCCAACATGGGTGGGACAACCCATGTGGCATAGCATAGTCTTAATCTTAATCTGCCTTCTCTGCTTTCAAGTTTCAACGTAATCAAAAGCACTGTCTGACTAGGTCTCCAGCCAAAAGCAAAGCAGATTAGAGAGAGAAATAGAGAGTGGTTGCACAGTCACCATTGATAAGGCTGATGCAAAAGGTGTCCCTTCTAAATCTCTAAAGCACCATAAAACAAAATAAAATGGAAGAAAACAAGTGCTTGGTGACCTTTGAGCATTGTTTGATCATTTGGGGATTGTGTATTCAATTCATTCATAAATTGTGGTATTTGAATAAGTTAATTGATTTTGATGGTGGTTAGATAATTTTGTTGTTTGTTATGTGAGAGAGCTTTTTGGTCGTTCATGAATTAAGACTGCTGATAAGACTAGTGCTTTGAGTTTGTGCTGATAATGCAATAAAAAGTGTTGTTTGGTATTAGATGATTACGGAATCAAGGGGAAAGAAGTTTATCTAGTTTTATTATGTCACAAACTTCAATGCTACTTTAATGTCTTACTAATAATATGAACAACTATGATTTTTCAAATGCAGGAATAAGTGACGTAAATTTCAATTACTCAAATCTTCGAAGCCAATGCATGAGATCTCATGGCTATCTATAGGTGACTTTAACTCAATACACCATCAATTGGTTTTGTGAGAAACAAGTTGTAAGGTGTTGAAGGGAATTCCATTTGGTGGTTTCTCACTTAGAGTTGTGACAGACTTCTATGATTGAATTCTGTCGCTAGTTTGGTGCATGACAAATATGGTGATTTGTATGTCAATGATCTATGGCTGAGTAGGAGATGGTGACAAAGTGGTCTTTTGATGATTGGCTAGGGATGATGCAGATTTGCGTAGTTTGTCTGAAAAAAAAGAGAGGTTAGTCATATTCATGGTGGTCACAAGCACAAAAGTTAAAGAAAGAAAGGAAAAATGAGATTGGTACAAAATTTAGATAAATTAGTTAAAATGTTTTTTGACAGATTTTAAATTAACCTTTGGATTGGGTTTATCTATGTCCATTTACTTTACATATAAACTTGCTTTACAGAATTTAATTTCTATATGGTTACTACTATAGCATTTCGTATGTAAATGGCCCAAAAATCTGAACCTGAAAGTGTGTAGATTGGGCCTTAAATTGTTAGCCCATACAAAGATTAATGGATCAGCCTCATTGAATAATTTGTGTAAACATCTTGACACGACCCTTTCACCAAAAACAAATCTTAACCCGACCCATGACACATTCATATCTTTCCTACGCTGAGGTTTTCTGAGTTAGTAAAGGAAGAGTGATAACAACACATTCTTTAATATACTTTTTTATTATTGATTAGATTAAATTTTTAAAATTATAAAATTATGAGTGAGAGAGACTTGTTAGGTATGAATTAGAACTCAACAAATTTTATTATTTTTTAATAAATTTCAATTAATAATGAAGAATATACATTAAAAAAACACTTTAAAAATATAGTGTTATCATTAATTAAATAACAAAAAAATTTATATTAATATTACGAATATTTGTTTAAATTATTAGTAATAGACTTTAAGTCTAACTCTTTTTCGTAAAATCAGTTCAATAAAGTAAGGTTTACATCAGTTTATATATATTAATTTAATTATATTTCTAAATGATGTGAGATCTCTAATACTTCTTACATTAAGACTACTCACGAGAAATTTATAGATAATCTAATAACAATATTTCTGTAATAGGTTGTGATACTATATATAAAATCAATTTAATAAAATAACCACCTTATATATATTAATTTGATAATATTTTTAAACGATATGATTTTTAATATAAATAAATATAATAAATAAATAAAAAATTATTAATAATAAATTTTAATTTAATATATAAAAAAATTATTTTAAAATTTAACTATAGTTATTTTTATTGTCTCACAACAAATAGATTAAATAAAAGTAATCATAGGTATCATAATTTAAAAGTAAGAGTAGCAAATTTTAGATGTTATGGCATGGGTGTTTAATGATTGCAATTTCACTGTAGGTGAAGAAGCATAATTAATTATTTATTGCCATAATCATGACCCTTTACCATATTTAGGTAATCTCCATAATGTTCCTTTTAGCCCCCAAACAACATTTGCTTTAACAAAAGCAAATAAAGTTTTATTTTCTGATAAAAAAAAATGGTTTGTTTTTTTATGGAATGATTTTACATATTTTTTGCTGAATGATTTTGGAATGAATTGGTTTAGTTTGGTCTAAATTTGTAATACAAAGCCAAAATAGAGGATATCATGTCAATCCAATCCATTCATGTAGCTTTCTAAGTGGAAATGAAGTGTAAAATTAGTACAAGTTAATGTACATTTAAAATAAATTAAGATAATTATTGAGCACTTTGCATTAGTTATCCACGAGGATACTATGAAAACGATTTGCAACTAACGTTCGAAAGCAAAACCCATTTAGGATCTCCTAAATTCATATAATATACATTGTTGTTGCTTATGATTAAGTTATTTCATAATGTGCTTGAAATTGGTCATTAAATACATCAATATAAATCTGTTGCTGTTTCTTCTTCAATATAATTTTCAAAGTACTATCTAGGCCATGCAACGTGCTTCTTGTTCATATTAACCAAATCTAACACACAAAATAAATAGTTCAATTTTAATAATACTAGCAAGGTTGTGATTTTTAGTCGTCCATATAAAATAGTTTCAATAGGTCTCAAATTTTCATTAACTATATTATTAACATGAAATATTTATTATTTTATAAAGATATATTTCTATAATTATATATTTATTTTTGTTTATAATCTTTGAATTTAAGATCTTATTAAGAAAAATAATTTAATTATATTAAAAAATTATTATAACCTTAAATTTTATTAAAACTTTTGTTAGAAATCTCATATTGATTAGTTATAAGTCCAAAGACCAAATTAATATACATAAATAGAGGCAAATCTCATCTCATAAGCCGATTTTATGAGATTAAATTAGGTTCAAAGCCCATTTTTATTATGGTATTAAAACCTATCCTAACAAAATTATTCGATCTATCATATTATTCTTCACCCACATATATCGTCCTATAATTATTTTAATACAATTGTTCAGTCCCATTTGAAAAGGTGTATTAGAGATGCCACGTTAAATAAATATTCAATATTTGTAAACTACATTGGTGTGTACCATGCAACGACCAGAGATCCATTAAAATTGCTATGTAACCGACATTAATTTATTTGCAAAACATTTTAAAACAATAATTTCACTTAAAAGCAGTGACATTCATTTTCATTAAAACACAGACCCTCTTGTTGATTAGAATTTATGGAGTCTAATAATGTGATGACATTATCTAAACTAAGCTTCACGAAATTGATTGGATAAATAAACCCTGAAAATAGGTAACATAAGTACATTTTTTTATAACTATTTTTGGTACTAAGATTTTATATTATTATAATAATATAATAATAGTGTAGTAAGCGTCAATTGTATTATTAATTTTTTTGTTATACAAAAAGAATAGATTGAGAAAACTTGTTTGTAGTTGAAAAGAATGGATAGGTACTGAGCCAAAAATGTGGGTCCAAATAAAGAGATTATATATGGAAGTGATCTGAAACGTAGGAGATGAGATTGACCAATAATTTCAAATTGCCAGCAACCACTTATTTTTGTTCTGCTGATGTATAGAACACCATCTTCGTTTTCTAATTTTTTTCATCATTTTGTTGAAAATGATTGCAGTTTGATTTGCGAGACATTGCATTGTTAGAGAAATGTTGTTTTCGTACACTATTATTTTATACTCTTTTTCACGTAATTATCGCCCAAAATGCAACTAATTATTGAAAGTTGAAAAGAATGGGTTCTGAAACAGACAACTATTCAATTATTCTTTTTCAATCATCCTTTTTGTAACTAATTCCGATATTCATGTTAATTAATTGCCCTTAATATATATTAACTTCATATTTTTATGAACTGAAACAACGTCTCAACAAATTCCAGATTATTCATTAACACAAATTTTGTTCTTTTCTCTGTCTTTTGCAACAATTTCGATTTCTCTCTGTTTTTATTCACGAACTATCGCTGTCTTGTTCTTCGTTCTTACTTTTTTTTATGATCAGTTTTTTTTTTTTTAAATATTTTTTATTATTTTTATTTCTGGAAACTACATTGAACTGTGATTTTACATTTTTTTTTTTTGCTAAAAATAAGGTATTCCTATCTATGAAACGCAGATTTTACCAATAATAAGTACTTGTTTTTAACATAAAAAGATAAAAGTTTATGAACAGGATATCTAAGTTAACAATTTCTTTTAGTAGTGATTTTTTTTTTCTTTCTGTCAAAACCAGCGCTTTAAAATAGAATATTAATTTTATATAATTATGTTATTTTTTTAAAATTATCCTTATCTCTTATTTAATACCTTCATTTACGAGATTTTAGAATTAAAAATAAGATATATAACTTATTTCTACTTTAGTTTCCAGGTCTTTATTTAAATAAAAGTTTATATTCATTTTATGATTAAATAATCATAACAATCAAAATTATTTTTTATTAAATTTTTAACAAATTTAAATAACATAAACAAATAATAATAATAAAAAAACATCTTATTGTAGGTAGTTTTGAATAGGGATGTGTGAATCGATAAAAGAAATAGAATCGATTGATTAAAATTAAATATTTTTATCTATTTTTTTAAACCTTAAAATTTAGTTGGAATTGAAAATTCATGAATCAAATTGACTTAAATTATTTATTATATTCAAATATAATATTATATATATATATATATATTAATTAACAATTTCATATTAATAAAATTAATAAAAATAAATCCAAATTAAACTAAAAAAAGTATTGGTTTAATTTGATACAAATTTTATATTAAAATGAAATCTAAATAAAAAAAAAAGCATATTAAATAATAATAATTATTATTATTAAAAAACTGACAATTAATTATACAAGCAGTTTATTTGGATAATATAATAATGATAATAACTGAAGATTATAATCTTAATAAGAAACTTACATGATAGTTGATACTAGTCTTAAATTTAAATTTCATCGTGGTTATTATTATTATTTTTTTTTACTTACTGAATAGTGGTTATCTTTCATTAAAGGAAAATAATGATTATTATTATTTTAAATTAAAATATCATAAAAGACCATTATTTTGTCAGTTTATTTTAAATTAAAATTTCCATAAATGTCATTTAAAACACCGTGTTTGGTAATAATAATAATAAATTGAATACTGTGCATATATAGAATAAATTATTCAATATTTATTTAGACAAAAATTTGGAAAAAAAATAAGATAATAAAAATGTCTGAATAATTGTTTACAGTAATTTATGAGAGAGTATCTGTTCCGCAGTAGAGTTGAAAGGGAAGGAGAGTAAATAAACAGCTAATGATGAAGTCAAAAGGAAGCATGAAAACAGAATAAAAATGGAAAATGTAAAGGATGAGGGTGAATTCAATTTTTGATAGTATTCCTTGGTAATGTGATGTTCATAACTGATGCCATGAGAATATCTAATCCATGGCAAGAGGACTGACTTTACAGATACATCACAATCACAATTCCCTTGCATGTTTCTCTTCTCTTCTCTTTCTTTTACTGCACTGGAAATTTCGAATTGGATGTATCTGTATGTGTAACCCTTCTAACGCATCTATTCTCTCTCACTCATAACTCCACTCTTTCTTCTTATCACCCCTACCCACCACTCCCATTCTCAACAAAACTTAGATTTTCTCTCACATTTCCCCAACCCTCTAAGCCTTTTCAATTTTCATCTCTTTTCACAACTGGGTTGTCAGTGTTCCATCTTTTTTGGGTTCTGTGTAAGTCAAAGATCTGGCCTTTTTCTGTTTGGTGTTCCTTTTTTGAGATGTGGTGATCTGGGGTTTGTGCTGCTTGTCCTGGTGAATCTCTCTACACGTTGATAGGTAATGCTTTGAAGTCTCTGTCTTTGCTTTTAGGGTTCCTTTCTTTGTTTTTTCATTGGTGTTTGTGTATGCTTGTTGTTCTGAAATGCTTATGCTTTTGTATTATTAACCAATCAAGGCTGGTCTATGGTGTGGTGAATATTCTATTTGCTTTTTGCTTCGTAATCTAGTGGGAAAAGATACTTGCTCATATTCCCTAGTGTCAATTACATAATGCATAGACAATTTGATGTGATTTTTGGGTTATAATGCAACTTATCTCTTCTTTTGTTACATGTATATTGTAGGGCTTCGGGGTTCTAAGAGATGGGTGCTGATCTTAAAGCAGAATTGTCTGTGAAAACTCCTGTTTTTGATCTTAAGGTTTGGGAAGTAATTGGAATTGCGGTTGGATTGTTTATTATTGTCATTCTATGTGCGCTCTCATTTTGGCTTACTTCAAGGAAGAAATCTAGAAAAGCCAGGGACAGGGTTCCTGTTAGTCATATACCTACTATCTCAAAGGAAATCACAGAAGTGCGGGTTGAGCAAGTGCCGGCCAATGGATTTGTTCCTCGTGAAGGAATACTTCTGACAATTCATGATAAATCCAGTGACAAAGAATCAGACAAAGTTATGCTTCATTTAGGTGTTGGGAAGAAGAAGCATGGGGATAGTGGCAGTCACTCCGATTCGTTTCATTACTTGGAGAAAGATGGTGGAGGGTCACAATCAGGGGAGGAAATTAGCTCTGGCTCGGTTGGAATGTACATGCCGTCTTCTTCATACCCTATAACAGCTCCTTCACCTCTCTCTGGCCTTCCAGAATTCTCTCACTTGGGTTGGGGTCACTGGTTTACTCTGAGGGATCTTGAACTTGCTACAAACCGTTTTTCAAAAGAAAATGTTATTGGTGAGGGTGGGTATGGAGTTGTTTACCGGGGACAGTTGATCAATGGGACTCCAGTGGCAGTTAAAAAGATACTCAATAACATGTGAGTTCCAGCACAATGTCTAAGGCTTTTTTGACTTTATTCTAATTCTAACTGTTTTGTTTTTAATCCTCATACTTCTACAGAACTTTGACTACTTTTTTTCCCCCTTTTCTATAGTGGTCAAGCTGAGAAAGAATTTAGAGTGGAAGTTGAAGCTATTGGCCATGTCCGACATAAAAATTTGGTTCGACTTTTGGGGTACTGCATGGAGGGAACTCACAGGTACCGTACCCAACTTGTCAATTACATTACAGTTTCAAGATGTATAATCTCAATAATTTACCTAGAGGAAGTGAACTATAATTGCCAGAATCATAAAATTATAAATATACCTTTATGAGGTGCATATTCATGAACCTACTATCTGGTGGTGAGGTCAGTCTCAAGTTCAACGTACACCAATTTAACTATGTTGTCCTAATTATATTTTCTCCTGCATGGGGTATATTTCAGGATGTTAGTCTATGAATATGTCAGTAATGGAAACTTAGAGCAATGGCTTCACGGAGCTATGCGACATCATGGATATCTTACCTGGGAAGCACGTATGAAGATTCTCCTTGGCACAGCTAAGGGGTGAGTTGCTGTGTCTATGCTTCTTCAAGCTTTTGTAGTTCTCATTCTTAGGGTTATCTCTTAGTGTCCTAATTTAAAGCAACATATTTGTTTCAGGCTTGCATATTTGCATGAAGCGATTGAGCCAAAGGTGGTACACAGAGATATCAAGTCAAGCAACATACTAGTCGATGATGACTTTAATGCCAAGGTTTCTGATTTTGGCCTGGCCAAGTTACTGGGTGCTGGGAAGAGTCATGTTGCAACACGAGTTATGGGAACCTTTGGGTCTGTATTTTTGTGCTCTTCACTATAGAGCTATGTCCTTCTTCCACATTCAATTTGTTGACGAACTTTGATGAGTTGTATCCTAATATTTATTCTATCTTTCTTGCTCCAAAAATTGACAGATATGTGGCTCCCGAATATGCAAATACTGGTCTTCTAAATGAAAAGAGTGATGTTTATAGCTTTGGTGTTGTGCTACTGGAAGCAATTACTGGAAGAGATCCAGTTGACTATGGCCGCCCCGCACAGGAAGTGAGTAAACTTTAATGTTGGAAGAAAATCCATTTTAAAGTATGTGTGGTTGTTAAAAATTCTTTAAATTCACCAAATAATCATAAAGCATTAGCTTTTGAGTTTGACTTATTCATCCAAAAAAAATTGTGTTTGTCTTGACATTAGTTGTTAATTGCAATACATGATTATATATTTTCTGGCGTATCAGCTCAACAATATGTTTTTAGACATGTGACATTACTTTATCTTTTTGAAAAAGGTTAGCAATATACTCCTTTACTCAATTTTGAATACTTCCTTTATTATTGGGCAAATTTTCATGTGCACCTTACCCAATTATAGACCATCGTCAAAGGGTACATTGCTAGCATTTCTCCGACCATATTATAGTCAACTTAAGGATAAAATCATTCTGAATCCTAATGGGTATAGTTAGACACATTTAAAAATGGACCTATTTTTACCACTCGGTTCTAAATTGTCCATATAATATAAGCTTGTACTATTCTGTTTTGATGGTCTGATGCATAACTAATTTATTAAATATCTCTATAACTATTTTATCCAATGCTATAGAAAAAGCAAATCATGGGTCATTATGGTGAAAAATTCAGGTAGCTAGATTAGAAATCTTGACTTCGTAAGCTATAATCGATGAAAATTTTTAACATTCTCAAGAATGCTAGTAATGTTATCTATTGCAACAATGGGTCCTTCAGTCTTCTCTACCAAACTTATTATCCTGCCCTTTATAAGGCATCCCTGGCCTTAAAATGCTCTAAACATCATACACCGTTGGCTAAAATTGAGGATATAAAGTTGGAGTGCCTGATCATGTCCATTACATTTTAGCTGTGCTACATATGAACTCCAGCTGGGCACCTGCAATAATTATTTGTGGATGCTAAACCCATAGTTTTTGGGAATTAAGTAGGTCCCTAGAATTTCAAAATTGTAGATCTTTCTATATTTTTGGTAATTTCTAAAACCTTTTCAATACAGTCCCTAACTCTAGTTTATTGTTATATCGCTATACTATAGACCCAATGGAAAAAGTTTTTGAAACAATAATAACTACAAGGATCCTCAAGAAGTACGTGATCATACAAATTAATTTGACCTTCTTGTCAGCTGTTCTCACTCGAACTTGCCTTGGACCTGACTGTTGTAATATTTGATGAATCAGTTCTATGTTTGTTATTCCTTCTTCCTGTTCATGTTTATAACGAGAATACTATTACGGTTGCTGCTGCAGGATGGTTTACAACTATGATGCCGAATTTAGATTACTTGTTTATTTGGGGCTTCCATATAGGAAATAGAGATTTGAAGTTAGTTAGGGATTTAACTAGGGGTTGTAATACTGATAAAAAAAATTAGCGGTTGCAACATTATCAGCAAGGGAGCTACCATCCTAGGTTTTTTTTTTCTTTTTCAGTTATTACCTTATTTTCAGTTATTAGTTTATGCAGAAGGCAGCGTATATATCGGTTGAGGATCTTGTGCTTGATCTTTTACAACAAAAAGATTTCAGATGTTCTTTGTGTTTTTCTGTGTTTCTTATTTCTACATCAGTTTGTTATGAAAAATTCTGATGAAGGAGTTTTGACTGACATTTGCGATGAACTACAATGCCCTCAGGTTAATATGGTTGATTGGCTTAAGATGATGGTTGGACACAGGCGATCAGAAGAAGTGGTGGACCAAAACATTGAGGTGAAGCCATCTACCAGGGCTATGAAACGGGCGCTCTTAACTGCTTTGAGATGTGTAGATCCAGATTCAGAGAAAAGGCCCAAGATGGGTCAAGTTGTGCGTATGCTTGAGTCAGACGAGTACCCTTTAGCTAGAGAGGTTTGTTATACTGTCACTATTAACATGATCCTTTTTTCAAAGCTTTTATTTTTTATTAATTGTTTATACACCACCCTTGATATTCAAAAGCCTTTTTGGCTCTGACTAATCTTAAGTCAAGCTGGTTGGACCTACTTCAGGATGTGGATCACTCAGCATCAACCGTTCAGTTTCGTATTAGATCATACATGGATACATATATTCCCATACTTAAGGGACAATTACTTTACTAGAAGATTTTAGACTGATATTTGATTTATTTCATTTTCTGGATGCTCAGGACCGTAGGCATCGAAGAAATCATGGGGTTAACTCAGACATTGAATCCCATAAGGATAGTTCTGACACGGACGGGAGTGACATTCAGGGTTCTAGATCAGAAAGTGGAAGGTAACAGCAGGCATGACCTAAGAGAATGAGATTCTTTTTTAGGATCAGTGGGTGTATAAAGTGAGTGATTTATTTTATTTTTGTCTGGTTAGATTCTTGGATTTGCCTACCCAAGATGGGCATGTCTAAGGCTGAGCAGGGGATAATATTATTTTTTGTGTTTTCCTTTCCTTTGTTGTAGAAGAATAGGTATTTGTTCTAGAAGGATATATATTGTTTGTGTATGAAGGTGGGTGTTATTTGGGGTATGTACAGAATCTGATAGCTTTCCTAGATTTATTTGATAAATCTGTTGGCCTTGTCACTGGGGAAAAGTAAAATAAACCAATTCATGGCTGTACCTTCTCGTGATTTTTTACGCCTAGATCATTCCGTTTCACACTACATGGTTAAAAATTTCCTGATCCATGTAGTCTCTTTGTTGATTATTATAGGTTACACATTGAATTGTAAACTTGTTATTGTTATTATTGGTTGACTCTTCACAAAAACTAGGGAAGGAATGAAACAAATAAGCCAGTGTAACATGTGTATATAAGTTAATAAGCAAATATACAATCACCGTAATTTTTCCCTAGCATTTAGTTAATGGATAGCGATTGTAAAGAACATATTCTCGAACATGAACTTCCAATGATACACTGATGCCTTTGTATGTAGTACTCTCAAGTCAGCATATGTTTTCATGTCAGAAAGACCTAACAAAACACTTGAGATGGAGAGAAAAGAAATACATTTTTTTAAGATACAAAAGAAAGACAAAAACACCACGGATAGGTATGAAAGCAACTAGTGATATAGCTTATTTTCTTGCCAATCAGCTTTATTCATGTTGCTATTCCCACTTTCGAGTCTTAACCACTTCCCATATGAAGTCCGGGTCATCTCTTCCAAAGTGATCATAAGCAGCAGTTTTCAAGAACCTGCCATTTGCACCCTCTTAGGCTCCTAATTAATGGAAATCATCCCTGGCCTGAAATCAAAATTTTTCTTCACAAGCTTGAAAATGTCCTTATCATGAATCTTTCATGTGCCAAAGTTTCAAAAAAACTGATAATGGCTCAGCAACGCCAATTACATTTGATATCTGGTCAATGCACCTTCTGACAAGTCCATTGGCCACAATTCTCTTGGCAGCCTGTCTATCAATATTGGCTCCACTACTATCCACCCTGGTAGGGTCCTTCCCTGAGAGAGCCCCATCAGCATGAGCTCTCCAACCACCATGTGTCAACAATGATTTTGTGCCCTGTGAGACCTGCATTGCCATAAGGACCACCAACACAAAATGACCAGATGAATTGAGAGCTCTTTCAGGTCTGCCGCAATCTCATCATTGGTAACAGTTTCATCATGTTGAGAAGATACGAGAATAGTATGGTCAGGCACTGGGACCATAGCATCATGATCATTAGCATACTCAACAGTGACTTGAGTTTCTCCATCAGGTCTCAACGAAACAAAGGACAGGTCGCATTCTTCCGCAGTTAGGTGAACCGGGCACCAAGCGTGGTTGGAGGACATAACTGAGAATAAGCTCAGGTGTTTCATATGTGGCATAGCCAAACATGTGAGCCTGATCTCCAGCTCCTATGTCTTCTAGTCGCTTCGTGAGATGGCCATGGACCCCCTGGGTTATGTTAGGACTTTGTTGCTCAAGGTACACCAATACCTTGCAGTTGTCAGCATCAAGGCCAAAATCACTGGACACAAATCCTATAGAACGACATGTGTCACGCACAATCTTCTTATAGTCTACGTTAGCTTTTCTGGTGATCTCTCCAAATAACATGACCGAGTTAGTCTTAGTGCAGCTCTCGTAGGCAATCTTGCTTTCAGGGTCTTGCTCCAAGCAGGCATCAAGCACTGCATCAGATATATGAACAGGAAGGCATCCACTCTCCTCTAGTCTCAAGCTACAAGAAGCAAACCAAGTGGTGGACATCACGCTAAAATGTCCCGTTGACTCAAATAAAACAAAGAAAAACTTGGGACCTCATGCTCAAACTTATTAGGATGGACACTGAACAGCTAATCATGCAAATTTAGAACATGGTTCGCTGAGAATCATAGAGCCATAAAAGGGACATTTTAACACACAGAATATATATATTTTAGATATGAGACAAATTGATTAGAAGAAAAAAGAAATTGATGCCATTGACACAAAGTGTTTTTCAGAAAAACAAAAATTAGAGTAAGGCTTGACATTCATGCAATCAAAAAGGCTTCTAACTCATCCAGAAAAAAGGCAAAAGATGTAGAAAAAAAAAAGTATAATCAAAGATGATTCTAGAGCACTCAAAAAAGCTGGAACACAAAAATTACTTAAAATGTTTTGTTTTTTTTTTTCATATGATGATGAATTATAGAAATATTTCATTTACCCCTTGACTTCTTAGATGGGAAAAGGTGATTTAAAATTTCAAACTTTTGTTTAGGTATGTTGTGTAGACTACTACATATGACATCATGCATAGACCATGTTTGAAAACTGAATAAACACGAGCGGGCTATTTCCAAGCCAATTGGAAAAACATGCATATGGTATCTGTGTCAATATCATCTTATGTAACCAAAACTTTCTGTAAGCAATTATTCTTTATGAAAAGATTTCAGCAAAGCAAATTTAAATTGTTATTTGTTAAAATGATCTAACTTAGTTAGATGAACAAAACGTGAGAATTGTAATAATTTTTTTTAACATAGGTTTAATTTCTATTAATAAAAAAAATGTTATTTGAGGTGTAAGAGTTAATTGGTCAAGTTAAAAATTGTAACAACGAATATCTCGAGTTGAAAACATCTAATTCGACCCTTACATATAGAATAATAAAATATGTTTATATGATAACTGGACCAGAACAAGTAAAATTTGAAGTTACAGATTTATTTGTAGTTCAAAAATAGAATGATAATAAATATATATATATATATATATATATATATATATATAAAGGATAATATTATTTTCAATCTAAAAATTTTAAGATATTAGATTTGATGAATTGTTTATTTATTTATATATTTTTTCAACTTTTTATTTATACCATCCCTTACTCCCATTTAAACTCCAATAATTCTAAATTGAATAGGGTAATTTTTTTTAAACTTGTTTATATCTACTTTTGATTATTGGGTTCATTCAGTTGAAAATTCATCTGCGGAGAAAAGTGTGAAAACCCTGATCTGAGAGTGAAAAGGGTGTGATGGGCTAAAAAAAGAAAAGAAGAGAAAAAGAAACATAACCAATCATAATATTTTCAGTAATAGTTTAAAAAGGTTTATTTACCTTTTCAATTTTATTATTTATTTATTTTATTTTTTCAAAATATTAATAAAATGTTTAATTAAATTTTTTAATTTAAAAATATAATAATATGATCATTTTTCCAGTAAAATTGTTATAACATCAATAACATCATTTTTAACATGTAAAAGGTTCACAAGGTTCTTTAAGTGACATTTAGAATAAAATCTTTCATCTCTAGACTTTATTTTACTTTAATGTAGTAAAAATCATTGTAAGGAAGCATCTATAAGCAATGAATATAGTAAGAACAAATTTTTAACCTTTTGTCATTGTTTTGCTGGTAGCAATCAAACCAATGAGGAACTGCAAATTTTGAACAAGTAAATTTATTAAGTGAATACCAAAATTTTTAAAAAAAAACCCTAGAAGTTTATATATAAATTAATTTTGATTTAAAATAAAATATATTTTTAATTCTTATAAAATAAACAATATATTAAAATATTTATCAATCATAATATATTTAGTTGAGACAGAAAAAGCTAAAACAAAGCCAAAACACTTTTCAGGATTCAAAATATGACAGTCACAGACTTATATTATTAAAAGCAAAGTACTTTTTTATTCTTTAATATCAAGAAAAGAAATAGAAATTCATCAAATTATATATATAAAAGTTTCAATACTTTTCTTTTTTTACTATTTTCTGGGAGGTTCCATTGTTGTGAAGATAATGCAACAAGATTAAGGCATTGTGATAAAGCAAACAAAAAATAACTTCATATAAATAAACTGCAGCATGCAAGAAGCTACATTCTATGACAGTAGTAAGACCAGTGAAACAGAAACAAAAGACACGAAATCACACCACCCTATGAGACCATAACAAAACCCAAGAGACTCATACATAGAAATGCAAATTAAAGCTTAAACAAGTTTTCAAGAACTTTAAACTACTTAGCAAAGCATTATGTAATAATAATAGATAGTAATGACATAGTTCTTCTTCTACCAAACCCAATAACACTCTCACATTTTCCTATGCATGTGGTGGCACAGGTACTAACCCCCCAGCACCTCCGGGAAGAGTGGGCAAACTGGGGGTACAACCACCAGGGAAAGTGCAAAACCCGTTCGGGCCAAAGCCCACGCCGGTGAAGCTGAAACCTGGGCTAGGGCTTGGGAATATCCCTCCAAGGCCTCCTGCTCCGGGGAAGTTCTGGGGCTGATCCACATTCTCTTCCTCCTTAAGTAATCTTCCTCCTTCCACATTTGAAGCATGCACCAACACCACCATGGCCAACACCACCAACACCTTACTCACTTTCTCCATTTTTTCTGATATCCTAATTCAGAGAGCACTTAGTATCTATCTATGGATTATGAATTATGAGAATGCTCACATTTCTCTCCCCTTTTATAGTGCCAAACCTTTTGGCCTTTGCTTTTAATGCAGCCTTACGTATAAACATTGCTATCTTTCAACTGAAAAAGAAAAATACTAAACTTACATAGTTTTTACTGTCCTTTTTTTTTTATCAGTTACCATCAAATTTTCGATGAAAGTGAAGAAGGCATGTTAATGATTTTACCTAATATTAAATAGTTCTGTTGAACGTAATCGAGCAGTAGAATTTAAGGGGCTAGAGGAAGTTTCAACCTATCATTTTTAACTCTTTATTAGCTATAGATTTGTTGTAGGAACATGGTGTGCACTAGGTCATGGTAACTAGAACACACTTTAGATGTAAAAACCATGGTGGCTGGTGAAGCAGAAGATGAAATTTTAAGATCATTTATTGTTACAGTTGGGAATTAATGAGTTTTCCCAACTAACCAAAGATGGGGTTGAAACAAGGTCAGGGATCCTTAAAAATCTCTGGACATTGACAGAGGAGTTAAATATATTTCCATTATCTTGTACGGTCTTACCAGTTTCATCATCTACCCAACTCTCAGTCCAATAGATTTCCATAACAAAGTGTGGAAAATGGTTTGCATTTGTTACTCATGCTAAATTACACCCTGTTAATTTCTTTAGTTAAAGAAATTATTAATATTTTACAGATAAATAATTTTGAATTTTCTTACAAAATTATTTTATGAAAAAATTATATAATTATAAATAATTTAATATTCTTTATGAATTTATTAGTGACAGATTTTCATGTATTTATTTTTGAAAAAAAAATTATGAATTATTTATGAGAAATTTCTCATGAATATTTTTATTAAAAAACTTAAAAGTAAAATTATAAAAAATAATTTCTTATTAATTTTTTATCAATAAATTTATTATAGTAAAAAAAAAGTATATTTTTTAACTGATTTTAAATATTATTTAAAAATTTAATTTATAAAAAATATAAATCACAATAAAATATATTTTTATATGTATGGCAATATATATATATATATATATATAATATATAATTATTAATCTAAAAATATTGCTTAACATTTGTTATTAATATCATCATTTTAAACTGAAGTTTTTAACTTAGTATTAAGATTATGAATAATATATAATGAAGAAGCTGATTTTGATAAAACAAAATAAAAGTGGTTCCGGCGGGGTTCGAACCCGCGACCTTCGGCTCATAAGACCAACGCTCTAACCAACTGAGCTACGGGACCACACGTTTGATAATTTTAAATAAAATTATAAGAACATTTATATTTCATTTTCGGTATTTTTTCAAAAATATTTTTTACTATCTTCCATATTTTTTTATGCAAAGAGAGAAAGCATCATTATTTGCACCATTCCACAGGTTAAATAGACATTTATATAAGATTTTTTTATGATTTATATTTGTAATTCAAAATATTTTAACGTTATAAAATAAAGTGTGTAGTATTATGTTAAATAACAATAAGCTCATCTATCATTTTAACATATTCTTTATAATTTAATACTTCATTCTAATTTGGTATAAAGATGTTAACCATAATCAAACAAAAATTAAATCATACAATCAAATTCTACACATTGAAATTACTTGATTAATAGAAAATTTCATAATAAAAAAAGGCTTATAAATATTATTGAGATTTTCAAATATCAAATAAAAACAGGAATGATAAAAAAAATCCCTTTTTATTATTAAAAAATAAATCATATTATTTCATCAAAATAATAGTGAGAATATAATTAGAAATAAAATCATAAACTGGCTAGAAAAAAAATGATATTCTTATAAGAATATGGATTTGTGATGATTTAACAACATGGATTTGTGAATATGTAATATTATGTAATGTAACTAATTATAAATAAATAAAATTATTTATATTTTTATTTTAATAAGAATAAAAAATAAATAAAAATAATAAAAAATATTAATAATAAATAAAATAATTTTATTTTTGTATTCTTTTTTCTTAATTTAAAAAACTTTTCCATTTATTTTTTTTTAATTTATTCACTAATTCAAATAAATTTACATATTATAATTTAAAAATTTATGTAAATTTGAAATGAGTAACTCCATTAAGGACTTATACAATAATAATGTGATCGAAAGTATGATTGATTTAGTTTAGTTCTTAACGTATCTATAGTTTACAATCATTAATCATAATTTTTAAATAAATGACATTTTATTATTGATTAAGATTTCTTGTTCCTTAGTTAAATTCAAATATTAAAAAGTATAATCATAAAAAAATCAAAAATAGGTAAAAATATTTAATAATAACAATTTACTCAAAAGTTATAAGATTCACAATTAAAAACAAATAAATATATTAAATTTGATTTAATCTATATAAATCATAAGAATGATTTGTTCTCTTATTTGAACTATGGTTACAAGAAATAAAATTTTACCCATAAACTAAGTTATAAATTCGTCAAATTTTGACTTAGAGCTTTATACCTTCTTGATAATAAAATTAAGTTTTCATTATTTTTTTGTATATTTGTAAAACTTTGAGTTAAAGAGATAAATATTTCCAAAAATATATGACACAAAAGATCTTTAAAAAAACATGTGAAATATGTTTATATATATATATATATATATATATATATATATATATATATATATATATATATATGAAAAACAATGTATGAATACCTATTTTATTTTTAAGATATTTATAATTTGAACGTTACGTGAGTATTTTGAAAAATATCATTTCTCTATATAGTAATATTTATACATAAGTAGATGATAAAAAGAAACTATTTAATGATAAAAATATAAAATAGAAAAAAAGTATAAACATTATTTAAAAAAATCTATTAGTAAGTTATAAAACAGATCACTCATATTATTTCAAAATTAAGGTTTCACAAGACCCCTTTACCATCAATAAATATATACATTTTCTATTATTGAAAAAAAAATAGTGAAATTTTAATCAATATCTATGCTAAATGAAGACATTTAAATTTGGTCTTTCCTTAACCTAGAAAATAGAATTTATAACTCAGTCTATCATTCTATTTAATTAATCTCGTTAAAAAGATTGTTGCTCATATCCATAAGCTTACTTGCATGGTTATGTAGATTAGAAATCTGATTATTCCTTAATTGAGTACTGGATTGGATCAATAAATATAATTAAATTGCATAATTTTGTTGCAGATTGTCAAAGAAAAGATTTTGTACAAATGCAGCCACTAACTGACATCAAAGTGTCTGGAAATTTGGGTGAAGTCGTTTTCCCCTTCCATTGTTAGTTCTACTAAAAGGTTCCATATAAAACAAAAGTTGAACTAGTAATATTTTCTGTGTGAATCAAATAAAGCGAAAATATAAAATGAAATTTGATATCGTAAGAGTATAGAGATTGGAGAGCAACGAGAATGGTGTGATTGCAGGGTATGGAGAAGGAGAAGGAGAAGGTATAAGAAGCAGTGAGCAAGTGATGCAGAGGATTGAATATTCCGATTCTGATTCAGCACGTGCGTCTCCGATCTAACTCCTCTTGCCCTATCGCATCACCATCGGTAAGTCTCTCATTCTGTTCTTCCTCGATCTCCATTTCAATTTCACCTTTCTCGATCCGTCTGTTAGTTCAATCAATTCCTACTCGATTCTCATCGTAACTGTTTCATAATTCATTCCATTTCTTGTCATTTTCCGAAATTGTGTGAGATGTTGTTTTGCACTGAATTGTATGACTTGTAATAAATACATTGGTGGCTTTTTCTGTGATTGTATCAAATTGCTTTCTCTGGCAGGCTTGGTGACGATGGAGTCAAAGCTATGAATTGAAGTTTGAAACTGAATTAAGTGGTTGGATTGTTGTTATTGTGTTTGCATAAACTATGGGGACAGAAAACCCTGGTCGTCCAACCTTCCTTTCAAGACCACCCTTTGCTGCTGCACAGGGTATGACACCATTTTCGTCAACTGGTGCCATGGTTGGATCAGAGCCTCCTTCTTTCAGACCTACTCCTCCTGCTCCTCCCTTGGCATCCACACCATTTTCATCATCTGGACCTTCGGTTCAACCCGGTGTGCCTATTAGTAGACCTGCGCCACCGGGCCATTTTAATGACCCCTCAGTGTCTCCTCCTCCTTCCAATTTCCCACCTACTGGTGTACCTTTCCAGCGTTTTCCAATGCCACAGTTCTCCTCAAATGCTCAAGCACCTCCCCTGCGTGTTCCACCCATGGGACAGCCAACAATTCAACCTTCTGCGGGTCAAACACAGTCTTCTCCGGCTTCTCTTCAGCCTAAGCTGCACACGCCTTTTGTTTCAATGGGGTCTCCCCCTCCTGTATTTCCAGGATCAAATGTTCCTCCTCCTGTTTTTCAGCCATCATTTCCAGGATATCCGCAGAAACAGGCTGGTGCAGAAATGCAAACTCCCCCAATACATTCTTCTCACCCTTCACATCAAGGAAATTATGGGCCTGTCCCACCTGCACAACATTTGCCTTTTCCACCTCATCAAGGAGGTTACGTTTCGCAGCCCCCAATGGCTGCTCCATTAGGCGTCCAGCCCATGCAACAACCAGGATCGGGACTGCCTATAGGTGCCATTAATGGCTTGCCAGAAGACTTCAATTCGCTATCAATTCAAACTCGTCCTGGACTCATGGAGCCTTCCGTTGATGCTAAAGAATTGCCAAGGCCATTGGAAGGTGATGAGGAGCCAAAGTCTTTAACTGATATGTATCCCATGAACTGCAATCCTAGATATCTACGACTCACGACCAGTGCAGTGCCAAACTCCCCGTCCTTATGTTCAAGGTGGCATCTTCCACTTGGCGCAGTTGTATGTCCGCTTGCAGAGTCTCCTGATGCGGTTTGTGCCTCACTATCCTTTTCAATTAGCAATAACTTATATGACCATGTTATTTTTCTTTCTGCATTGATGTTTCTTTGATTTCAGGAAGAGGTACCAATAGTTAATTTTGCTTCAACTGGTGTCGTACGCTGTAGGAGATGCCGCACATACGTAAATCCCTATGTGAAATTTACTGAAGGAGGAAGAAAGTTCCGGTGCAACACCTGCTCCTTGCTTAATGATGGTACTTTTTTCATTCATGTGCCTCACAAATTTAAAATAATAAAAGAAGAAAATTGAAGTAACTAAATTTTGGTTGAGGAAAATGACCTAAACTTCAATCCATCACATTTTGAAATAAGAACATGCCTAATGGTTCTTATTAAATTGAAGTAATGTACATATTTAATGAAGAAAACTGAAGTAATTAAGGCTCTGTTTAGGATATATTAATGCATTATTTGAAAGTGACCAAACTCCAGTCCATCTTATTCTGAAACAAGAAACATAGTGATTCTGAAAATTTATTATTTCAGTATTATTCCCATTTTAATTCCATAGGGACACTTGATAAAATCATGCTTATAATAGGCTTGTTATTTTTACAAGGTGGAATTATAGTGTCAGAGATCATGTGATTGGTTTTATATATCTTTCTTAAGATGTTAATATATTGAATCATATGGTGTCAATCCAGACTGGTAATTCTGTTTGTCTTGACTGTAGCTTGCACATAATTGGTTTAATATATCTTTCGTTAATGTACAGTTCCTAGTGAATATTATGCACAATTAGATGCCACTGGCAGTAGAGTTGATTTGAATCAGCGACCTGAACTTACAAAGGGTACTGTAGAGTTTGTTGCCCCAGCAGAGTATATGGTGCGGCCACCTATGCCTCCTGTATATTTCTTCCTCATTGATGTTTCCATATCTGCAGTTAGAAGTGGAATGATTGAGGTAAGTACTTCACTTCCAGCTCTTTAATCATTTGTAGGTTATGTACATTGATGATTCAATTCTTTTGAGTGGCATTTGTTGGTTCATATGAAATCTAGCTTATGCACAACTGAAGCTTGGAAGCAGTGTATAATTTGTACTGCGTTCTAAGGATTCGTTAACTAGACAATGGGGTTTTCAGGTCTGATTTAAGAAAATAATTTTACTGATATGCAATATTTGTTTGTATTTTTGCATGAACTGAATAATTGAAACTCAGCTAGCCGGTTGCATCCATTCATGTGATAAATTTTGTTTGACCACCACCCTGAACAAACGATTTGGCTATTATATGTTGTGTTAGATGATTTTATTTATAGTTTAGACAATCAAGTGATCAGCTCACTAAAATCTGGTTAATTTAGGTTTTCACTAATCTTTTGATATTACGAGCTGGTTTGTGTTGCTTTTCTTTTTCCCTGAAAATTCACTTTTAAGAGTTTTTAGTGTGTTAGTTAAATTTTTTGAAAAATAAAAAATAAAAATCTATAAAATATCTAATTTATGATTATTCAAAATGTTGTTTTAAGTAACTTCTAGAAAAAACTGTAATTATAATTACCTTGCAAAATAAAAGTATTTTTTTATTATAACCATACCAAAAGAAACTTCTACTTTTTATAAAATCTCCAAGTAATAACAAACTTATTTCAAAAGCTTAAACAAAGGGGCATTATATCTTGTAGATTATTTTAAGCAATATTTGAAGACTGGACTAAACTGACTGTTTCGACCATGAACCAGCTATGTCACTGGTTGGATTAACCCCCAAAAATTGACCATTATGTTGAACTGGTAACAAAACTTGCAGATGTTAAAACTGGATCAGTGTAGCAAACTGTTTGATCTGAAATTGGTTTTGTAAAATTGGCTGGTCAATACTTTGCCAGCCTAGAACCACTGTGAACAACTGCTGCTCTGTACCTGCAAATTAGTCCTTGTTTCCAAATACAGTAATTACAAAACCACATACAGAATAGAAGAAAAAAAGATGTAGGATTGGACCATGAGGGAAAGCAAGCATAGGAAGGGAGGAAAAAGAAAGAAGGATTTAATTTTAATCCTTTATGAACATGGTTGGGTTGGGTTATTTGTGTAGAATACTTTTGGGTAGAATGTATTTTAAAGAACTATTTTTGGAAGAATAAGTTTTACTTTTGAAAATATTTGCTATCAGCAATTTTGATAGATTAAGTGTTGTTCGAATACTTTATAATTGTAAATGCACACAGAATTTGTTCTATTCTATGATTCTATCTGTGTAGTTTTTTTTTTAATATTTATAATTTGTTATGGACAAAATTGTTAAATTATACCAAAAATATCCAAAAAGCCATTTGCCAAGAAGTAACAAAATGTTATGGCTTAGCTCTTGTTTTTATAGGCAACTTTGGTTTATAGATGTATTTTGCACTTGGGGATGCCAAAATCCAGTTCAACCCAAAATTAATTTCTATTGTGCAAGATAAAGTTCAGCTTCGAGTGCGTTCTGGAGTTGTTATCCAGACTCACATCATTCTTTATTGATGGTTCATGTTGTTGTTCTTATTCCAGGTTGTGGCCGAAACAATCAGGTCATGCTTAGATGAGCTGCCTGGTTTTCCACGAACACAAATAGGGTTTGCAACTTTTGACAGCACAATACATTTTTATAACCTGAAGGTTTGCAGTATTATTAGTATTACTATTGTTAACATATCTTCATCTTTGCCTTAATTGGCTCAACTTTATGCTGATTATTCTATGTTACACTTTTCTAGTCATCCTTGACTCAACCACAGATGTTGGTGGTCTCAGATCTGGATGACTTATTTGTTCCCCTACCAGATGATCTCCTCGTCAACTTATCAGAATCAAGAAGTGTGGTGGAAACATTTCTTGACAGTCTACCATCCATGTTCCAGTACAACGTGAATCAGGAATCTGCTTTTGGTCCTGCTTTGAAGGTTGTCTTTATGATCATGGTATGTTAGTTCCGTTTTACCTACTACTTTGAATTGTCTTATTATTATTATTATTAGTATTATTATTAGTATTATTATTATTATTATAATAAGTTGTTGGTTTGGTTGCAACTCATAAGTAGTAGTGAGTGTTTTTTACGCCAAATGCATTGAATATAGTTTTTATTAATTGAAATTTGAAACAATCCTACAGTATCATTTAAGCTAAAGAGTGAGAGGATAAATGATATCAAATGTCCTGAATGGAAAATTAGTAGTTATAATTTTGCGTGTATGTATATCTATTTTTTGGGATCATGGCAGGAAAATCTTAACCCAATTCTAGAAAGTTCATCTAACTTGACAGTTATTATTAGAAGATCTTATTTGAATTTTCAATTGCAAGGACGGGGTATTGTATTACTGATAGGCACTCTAAACAACCAAAAGTCCTTAAATAAATCTGATATATCATAATGAAGCAAGTTACATCAACAGTGATCGAACCTTTGGTTTGCTAACATGAAAGGAGGATCCACTTAGAATGTGTGGAATTACAGAACATTTTTCCCACTTTAACAAATCCCACTTTTTTAGGCATTTCTCTGTTGTGAAATTTTCCTGCCTCTATACAGAGTCAACTTGGAGGAAAATTGTTAATTTTTCAAAACACACTCCCGTCTCTTGGTGTTGGTCGCTTGAGACTACGTGGAGATGATTCTAAAGTTTATGGCACAGATAAA
Organism: Macrotyloma uniflorum; assembly: GCA_016859785.1. Lineage (NCBI taxonomy): Eukaryota > Viridiplantae > Streptophyta > Magnoliopsida > Fabales > Fabaceae > Macrotyloma > Macrotyloma uniflorum. Next base: position 1,212,206 of record BDMB01000022.1, on the reverse strand, counting down.
GAACATGCGTTGAGATTGTCAGAAGATCCCTTTTACAAGCAAATGGCTGCTGAGTTTTCTAAATACCAGATCTCAGTGAATGTGTATGCATTCAGTGATAAGTACACCGACATAGCATCCCTAGGTAAATATTTACAATTTCTTTTAACTTATCCATGGGATGGATATTTATGATGATTCTTTGTTGACATAGTGTTGTTTTATTATGGTTTTCCACTCTTATTTTGGTTGTCAAGAACTAATTTTCATGAATTTTTCTTAGTTTTCTCTCCATTTCATTCAAACTTTTGAATAATAAACTTAATTGAATGAGTACCATATTTTTACTCAACTGCACTGTGTGATTAAGGATGGGTGAATATCAACTTATGTGTCTACCTAAAGGGTTAACCCCCTTTTTGGCATTAGCCAATTATTTGATGGTGCACCTTAGTTGGCTATGAACAAATGCATGCATTTTCTTTCCCTGTAATTTTGTTAAATTTGCCTCTTTCGTATAAGTAGTCTTATTCTAAACACATACTCTTGCAGCTAATGAACTTATAGTAATAGGTGACACAGTGCACTATCTGCTCATAATGTACTATTTATAGGAACTCTGGCAAAGTATACTGCTGGTCAAGTGAATTACTATCCGGCTTTCCAATCAGCCATTCACGGGGAGAAACTAAGAAATGAGCTAAAGAGAGACCTTACAAGAGAAACTGGCTGGGAAGCTGTATTGAGAATTAGATGCACGAAAGGTTTGTGTATTCATGAGAATTTTGACCTTGCTTACCTTTTGTTTTTCTTCTAGCTCATGCAGCAAGTATGCAATTATATACAAATATGTACAATACAATAGCTTATAATTGATTTTGTGCTTCTAGGTGTCCGTTTCACAACTTATCATGGAAACTTTATGCTAAGGTCCACAGATTTATTAGCACTTCCAGCTGTGGATTGTGATAAATCCTTTGCCATGCAGTTATCTCTTGAAGAAACATTGTTGACAACTCAGACAGTGTATTTCCAAGTTGCATTGTTGTATCCTTTCTTCCATAATCTTTGAGATGAGTTATAATTATAAATCATGCATATCTTCATCTTTTCTGATGATTTTGAATAATTTGTTTCATGATACTGCCATTCGAGATAGATGTATAAGCTCATTCTTGTAGCATAATCATCTATCTGTATCATGAGGGCTTTCTCATCCATCACATTTTTGCAATAAGAGTATGTTTGTTACACATATTAAAAACTCATTCCTAGGAATATGAACTTGGGAATGGAGGTTTCCCTTGTTTGTTTTGAGCTTTGAAAATGTATTCTCGGGAATATGAACTAGTTATGCTGAACTAAGTTATTTCTATTAGAAGGGTAGGAAAGTTCTATCCCATGGGAAAGTGGAAAGTTATTTTCTAACTCAATTGGTTTAAATTTTAAAATATTCTTAAAATTTTTTAAATCTAACCAAACGTGTTTTTAAATGTTCACAGGAGTAGCATTTCTGGTTATAAATATTCTTTCTCCCTGAACAAGCGTCCCCTAAGAGATTATCTTTTTGACTTTTTGAAGATTGTTGTTATTTTCTCACAAGATTCAATAGCATTGAATTTATTTTTGATCAAGCTATCAGCAATTTATATTTGAGGTGCTGACATCATGCTATTTTTCATAGTCTGTCCTTTTCATTTCTTACTGGTCTTGACGTTGCACTTGCACATGGAAAGACAAAATAAAGTGAACTTATTTTATCTTTTCAATTTTTGTTTCAGCACATTTGATTGTTTTTTTATTATTATTTCTTCTGTTTTACATCAATGTAGATATCTGTCATGCTTTGTTATTCAGTTAAGGTCATTATGGCAGTACGATTAGAATCTGAAACTTCTACAAGAAAGGCTTTTGTCCTTAACAACTAAAATAGGTATACTGCATCTTGTGGAGAAAGGCGTATCAGAGTACATACAGCAGCAGCTCCGATAGTTACAGAGTTGATAGATATGTATCGCTTAGCTGATACTGGAGCAATTTTATCTCTGTTTAGTAGGCTAGGTAGGGTGACATGACTTCTATTGTAGTTACATCATACGTATGTATGGATCATAGATTCATAATTTGTTTCATCTTACTAAGCAGTTTCTTCATATTTGCAGCAATTGAGAAAACGTTGTCCCATCAACTGGAAGAAGCCCGGAGTGCTGTACAACTAAAAATTGTGAAAGGCCTCCGAGAGTATCGAAATATCCAAGCTGCACAACATCGCTTGGTGAATAAAATGATATATCCTGAGTCACTAAAGTTCCTACCCTTGTATGGCTTAGCTCTTTGTAGATCAGCACCTCTACGTGGTGGGTATGGGGATGTTCCACTAGATGAACGGTGTGCAGCAGGACACACAATGATGACCCTACCAATAAAGAGGTTGTTGAAACTTCTCTACCCTAGTTTGCATCGGCTTGATGAATATCTTCTAAAGGTATACATTTACTGCCTATGAAAAGTCATAATTAAAATGGTGTAAATGTCTGCTCCTTGAATTATTTCTTTTGTGTGTTTATGTTCAGGCTGATGACTTGAAAATCATTGATAGAAGGTTACCTTTGACTGGAGAGAGCTTGGATTCTAGGGGCCTTTATATATATGATGATGGCTTCCAGTTCATTATATGGTTTGGTAGAATGATTTCACCTGACATCGCTAAGAATTTACTTGGGTCTAACTTTGCAGCAGAGTTATCGAAGGTATTGTATATTCAAGAAAGACATGTATATTCAAGAAAGACAAGGAAAGAGCGCATGAGAGTACAAGGGTTTATTATTTTTGTCATTTAAGCGCTTCTATTTCCTAAAATTTTCATTTTTATTTCATCTTTTTCTAATTTCTCTGAAATTGCTTTTTGGTTCTTAATTAAAGCTTGTTAATGTTCAAATTATTCTCTCTGCAATCTGATGTGTGCACATGTATATGATTGTTGAGTTATAAACAGTTATTATATTTGACCTTTCGTGGTAAATTTAGGGTAATTGATAGCACCAAGTAGTTGAGCAAATTGTTGATATTTTCTTGCATTTGAGCTGAAAAGTAGATTGTTTGCTAGCCTTAAGATATATACTGGAGTAGACTATATTAAGTATGCGTTTCTGTGCTGCAGCTTCATGATAAAAATAAAAAATGAAATTAATTCAATAATGGATTTTGTGCTAAATCTGTCCCTTAATTGGTTTAGACTTACACCAGTGTTGATCGATATCTTAAACTATAACATTTGACATCCATCTTCAACTGTGTATATGTTTTATTTCCTCGAACAGGTTACTATAAATGAGAATGATAGTGAAATGTCTAAGAGGCTGATAAAGGTACTTGAGAAGTTCAGAAGTACTGACCGTGCTTATTACCAGTTGTGCCACCTTGTGAGGCAAGGTGAACACCCCAGAGAAGGATTCCTTTTTCTTTCAAACCTGTTTGAGGACCAGATGGGTGCTAATAATGGATATGCTGATTGGATAATACAGATTTCCCGACAAGTGCAACAATCATAACATAGAGGTACTGATTGTAGTCTTCCATTAGGAAGCTTCAATTAAATCTGGTGGTTTGCATGCGGCAGTCAATAGTCACTATCTTTTTTACCTTGATGAATATTTCTCATCCTCTGCTAATTGTCTCTATTAATGAGTGGCTCTACAGTGCCCAGTCGTAATCAGCAGGACTCTCAAACAATTTTCACTATATATATCCTTTGAATGAAGTTTGGATCACCTAAAACTCTTCAAAATGAAAGTAATTCTTGAAAAATACTGAGAATCCAGGATCCTTTTAAGTTTTAGATAGGGGGGAACATTATGTAGAATTTAGTACGAAAGAATTGCATTGTGTGTATGTATATATTTTTAGGAAGGTTAATCAAGTGAGAACCTGAGAGGTGAGAAGAGTTCAATATTAAATATTCAAAATACATAAACGGTAAAGATTGTTTTTACTTAAATTCAATATTGATCATTCATTTGAGATAGAACAATCATAGTTATCTCCTCTCGCGCTGTCACGTGATATGCCCTCATCCTCATATATATTACGTAGTCTCTACTCTATATGAGATTGATAGCTATATTGACTTGAACATAATGACATATCTACTTTATGTAGCGATTCCCTTGTGAACATTTTCCATGGCTTAATATATTGTGTTTTTTTGCAGGATGGTAACCGAAGAACTGTTTCTTTTCTACAATAGGAATAAATTGAGTTTATGCATGGGGATGCTTGACTTGGCTAATTGGTCGTGAGAAGGATGTTTTACGGAAACTGTAAGTTCGTCCTGGAATGTATCAATTAGGTGAACTGTATCTTAGTGATTAGATCCAAAGTGCTTTTCTGTCCTAGAAATACAAAATAATTTTTTTTTTTAAAGGTTACAGTTCTTTGAGGTATATTTCACTTTTTATTCAATTTTTTTTTTTGGGTAGGGGGGAAGTAAACATAGAAAGAGATGGCGCGTCAAATCAGTCTCTTGAATTTTGTTTGGTGATAATTTTTATTTATTCTGATATTTAGATTTCGGAACTGTATTCTTCCAAATCATGACTTATCCACGTCAAATCTTATGACTTATCCTTGGAGGTCTGTAATATTGGTAAATATGGAAGAGCATCTGGTTGTTTATCTGGACTGCATGATCTGTTAAAAGTAACCAAATAAGTCAGCTGAAAGGTAAAAGTTGTAAAATATAATGTCGAAAGTAGAAATATATACAATTATTGTACCTTGATATAATGGCATACTTTGTTTCACTTCTATTAGACTATTATACCTTTTATCTGTTTTCAGAACTACCTATGATTATTGATATTTATTAGTTCAAACCAATTTTTTTTTTTTTTTTTTTTGAAAAGTGGCATCAACAGAATTTGAATTCTGGACCATTCACTTAAGAAATATAAGCGGAATAATTAGAAAAATAAGTAAATGGCCTTGAAAATTAGAAATCAACAAAGTGAATCTAAAAATACCGGTTCATTACTGATCAATGAATTTAAAATATACTCCTTCCAATCTTTATCACAATACATATTTTTTAAAAGATTAATGGTCTTTCTATAAAGTATTTTATAGTTTTTATACAATATTATATTTCTTTTTCTTGTTCTTATTAAATATTATGAGTAATGTGTGTTTTTATTAATGAATAATTAACAAAAGAATTTTTTAAATATAATTAATTAATAACGAGGGTAAACGTTGTACATTGGTAATATTTAAAAAAAAAAATAGTATATTTTCAGTGAAATTTTTTAATATAATTTTATTTTAATTTTTTTAAAATTGATCTAAATTACTTATCATTTTTATTTTTTAGATTATAATTTGTTATTACTAAATAACATTATTGTATATTGTTATATTTTAAACTTAAGTATTATGATTTTTTTTAAAAGTTAAAAACCTAAAAAAATATGTTAATTTTAGTTTTTGGTATTATAAAGTTGTGATATTGTGTTGCTATGAAGTTATTTATTAATTATAATTATTGGTTTATTAATATTAATTATAAAAAAACTCTTATATAATTTTTTAATATTTATTTTTTCACATAAACTAATTTTAGTTTATAAAAAAATATTTTATTTTTTCTTTATTTTTTATTCATAAATATTTTAGAAGAAACACGTCTAAATAACCATTGAATATTAATTTATTGGTATAAGCCACAATCCGATATTTCAAACATTCATTTATTGAGGAAAAATATTAAATATTTTATTTTTTAAAACCAGTTATAAACTAATCAAATAAAATATAACTTACTAAAATATAGTTTGTCAAACCCATTATTTGTGAGCACAATGACACAACATCTCTACTACCACTATTATTGCATTACGAAGCCATGAATTTGTCAATACATTTATATTATTAGAAATAATTATCACTGAATAATTACATGTTGAAATTGTGTAAAAATTATGTACTATTAGTCAATAAAAATAACCAACCATTGTAAAATTTGAATACGCTATAAAAAGAAAATTGAAAGTATCTTCTTCTTCTTTTGAGAAATGAAGAAGCTTTCTTGTATGACTTGTTTGGTTTAACAATCATTTAGGATTTTTTTTTTTTCATTTTTTATAAATAAGTATATAAATGCTGTTTTACTTTTAGTTTATATTTAATATAAAATATTGTAAAGAAAATTAAAAGGACATTTTCTTTTTCTTTATTTCCAACATTTAGAATGGTAAAATTTGTGAGTATATTAAAAATAATATGAAATGTTAACAATACCTGTGAATAAAACTTAACTTGAAGGTGTTGTTTTTTCCGACAAGACTATAAACAGCAATATAACTTTTAAGACAAATGTGTTCCCAACACTTCAATATGAGATGACTTATTAGCTTAGAATAATTAACAAAACTGTTTTATGACCTGTGCAGTTGTTAACACAGTCTTATGAAATTAAACATCTTATGAATAAATGGTGAAATGAATTTCAATACTGATGCAGCATGTTTTCCAAACTAACAAAATGGATTTGGAGTCTTTGTCAGAGACCATATAATTGAAATATGTGTGTTGGTACTCATCTACACTTTCTTGTTCTTCATTTATCTTCCTTTAAACATTGCCAAAGCACTTGCTCTTTGCTCTAAGCTTGCATAATCAATACCATGACAGATTGATAATGGCTGAATTAGACAATCCACTATGATCAATATATATATGCTTTTAACACAATGTTACACAGAACTAACCATGTGGTAGTGATGGACCATATAAAGAACTTCTGTAGAATATATAAAGTTTCCACATGATTCATGCAGATTGATAGGTAATTAGGCAAATAAGTCAGCTCATTTATTAGCTTCTCTGTCTTTTGGTAAATGTTGGACAAACCACTGAAAAGAGGTGCCTAATGAGGTTTTGACTCTTTGTATTGTTTTGGTTCTGGTGTTGTGATGTATCCTCTTTTCAAATTAATGTTGTTGGAAGCACTATTCAATATTAAATGCAGTTTTTAACAACAAAATAATAATTAAACAATCTTAATTTTTCAAACTACCAACTATTTTCTAACATTTAAAAAAGGTGAGACAGAAGAAGTCAGATAGATGGAAATGGCACTGAATTGTTCTGCATGAAGAATTAATGGCTTGAGTTTTGTGGAGGTGAGTTCATTAATTATGTATGACTATGAAATGAAAAGATGAGAAAAAAATAGTTGTAAACAGGAAGAGGTTTGTGTATAAAAAAATTAGAATTAATAGATTATTTGACTATTATAACCGGCCAATAAGTGGTCATGATTCAGACATGCGGCAGCAGCACCGTCCCTAGTGTTTATAATTTGGACCTAGAACAACTACACTGCAATCCTCTTTTTCACTTTTATTTTACCCTTTTTAAAAAATTCTATGCTATTGTTGTAATCATTAACAGTAAGATTATATACAAATTTTATTATCATGTTGTGAAGAGAATTTTTCTGCTCTAGTTGTCACGTGACATTAACCCTAGTTGGAAGGGTAATACGATATGCTTCGGTTTTGTCATGGGTGATAGTTATTTAGTAGAGGAATAAATAACTTACAAGACTGTCATGGTATTTTGTAGATATGCAGAAGAAATAATAGATAAAGGAATTTTATATCCAAGTATTTGAAAATAAATATATTGTACAAAAATAGAAATACAATTTCATTATTGTATGTTTAAAAATATTATATATATATATATATATTAAAATATTTCTTTTTTTACGTTAAAATAAATATGTTAATTATTATTATAAATAAACTTAAATACGTTATATAATATTTTTTAAGTTTTTCTTCTTATTTTATTAAACAAAGATTTGTATATCTTAAATATGTTACAATGTGGTTATTATATTTAATTTAACTTAGAAAGTTAATTTAGAAGTAAAGTTTACGTTTTATTTATGTGTATTTATAATTTAGTCTCTTTTTTAATTAATATGAGATCTCTAACAAATATCTTTATATTGAAAAATAGATACTAATCAATATAATGTACACATTCTCTCCAAAAGTAGACACCAATTGAGTGTAGTTTTACAAATCTTTTCAAGAAATGGACACTAATCGATCCTTGAGCCAATTTTATAGGGTGAGTTAAGCACTATATCCATATTCTATAATTATTATAGTTAAACTTGACCCAAAGATAAATGATGATATTAGGGTAGAACCAAGAGAAACAATAATTATCTTTCTATTCAACAACAAGGACCAATGAGTCAAATTTGGAACCTATCTTTACCAATAAATAAAGAGAATATATTTGGAGATATTTTAAAGGAGAATGATGATTTATTTGGGTGGTAGCCGATATGTCGAGGATAGTCCTTAAATAATTTCTCACAAGTTTTCTTTTTTACAAGGAAGCATGACTTGTACCTCAAAACAAAAGAAAAGGGGGGAGGAACAAACAAAAACAATTCAACAAGAAGTCATTAAATTCCTTGACATCAAATTCATTTGAGAAGCACAATACACAATGTGGTTGGTTAATGTCGTGTTAGTCAAGAAGTCGAATCATGTATTAATTATATATATCTAAACAAAACATGTCTAAAAGGAACCTATTTATCACCAAGAATTAACAAGTTAGTTGATGGAGAAACGGAACATAAAATGTTAAGCTTCTTTGATGTTTATTTTAGGTACAACCAGATACCATGTACCACAAAGACTCCACAAAAATAATCTTCATAACTAATTTTGTCAACTATTATTACAAAGTCATGCCCTTTGATTTAAAGAATAATAGAGTCACTTATCAATGATTGATGGACAAAGTTTTTAAGAATCGAATTAGACAAAACATGGAAGTGTATGTAAACGTATGATTGTCAAGTTTGAAACTTGTGAATAACACATTCGAGACTTGGCTGAAGTCTCCTTAACATTAAGAATATACAATATGTAACTCAATCTAACGAAATGTGTGTTCGGAGCAAATGGCAGTAAATTTTTAGGCTTTATATGGACACATAAAGGTATTGAAGCTAATCCTAACAAATATCAAGCTCCTAAAGGAATGTAAAACCCCAAGAATGTTAAAGAAGTGTAAATGTTAGTTAGTCATCTTATTTTTCTCTCTCGATTTCTACCAAATTTAGTTGAGAGAACCCAAACAATAATACGCCTGATAAAGAAGTCTCTCATCTTTAAGTGAAATGGTAAATTGAAAAAGTATTCACAGATATCAAATCTTTGATGTTTTCATCCTTTCATCAGAAGTCAAAACTCGAGTCAAATATCTTCTTATACCTTTTTTCTCTTACAAAGTCGTAAATCCAGTTTTAATACAAGAAGAAAATAAAAACAACTTATATATTATATAAGTTCAATCTTAAAAGATGCCAAAACCTATTATCAATTACTTGAAAAATGTTGTTTTACAATAGTTACATTTACTAGAAAGCTTCATCTAAATTTTGTAAGTCACTTGATAAAAGTTTGAATAAATTATCCAATCGCAAAAATCCTACGAAGACCTAAGTTAGCTAGACAGTTGATCACTTGGTCAGTTGAACTATTGGTATTCAATATGAAAGTATGGGCCATATAAAATTCCAATGCTTAGAAGACTTTGTAAGTGAATTACAACCATTAGAAGTGGAGGAGACGAGCTAATCAAAATTCTATGCAAATGAGTCTTCCAATAGGAAAGGATGTGGAGTGAGAATTATCTTAGAAGGACCTGGAGGCTTGTTAGTCGAACAATCGTTGATATTTGAATTCAAAACATCTAATAATCATATTGAATACGAGACACTTATAATTGGACTCTATTAGTAAAAGACATGAAAGTTGCTAGGGTAACATGACACATTGATTTCAATCTAATCGTTGGTCATCTGGGTAATTTTCAAGTTAAAGATCTATTGTTGTTAAAGTACTATATATTATTATATTGTTGGGCAAATAGTAGAGTTCAAAGAAGTATGAATTATGAATTTAACATATAAGGCAAGAAGAGAGTGTTTGTGCTTACTTACTCTTAAAACTGACAGACGCATAGAAGAAAATACAACTCTATATAGTCAAACAACAAGCCCTCACCTCTCGTTTAGTTTGTTTAGATAAATGTCTCGTTATTGATAACCAATCAGATTGGATGACACCTTTATACCAATACTTTCAAACTAGTACATTTTAATGAATTACTAGTTTCGGCTAGCTTGTTTTTCAACTTGGTAAACTCTAGTACATTACCACCCTTCACAAGTTTGATACCCATCCACCCCAAGAACTAGGGCTTGAGCTTGAAGCACCATGTAGGCATGAAACATTTTGTCTACTATCTAGTTTAACAGACATAAAAATCTCTTTTTTTGGCAGTAGACATGGTCATACTTAGTTTGTTTCCATTTGAATATCAAGATAAAAAAAACCTAGTTTTGAGCAAAACTTGAACTAGGGTTAGAAAGTAATAAACAAGGTCTTTTTGGAAAGTGTAGTCGAGGAGAGTCATGATGTTTCCTAGACCTTTTTCTTTTGTAGTTCTTTTTGTTTATCTCCTACCAGGGGTTGAAGATCTATGGTCAACTCAGATGATAGAATAGTAATCGTCTTTGCCTTCTTTGCTTTAGTAGCATATTCATTATGAATTTTTTTAAATGAATTTTACTATTCAAATTAATCTCAATTGCCATGGTTTTTGCAAAATTCAACAAAGTTAAAAACTTGTAAAAGAAAGAAACATACAAAAAAAAAAGTTATTATCCAAATCTAATTAGTGAGGTGAAGAGAAATATATGCAAGCGGGTAGTTTTTGAGAAAGTTTGTCTAACACTTCCAACATCTTTATATCATCACTAGTAAGTTTTTATTTTAGGCAAATTTGTATTGAATTAGGTCCTTTATCCAATAAAAAGAAAACTTCAATTCATTCTCGTTAAAAAATAATATTGTTGAAAGTTTATAGTAATGCTTAACTATTCTATGTAATTGTGTTGGTATGACATTAAACACTCACAAAACTCCAATTATAAATTCATCAAAAAAGCCTAACATAAATATCTAAAAACATGTAGACTTACATAAAAAAAATCACTAAAAGAATCTTCTTACCCACAAATATTATTGATCGTCCGATAATGCCTTAATAATACGATATCATTTCTATAATACCTTCAATATTTCAAAATTGAAATAAAAGAAAGACACATATATAATAAAAAAAAATGTATATTTAACACCATATTAGTTTATAAATGTATTTTTTATAATAATAATAATAATAATTAAAAATAATAATTTATAATTATAATAATATAAAAATCATTATATATTTTATATATTTTTAAATAATATTAAAAATAAAAAATAAAAATATTAATAATAAAAAAATCATTTCACTTTTTATTTTTTTTTCTCTTTCGTTTAATTCAATTTTACTAAAAAAAAATACAATTTCATTTTTTATTATTTTTCTTTTTTTATTAAATAAATTTTACTTTTTAATTCAAACAAAACAATGAGAATCAAGAATATAATGCGTTGACTTATCTTAAATACTTATCATTAAAATTAATTACAATCTTCTTTGTGTCATTCAGATTAATTAATAAATCAAAATTTATTAATTAGACAATTATATTGATTACATTAATTATGGATATTCAAAAGAAAAATCCATCAAATAAAGAATATAATTTAAATAATTTAAATATAGAAAATCCATACTCTTTTATCTAACTTGAACATTAAAATATCAAGAGATTCTAATAAAGAATAAATATTAAATAATGGATGTAGTAAAAAAATTAAAAATAAACATAAAGAATAAGTTGATTTAAAGATATTTATTTAACATAATTAAAAAATAATAATTTAACAATCCTATATAATTTTAGATATTTTTGTAGCGATATTTTTCTAAATTTATTTATATTTTACTTATTTTTATTTATAGGGTAGCATAAGGAAATATGAGTGAAATATTATTTATAAGATCTACGCCTTTACAACAATATTGTAAAAAAATTAAAAATAGAATATTACTATTTTAATAGCAACTTCAAAAATCTTATATTTTTTTTTTTATCTTTTTGCTTTTGAATTTTAAAATGCATGTTAAAATAGTTAACACGTGATTGTTTTATTAAAAGAATATTTTTCTTATAAAAAGACACACTTATAAATTTATTATTGTGTGCATTTTACTGCATGCTCAAAACCATTTCTAAAACATCAAAATACATTTCAATTAGAAATAAATAACATTATTAATATGTTTTCTAATATATTTTAAATATTACTATAATTTTTATACAAATACATTGAGCACACCGTTTTGTTTTCTTTAACATGCTAAATTCAAGAACAAAAGAATAATGTAAAGCATCAAAATGTCTATTTATTTGTTTGTTTGTAATTTTTCACGTGTCATTGGAAATATATATATATATATATTTTTTTTTTTTTTTTTTGAAAGGCCTAAAGGCACATGCTACTGTGCCCAATTAATAGTTGTTACCATTTTAATACAGTGAGTTTGAACTTTGAACGGTCAAAAGAGAAGGGAAAACCAGGTTACATTTTTTTTCTATATTTTATTTACCCCAAAATACACCATTATTTAATAAATAAATAAAATAATTAGAATGGGTTGGTTTTCTTCTTTGACTGTCACCAGCGCATTATAGCACACCACACAAAAAAAGCAGAGAACAACTGTTACTCACACAAATCCAAACACGCCATGGGTATGCCTCTCATGGATCTAACCCTCTCTTCCTTCTAACCGCCCTTTTCGCTTCCTTCTTTTCCATTCCCAACTCTAGATTTCCTTTCTCTCTATTTCCTTCTCTTGATTTTCTACCTCTTCTCTCCTACTTTTTTTTTTTTTTGTTGCTTTCTCCGACGTCACCAGTTTTTGTTGTGCTTTTCGTGTGTTTTGAACGCTCTGCGTTGTTAATTTTGTTTTTTGTGTTCGGATCGTGTTGTTTCGCCTTCAGTTGCGGGGATCTTCGGTTTAGGTTTGTTTAGGGATTTGTTTTTTGTTCTGTTTCTGTTTCTCTTGGTCAGTTTTCGGCTGGATTTGTGGCTTTCTGTCAGATTGGTGGTGTTTTATGTTGCTTTAATGTTTTCCTTTTTCGCATAATGGATATTTATTTATGGACAAAAGGGATTTGAGTTTTTTTAGTTTCTTTAATTTGAGTTTAATGGTGCTACTTTCCTCTTTGGTTCAGTTTTTATTATGTCTGTTGACTCAAATTTTAATGCTCAAATTAAACAAAAAAAAAATTGTCCATCTTTTTAATTATGGTGGAATTGTTCATTCTGGCAGGTGTATGAGTGATTTTTGAGCAGAAGTTAAAAGAGAAAGGGATTCGGTGAAGATGACATCGGTTGGTGTGGCGCCAACTTCAGGTTTGAGAGAAGCCAGTGGGCATGGAGCAGCAGGTGTTGATAGATTGCCAGAGGAGATGAACGATATGAAAATTAGGGATGATAGAGTATGTAAACCCTTCTCTCTCAAATTTTCACTTCTTATTTTATTTTATTTTTATTTTGTGAATGTATTTGTGGTTTATTTTAAATTTCAGGCTCAGTTACTTGCCATTTGCTTCATCTTGTAGGAAATGGAAGCCACAGTTGTTGATGGCAATGGAACGGAGACAGGACATATCATTGTGACTACCATTGGGGGTAGAAATGGTCAGCCGAAGCAGGTATACGTTCTCCCTTTATTTTTCTACCATGTCAAATGTATACTCATATGTGCCATCTTACTTACTGTGTTACCATGGAAGGCTGTAAATGCTCCAGCTTCGTATTATTATTTGTGTGCAAATGTTTTCCTCACTTCTATAGCTGCTTTGATTTAGAATATTGATATTTGAATTGAGAAGATTGTGTTTGTCCTTAAAGTCAAAAAAGAAAAAATAATTCTCAAAATATGGTTACGATGCGGATTCACTGCTTGCTGACTGGAATCTTTTTATGGCAACTCGCATAACTTCCTGCCATGTGCTATTTGTCTTCTCTGAATGATGATTATCCTCACTGATCGGTTTCATGAATCTCATGATATTATTGGATAGGAGAATGCCGTGATGTGGTTTTTGCAATATTTTAATCTTATGATGTATCTTTTTACGGTGTCTCACATAACTCCTTGCTGTGACGTATTTTGTCATGTCTTATGATTTGCGATTATTCTCACGAATTAGTTATGAATCTCGTGATATTATTGGGATAGGGTTATAGTGCCATGATGTAGTTTTGTCATATTTTCTTCAACAGTCTACTTTAATCCTCCTCTCTTTTTTTCTGTATGTTTATTACTTCAAAATAAATTTATATCGTTGTTATTATTTCAGACTATAAGCTACATGGCAGAACGTGTTGTAGGTCATGGATCATTTGGAGTTGTCTTCCAGGTAATCATGGTCCTAGTTGACTAAATGAGATGTTTTTCTTTAGCCTTTTCAACACAAGCGAACATAATCGTTGCCTTAGTTCTGACATAGCCTATGATTATAGGCTAAGTGCTTGGAAACTGGTGAAACTGTAGCTATCAAAAAGGTTCTTCAAGACAAGAGGTACAAGAACCGGGAGCTGCAAACAATGCGCCTTCTTGACCACCCAAATGTTGTCTCTTTGAAGCACTGTTTCTTTTCAACCACTGAAAAGGATGAACTATACCTTAATTTGGTACTCGAGTATGTTCCTGAAACAGTTAATCGTGTGATCAAACATTACAACAAGTTGAACCAAAGGATGCCTCTGATATATGTGAAACTCTATACGTACCAGGTATGCCTATTGCCCTTCCTGAATTCAGCTTTCATCCATTTCAGGCTTTAACAATACATTTGATATATTGCAGATCTTTAGGGCATTATCTTATATTCATCGTTGTATTGGAGTCTGCCATCGGGATATCAAGCCTCAAAATCTATTGGTATGACCTTTGTTTGATTTTTGCATATATCATTGATTATTTATTTGGATTCTATTTTGGTTTTCTGGCTTCATAGCTGTGGTTGTGTTTCGGGTGGCTAAAAGATAGGAAATGACCAATTCAAACTCTGGTGATAGGACTGTTTGGTGGAAAATACTAATTGGATGTTTTTCTATGCAGGTCAATCCACACACACACCAGGTTAAATTATGTGACTTTGGAAGTGCAAAGGTTTTGGTATGTTACATATGTCTCTGCTTTTCTGCTCCTTCCTCAAATCATTACTTTTCATTCAACCTTCTGTTTTCCTGAGTTAGATTCTAGATTTATTTTTCCTTATTTGTTATGACTTTTGACAGGTAAAAGGTGAACCAAATATATCGTACATATGTTCTAGATATTATAGAGCACCTGAGCTCATATTTGGAGCAACTGAATATACTACAGCCATAGACATCTGGTCTGTCGGTTGTGTTTTGGCTGAGCTGTTGCTTGGACAGGTTGGTGGCTGTTGATGCGATCTCTTCTATGTTTGTTGTTCAGCATATTTAATTAAAATTTTATGTTTTCTTTTCACAGCCTTTGTTCCCTGGTGAAAGTGGAGTCGATCAGCTTGTTGAGATCATAAAGGTAATATTTGTGATGTTTAACTTTTTTCTACTGTTGTTACATGTTTTTTATTTGCAGATGTTTTGAACTGTTGATCTCATATTTTTCTGTAGCCTTTTAATATGGAATTGACCTATTTGATGATTTGATCCACTATACAGGCCGCTTTGCTTACTTTGCAGTGTGACTATTATAGCATGTGAATGATACCATTTGTTGTCTGTCTTGATAGGTTCTGGGCACTCCAACAAGGGAAGAGATTAAATGCATGAACCCTAACTATACAGAATTTAAATTCCCACAGATTAAAGCACATCCCTGGCACAAGGTATCACAAATAAATTTAATACCATTTCATGTTTTATTCTTAAGCTCATCATTTTAACGTATTTAAAAATCTTTATTGAACACGCTATACTAACATATATTCATTGATTTTCTCTACTAGATCTTCCATAAGCGCATGCCTCCAGAGGCTGTTGATCTGGTATCAAGACTACTACAATACTCCCCTAACTTGCGGTGCACAGCTGTGAGTATCTGACTTCTTATCAAACCTGTAGTATCCCACCTTAGGAAATTGATAACATTGATTCCCTCTGTCAGATAATGGTTTTGCAAGATTGTGTTTGGCAATTTTATGTTTTCTAATCTAATTATTTAATTACTGTTTTTCATCTTCCAATAATGTCTGTGTAATTTGAGATTTTGCTTTATGTATTGCAGTTAGATGCCTTGACGCATCCTTTCTTTGATGAGCTTCGTGATCCAAATACTCGCTTGCCAAATGGCCGATTCCTTCCACCACTATTTAATTTCAAATCTCATGGTATGTTGATTTTGGAATAGGCTATTGTATTTGTGACTCTGCTCGTCTCTTGTTTTCGTTAAATAGTTATGGCTGACATTTTGTATGTTATTGGTGCCTGTATAACAGAACTGAAAGGAGTCCCAGCTGAGATTTTGGTCAAATTGGTTCCAGAGCATGCAAGGAAGCAATGCCCGTTTCTTGGCTTGTGAAGTGACAGAACTTCAAGTGTTGTTTCCATATGAGAATGCTGCGCTTTCCTTCTATTTGATGATATGATATGATATTTGTTGGTATCTTTATTGTATTCGGTTGCCCTGTAAAAGCAGATCTAGAGATACATGCTACTCCTTATTACCCAACCTCCGAAGGGTATGCAGAATACCCTGTTTCCTGTATCACAGCAGATTGTAACATACAATAGAAGACAAATGTCTGCAATTATCTAAATGTTGCATCAGTATTTGTATTTGTTGAGACAATGATGGGTTGTTTAATTTAGTTAATGCTTAGCGTGGTGGTTGGAAGTTGTACTGGCCCTGTCTGTTCATTGTTTATTTTCCATTCTTTAGGTAATCTCTGGCCGAACGACATGGGACGAAGTCTCGGGCCTGTCTTCAATGAATTGCTCGATTAACAAATATTAAGCATAGTAAAAGAAAGTGAAAGCGATCTCTATTATAGTTTAATCAAAGCAGTTAGGAGATTGGCTC
This sequence comes from Macrotyloma uniflorum, assembly GCA_016859785.1. Taxonomy (NCBI): domain Eukaryota; kingdom Viridiplantae; phylum Streptophyta; class Magnoliopsida; order Fabales; family Fabaceae; genus Macrotyloma; species Macrotyloma uniflorum. The sequence continues at coordinate 1,195,145 of BDMB01000022.1, read as the reverse complement.
TTTTTTGTTTTCAATTCGAGGCTGAGGTGTCTGAGTGGACTTGTGCAAAACACTAAGAACACCTTGGACTCTCTTGCCTTCTGTACAAAGAATATATACAAGCGCGTTCGAGTCGGTGACAATATGCTTTGCTATTTTTCTCTTCCTTTCTTTACGTTAAGAATATCTTCGTCAATGGAGGCTATATTTTCAATGAGACACTTTCAAGTTCAGAGGTATTCTTTAACGACTTTGAATCTCAATATTCGTTAACTTTGATTAAGGGGTCTAACGTCAATTTGGTGGTTTCTGTCGTTGAGTCATTTCTTAGCATATGGGATGACTATTGACAGCTATTCTTTTACCCTTTATTTTATGTCTACAATGTATAAGTTTAACATTAAACATACATTCAAATCTTTTAAAATACTTAAATAACATCCTTCTAAATATATATTTAATATTTTTTAATAAAATCTTCACCATAAAAAAATAGATATTATTTGAATATATACAATTTTAAAAATATATATTTATCATTTTTCTAACAATAATGTCGCAAAATAAAAAAAATATAATACATTTAAAAACAAACAATATCAATATAAATAATGTATTACATCTCTTAACATATAAGTTTAGAAAATATTAAAAGGCGGTGTACTAGACGTTGAGATATGGAAAAGTTTTGCTGAATTAGGTTTGATCCCGTTTTTAAGAAATAAAATAAATAGGGTTGGTTGGTTTATGTAGATTGAAAGCGAAGGCGGTGGTTTGATGCGAGTGTGAGGATGCCAGCGAGGAAATATTATTGCGACTACTGCGACAAACAATTCCTAGACACACCAGCCGATCGGAAACGTCACGTTCAGGGTATTCAACACCACCAAGCCAAAGCTCGCTGGTACGATTCCTTCAATCAACACCACCAACAAATCCCTAATCCACCCCTTTGCTTTCACTTCCTCAACACGGTACGTTACCTTACTCTCCCTCTCTTTTCTTTCTATTTTCATTTTCATTCTCATTCTCATTCACTCTCTCTATTTTAGGGATTTTGCCGTTACGCCAACTCTTGCAAGTACCTTCATCCCATTCCCAACAACTCCATACACCACACTCCAATCCTAACCACACCCTCACCAGGTAATTAACCAATCTCTTGTCACTTTGTGCCCTTCTATTCCTGTCCTATATGAACGTTATGTTAGTGTTAACGAAACACAACCTCGACAATAACAATTAATTTTACTAATTTATGTTCTAATAATAAAAAATATATTATATATGTGCAAATATGCATGCAGGGAATGTGGTAGGAGTGTCATTGGGAAATTTGCCCCCATCGCTGCAGCCTCCGCCTGAGGCTGGATATCCCCATCTCCCGTTTGTGGATTGGGGATAGATTTGTAGCAACTGAATCTGTCAGCGAAGACCACTCTGTTCAATCATTTTTTTTTTTTAATTATTACTATTATTTAATCTTTTATTTCCCATCACTTAACGCCACCATCTTATTTGGAGTTTTCATAAACGCTATCCAAAATCTATCTTAATGTTCAATCACTACTAATATAATATAATTCGATAATGGACTTCTGAGTTTGCTTTGGCGCATTACCAAGTTAAAGGCATGCCAGCTTTCTCATTTGTAAGCATTCTTCACCTTAATAATCTTTAATTATTACAGTTTAATGACAAAATATTCAGTGTTTAATAATTGATCTTTCAGATTATATTTTAATGACAAAATAATCTCATAAAAGTTAACAGTAGGATGTAATTGTAAATTTTTTTACATATTCATTTACTAAATCATATTTTTCGTTATTAAGTTGATAGCAAGTTATCAAATTGATTATTTGCCCTTTTTCACTTCATCACGCTGCCTGTCTAGAAAGCTTTCAGTGGCAGTTATTTCAAATCTATAAATTATAAACAGTAACTTTGATTACATAAAGCGGGCACCAAATGTGGGTATTAATAGCTCCACAGAATGAGTTTTCTTATGCATGAGACAAGGTTTTAAAAGAGGTTAATGAATGTGATCTTGGTTGTCAAGATTTGTACGATTTTGATCATAGGATCACATTTGTAACTGCATTGTAATGTTTGTTAGCAATTTTTTTCATAGTATTAAAGACATGAAACAATTGATTGGCAACGAAGTTGACCCATTCCCATTTGAATACCTTGACATGAAATAATTGGTTGGTGAGGAGTTGACCCATCCCCAATTTAAAACCTTGACACGAAACAATTGGTTGGCAGCGGAGCTGAGTCATCACCAAATCTAATATTGGAGTATAATGTATAATAATCTCATTATTTAAGTTTATTGTAGTTGATTGATTCGTAAAACAAAATTCAGAAAACGTCTATTTTTAGTGTATATATTTTATATATTTATGCAGAAAGTTTTTTCTTTCATTCTCTCATTGATTGAGAAGATTACGGAAACTATAACCAATTTTTTTTATTTCTTTACACATTCATCTTCCATTTTTTTTTTCATCTTAGTCAAATAAAGCATCATGATGATGTAACTTCTAATTTTATTTTTCTTTAGCAACAAAAATCATGTAGCATAATTTGTGAAAGCCACAAACTTGGACGAATTATGTGTTTTTCAGCTGCCTGTCCAAATTAAGGTGAAAGTCAAAGATGCCGGGTAAAATGATTTACAAAAAGCCATTACTTATTAGGATTAATCTATTGGATGGGAAATTTGAATAATTTGCATAAGCTAATGTCTGCACCCAGTGAAGGATCTTCAGCAATTATTTTGGCCTTCTGCGTTACATTTTTGGGGTTTCCTTTTCATCATCAAATATTGAAAATGTTTTAGAATAAAATGGATGTGCAGTCATCCAAATACAAAATATAGGGTTATATATCCAAACAACATATTTAGGCAAATGAATTATTGTTTGAGGATAAAAGAAAGAATATGAAAGCATACACACCATGTGACCAGAGTGCCCTCTGTTCCTTTTGATACCGCAATAGCCTCTATTCAACACTAGTGATCTCGCAAGTTAATTTACTACTTAAACTGTTTTCGATTTCCAGGAGTGTGAGTACTTTACTTCTCTATATCCCCTACTATGTCTAAACAATGATAGTAACCTAATATCAAAATACCAGTGGTCAGTAGAGTTCTCTCAATGTGCAAGGAAAGTTTTAGTTCAGTTTGCATGTCTAATCAGATATGGAAGCTCTTTTTGTTGTTGTTGAATAGTACAAGGACTTAAAACCAAGAACAGCCCTTAAATCCATTTCCGATTTGATGTTTGTGTCAAATTGTCCATATAGAAAAGCTTAAAATAATATCACCAGCTCTGAGTCCCATCACTCGCTGAAAACACAAATAATGTCACCTATATTCAGCCATTTCCAACAGTAATTCTATTAATTGTTTTTGGAAATGTTTATGGAAAACAAAAGTGTCGAGCATATAGACACTATTTTCAGACTGTTTTATGAGTTGCCATGACCTTGCGTTTAAAGAGTAACTATAGATAGATTACAATATTATATATATATATATATATATATATATATATATATATATTCATTTCGAGCTTGTGTCTATGTTTCATATATGAAGAACTATGATGTGAGAAACCCTTCGACTTCAATGCGTTTTGCCTCCAGGAATTGTATTCCATGCACGAAACTCATTCTATCTGAAGTGAACTTGTTTCCTGCACAAGGCCAGATTTTGACCAACCAATTTTACTGGAATACATATGGAACCATGCATACACTCACAATTCTAGTGTTAGGCCTTCTAGATGGAAATCCACTAACTATGCCTCAATGATGTTTGGTGTTTAGTTAAAAAATGGCTGAGCAATGGGTATTTTGACCAGAAATCTTTTTTTACTATAAAGTTGAATATTCTTGAAAATGTTCTCAATTTTCAACAGTGTGGGTTATTTCTGTAATTCATGTTTCAGGAAGGCAAAGACATTCGTTTTTCTTTTTTGGAATCCATCCTACTTGTTCACGGATCTCGGATTCCTTTCATCTCCAATCTCAATTGTCTATAATCAAACCGTATCAAAATAATATGTAATTCAAGTCAATTTGTTTCTACTGAAGAGTTTTTAATTAGTAGTTGAAAAAGTTATGTACTGTACGCGATATCAAATGGCGTCTCTTTTCTTATTTAAAGTAGCATTTTGAAACAGTAATGTTAGAATATTGGAGAGAAAAAGTGACAACTTAAATTGATATTAATCAAAATTTACCTAGTTTGATATTATCATTGTCATTGTAGACAGCTTTCGTGGATAGATTGTTTTCATCGTGAGTGATGTGGTGAGACGTACCGCTATCTTAATACCATAAAGGATTTATAAGAGGGGAAGGTCTAAAAAGAAGAGGAAAATCATTGGTGCTAGAATCATGATAAAGAAGCTGGGAATTATTGGCTTAAATGTTACCTTGAAAATTTTAATTATACCTATACCAGCAATCAACAACTACATGTCCAGTCTTGTCATACAAATCTGACAGTGTGGTTTGGCAATGTGCCATGCAAAATAATGTGGTGGATTTATGTGTTTCTATTCATGTTCTTAGAGATTAAATGTTTTACACTTCTATTGTTCTGAATGCTTCTAGTAGGAGTGTGATAAACTATAATGGACTGAGGGTTATACTTATGGTGGTTAAGTATTGGTATTCTATGAACCAAAAGTAACATTAGCATGAAGAAGATGTTTCTCAAAAATTTTATGCTCATGGAACTGATGAAGTTGTCCTAATCTTTTGAAAGACAATCAATAAAGACCATTAATAATGGCTTCAACAGTCTTCTTTAAATCAAGAAGATAAATTATTATGGAGCAATCTTTCTTTGGGTTTTTAAAGTTTAAGTTTAAGTTTCTTGCCTCTTGTTCTAGCCTAGCTAGTATAATACACTTTTAGTTTCGTCCATATTTGAAAGGATGTATCAAGATTAACCTTTTTTTGTCAGGATAGGTGTAGAAACAAGTAGTCATTCTACGAGAAACTAGTCTTATTGTTTATGATTCAAAAATTTAACATTAATATTGTTGTTGGTAATTTCATCAGAGGTTTTGAATTTTATAGGAATATCAGTACCATCAAGAAACTTCATAAACTTGAAGCTATAGACCGTTGTGGGAATCTATTATTGTCATATAAGGTAATTGACATCATCTAGTCTCATATTGATTGAGTTGTGAATGTGTGAGAGATGAATGAAGCGAAAGTAGAAAAATTTTCAACATTTACGGAGATGGATGAGTTTGTAGAAGCCATGGCTAAGATTTCAAGTTCTTGATACAATGTTAGAATAATAAAAAAGGAAAAAGAAAAACATTGACAACTTAAACTGATACTAATGAGAACTTATCTTGTAGTAGTACAGAAATAGAATATATATAGCCAAGTGTACCAAGTGTAGTAGACATATGCAAGAGATGAAAAAAGAAAAGAAAGAAAGAAAGAAACTAGCTACCTAACCTATTATAATTCATTACTTTACTTTACAAGTAGTCTTCTTATTATTGCAATATTGATAATTATTATAATTGGGAGCATGACTAATAATGTCAAGGAACAAAGAGTTCTTGCTAGAAATAAATGACATCACATTCATTGTCTTCCAAAAATTAATTTCATAGAATGTAGTTTTGAAAAAAATATAAACAGGGATACAGTAATGAAAAAAAAATATATTAATTACCATTTAAACATTTCAATGTAAAAAATTTTGGACTTAACTTCCAACACACTTATTTATAACTTCTCGTAAGATAAACAATAAAAATAATAATATACTCATACTTATAATGTAAAACTAAATGGGTTTGATTTATCATTAAAATAAACTAATTAATATAGTAAATTACTTAAAAAAATATAGAAAATTAATTCATTAAATAATTCTTCAAGCAACTCCTTAATAAATATTATTATCTAAAATTAATTAAATTTAAATTAACAAATATAAAATAATAAATTGTTTAAAATATTTTCTATTTAAATAAGATTAGATGTGAAATAGAACCCATAATTTATATTTTTCAATATCATAAATAGCTAATATAAATTATTCTTATTGGAAATAATAACTAATATAAGTTATTTTTATTGGAAATGCTAAACATGTATTCCTACCCTCACTAATAAGACCCTTTTCAGACATTTTAGAAAAATTGTTGTATCTTTTTTAGAAGATTCGTATCTGAAAATTTGTTATATCATTTTATAAAATTCCTTTATAATCGGATGATATATTAACTATTTTTTTCCTAAAATATTCTTCATTAATTGACATAATTTTATTTAAAAAATTAATAAATATTTGAAATTAATAACATAATTTTTTTCTTTCTTAATTTGATTTGAAAATATAAGTACTAAGATATAAATGTCTCACTCTACTATTTAATCTCTAAATATAATAAGGATAATTTATATAATTTATTGTTTTTAACTAATTTTCTTAAAGAATGTGAATTAGAGAGTATTTGCAATTCCAGTTTAATTATTTCACAAAGGCTCAACACAATCTGACGGCATCTAACTGAAAAAACACTCTGAATTATTAGTTTTCAGTTTTATTGATATGTGTAGGGGATACAATTCATTCACGCAAGTTACAATGAAAAATAAGAGCAGAGTATTAAGGAGAATAAAAAGTAACATATATTCACAAGGTAACACTGAAGATGTCAACATGTCTTGACAATTTGATGAAGCCTTAATCAGAAACATTCAATGATAAAGCAAACACCTCTGCTACACATCCCATTTGCAATAAATCATTTTCCATCTCAAAACAATATCATTTCATTCAAAGTACACTCATCCACTTTCACAAGCCTCGCAACACCAGAACATTAACATGATCTGAATGTTTCTAGCATGTTGAAGCAAGTACCTCTAGCAAGGAAGCAGCAAATTGCATTTGGGTCTCTTCATTGATTGTAGAGAATAGTGGAACGTGCACAAAAAGGGATTTGATCCCATTCTGCTCCGTAAAGCGAAGGGAATGATAGTAAACATAGTTGCACACAAACCTACCCGCATCATCAGATGTCATTACATCATAACCCTTACTTGCCAAGGCTTTGGTGAACTCCTCCACAGGAAGGGTAGTCTGCATCAGTTAAGATGCAAAATCATATTATAGATGAAAATATCAGAGAATAGTTATGCTAAAACTCATCAAGTTGTTTATATGTAACCCAATAACTTTGTAGTTTGCACCTATGCATGTCTCCACCAAGAGGGATCGACTGTTATAACAATTTTTTTTTTTCTATAACTCCTTACTTCTAAGTTTGATAAATGAAGAACATAAAGATTCTCGAGCTATGTACCCAAAATACAGTTGAAAAGCCTACTAAATGATTTTGACCATGGTGTAAGCTGCAGCTTTAGGGGCCAACAAAATAATTCAACAAATAACAGCACCAATAACAAACACTTGCATGGTATATAAAAATAAACGTTAACATCACTCACTATATTAGGACCAATAGGCTGACACTAAACCAAATAGTAAACATCAGTTAAGGAATTTAAGTGTCAGAAAAATAAGCAATCCAATTTACCTCACGTGTTCTTGTAATTGGACCATCTGAAGGAGCAATAGGCACTTTCTGCAACATAAAAATTTTGTAAATCTCACTAAAGGAGGACAGAGTTCTTCAAATCAGGTTTGATGAGAGCTAGTTTATAGTGCATTTATTAAAGTGAATCCAATCTAACCTGGGGCTTCCATCCCATTTCATCAGGGCAGCGGAAGGTAGCCTCATTGACAGCTTGACGCTCTATAGCAAACCTTGTTGCACCACTATTAACCCCAAAATGCAGCTAAATGAAAAAATCAGAAACAGCCAAATATAAGATTATGGATGTAGAAGTGAAAGAAAATTTAATCAAATGACTTCAGATTTAAGGTAGAGGAATGACTCCAACTCCTCAACTGGGTAAAAATGCCTCAGAGTTGATCTTAAGACCATCCACCCTTCTTGTTCAGCCTTGGTAATCGTTGTGCATATATAACAAATCAATGTAATGATATACCAACCATTAACTTTCTCATCCAACAAAGATTACTTTTTCTAACTTCGCTCACTTTAATGGAGCCAAATCCTAATTGTTTAGTCTATCTGAATATAGATCCAGCTACTTTAAATATTAAGATACCAATAATTGTATAATAGTTTTAAACGAGAAACTTTGATAGTGTAGATCAGACTACCCATGCCATGGTTTACATTCAGAATTGCTTATTAAGTTATTACAGAAAATAATAAGTTTGTTGGTAGTTTCTGCAAACTGCAAGTGGTGTAGGCAGGTGAACAAGGAATAAAACTTCAACGGATGTTTAGAGAAAGTTTTTCACAACCAGTTATAGGATAAGAAAATTGAGTTTTTCCATAATCTACAATCAAATTATGCACATTACCTTTTGGAAAAGTTAAATGAAAAGAGCTTAATTAATTTTACTTTATCATTTTTTTCTGCTACAAATGTTTATGGTAAAGTTTTTAAATGGAGCCTTAGTTGCCTACCATGTTAATGATATTGTCTCACTTTTGGTTTTTTATCTGTAAATAATTCACCAGGAAGTTCATGAAGAGTTAGCAATCTTGATCTGATATTACAACCAAGAACTTCATAAGGATTAACCTATATATCGAGTAGACGGAAAACTCACCCAGATAATTCTGTTGGAACTTGGAGACTCAGACTCTTTCGAAGTAATGGCAGATTGCAATGTCTGGTAGAGGGGAATGACTGCTCCTTGACCCGCAGTTTCAAGAATGTTGCAGCTCCCAATAACTAACCCTTTTGGAAAACCCTTCTTCTTCAAATACTCCGTCAAATTATTGACAATTGTCTCCGTTGGATTCTCCGAAACTCCATGGAATTTCTTGAAACCTGTTACATAAACTGTTGTTACAGCTGCTGGAGAACCTTCAGACCCCATCTGCAGATGATGGTCTGTTAATATTCAAAGCTTCAAGGACAAAGTATTTCCTCAATACCTGCATTCAATGATGAGCAAAATTGAGTAAAAAAGGAACAAAAATTGAATTGGTTTCCTATTAGGTGGATCAAATACTATACAGAAATCCTCTCACAATCGAAAATCACAAGAAGCCCCATCAAACTCTATTTCATCCCAAAATAACTTCGATAAATTGAAAAGAGTAATAATCAAATTTCTAGACTTTTTTCAAGGAAAACAAATTGGAGAAGGTAAAAAGAGCACCCCATGTAACCAAACCCAAAAAAGTCGCTAAATTGGCAAGGGGCAGTTATCCTAAAGAGATGAAGCCGGTAGCAAGAAAGGGCCTTGACATAATCTTGCAAGCAAATCAAGAGATAATTGAATGTCAAAAGAAGGGCAGGGACAAGGACAAGGACAAGGACAAAGACAAAGAGACACACATCTATGGGTTGTTCAAGATTTTTCAGAGAAATTTACTCTTTTGAGGACTGAGCACATGGCTTTGTCATGGGCGAATTACAGTACGCCCCTCAAAAAGAAACCTTAGACCAAAACACTGAACATGAAAACGAAGGTGATGATTGATGATCGCATAGCGAAATGATGAATCAGAAAAGAAGATAATTAAGATTAAGCATGTTTTGTGTGAGAGAGAGTTTTTCCTTACCAGGAATGAAAAATAAGAAAATTGAACATTCAATAAAAGAGATGACACATCCACGAGTCTTATCTACTCAAAGCTCTGATTAACTGGTGAAGATTCCGATTAGATTTATTTAGAGAAAAGAGAGAGAAGGAAGAGAATACATATAATAATACTCCCCTACGTGCCTGTCACTTTCAAACATCAAAGCATAATCTCCTAATCTAATGTCATCTCCTACTACTTTATTATTATTATTATTATTACTATCATTAATAAATTAACCTATTCTTACTTAACCAACATAATTTTCTTCATTACTAATTCTAATTAATTAGTTTTAATTTTTTACACATTTCATTTTCTGTCTACCTCAAATTAGAATTAAAGTTGTCATAGCAAAACAGACTAATCCTTTATAACATCACAAATTAATATTTGAATTTCATTATAAATTCTCACATTTAAGTACCTAAGTACACTTTTTTTAATAAAAAAAATTAATTTAAATTTATTAAAAAGTTAGTATTACAAATCACATATTAAAACGATAAAATTATAATATATAAAATAGATATAAATCTTATTTTATAAATTAAATTTTATAAAAATAAATTAAACTTAATTTTTATATCTAATATTAAATTTTATTTTAATAAATTTATTAAATTTAAGCATTTTTATTGTTTATTACCAAAATAAATTTATTTATTTTTATAAATTTCTTTTTTAAAATAAATAATTACACATAAAATAATTTTCATATATTTATTTTTTTTTAAAAAGTTTATAAATTTATTTATAAAAATTTTATGAATTTTTTTAGAAAATAATTTTCTATCAGTGTACAAATTTATTTCATAAAAAATAATTTTTTTATAATAATTATCAAATTACTCATAAATATTTAACCTCAAATAAATATAAATTTAATTTTATAAAATAAATTTTTAAACAAAATAATTAATCTCTATCCTCAAATATGAATAGTATAATTTACACCTAATCAATTATAAAATCTATCATATCATTAAATTAATAAACATAAAATATAAATAGTTTATTTTTTTAGGTGCTAATGAGAACTGAAGACCCTAAAAAATTAGAAACAAATCGAATGAGCATCCAAAACCCCATTAACATCTTCAACAAACAAACAAGAACACCTCACACGACGGGTACTAAGAACATGAAATCCTATTAACATTAACATTTTATCATGGACAATGATTCTATCTTGTGTAACACTTTTTTTCTTGTATAAACACATGATTTCACAATTGTTAATATATATTATATAAAAAAAATTACTTGATTTAAAGCATATGTACGATAACAAAGTTACTTGATTGAAATCCCATGCCACTATCAATGAATTAAAAAAAGTCATTAATTATTGATGGTGACATTATTGTTTTACTCAAAACCCAATCCAGAAATACACCAATGGCCATTTCGCCGTCCATTCTAGAATTTTCTGCTTTGATTTTCATTAAAGTATTGAAAAATGAGAGTTTGAAAAAGAGATTCTTTTATTCTTCTTTTTTTTCTGGCATTTCAAAAGTTCACACCATGCCCATCATTGCTCATTACACAATTAAGCATAAGAATATTAAAAAGTCTTCACTTTAATTCAATTTAAACCAATACTAAACTCTTTTTTTTTATCTTTCTTTTTTCCTTTGAAATAAAGTGGTGAAAGTATCTCTATGTTCATTTAGTGCTCCAAACATTTAACATTTTTTTTTTTAGTTTAGCATTATTAATTACATCGCTTTATATTTCTTTTTGTGTGAAAGTTTATACTAAAACATATTTACTTAATGTAAAAAGTAATAATTTCAAAAAGATATAATAAATCACATGTTATTTATAAAGTTCTATCTTCATCGTTATATATAAAATTGAAAAACTTACATGTTATTTTTTTAAAATATAATTTTGAAAATGTTTTCAAATAATAATATAAAAGTTCTATCTTCGTCGTTATATATAAATTTATTTTGAAAGCTGCTTATATTTTTATAATACTTTTTTTCTAAATTACGTGTGTTGAATTAATTATTATTATTAAATAATTTCTTAACTGTATCGTGTTTTATGTCTAAGAAAAGAATTCAATGAAAATATTGAATTATAATGAGTTTATATGAAGTACTTGTTTGAATTTTGGGCCAAAGAATTAGGCCAACCCAAATCCCAAATCTGATTAGGCTATGACCCAAAATGCCTTACAAATTCTTATTATTTATCATTTGTTCAGTGACAGATATAAGTTGAATTATGTAGAATTGAACAATGTTTAATATTTTTTATATTTGAATTATTATAAAACTTTTTCTATAATTCTATTCAATAAATTATCTTTTCTAATAATATAATTCTAGAAAATTACTTCACAAATTATCTCACTTATAAAAAGTTTAAAGAAACATACTCATTACATTACCAGGACCGAGACAAATAGTTGCTTATAAAATAAAATTTCATGAATATAAATTCAATGTTCTAAGCTTACACTTTCTTCAAAACCATGTCTATAATTTATATTATTTGAATTAATCTTTTGATATGAGTATTTTTGGAAATTTTAAGAAAATAGCTTATAATATATATTAAAAATTGTTTTCAGTTTATTTATAGCACATAATCAACTTAAATGAAAATAATTTAACTATAATTTTTTATTATATAAACAACTTAAAAAATAAACAGTTATATGATGATAAATGCTCATGAAATTTTTACATATGATAGACACAAAGATACACTAATGTTTTGGAGGGATAGAGAATTGAAAATAGAAATTTTATCTTCAATAAATATTTTTTAATTTAATGAAATGATACCAGTAATAAGTAACGTGATAGGTTCTTCAAATATAATATTTCTATGTTTTTATATTTCATATAAAATATGTTAAAATTTTATAATTTTTTTTAAATTATCTCTTATAATAGTTAAAGTAGTGAATTTAATATTTTTTATTGGCTATATTTTAAAAATTGAATTAAAAATAATTTAGTTTATTTTTTAATAAAATAGTTCAGTTTAATTAATTATTTTTTATTTTAATAATTTTTTTACATCCTGATTGTGATTTTAGCATTATGAGTATGACATTAATTATTATAAATAATAGCATTACTTGCCATTTGAACAGTGAGGTGTGAAACTTGAATGAGAAGATATAAACCCAATCAACCTAAACTAGTGAAGTTATTATTTTTCTATATATTATTTTGCATACATTTATTTATTTTATTTTATTTATTTTAATTATTTGAATTGCTTCTTAATAATACCTCAAATAAATATGTGATACATACAATTTAATTGGACTAAAAAAAAAGAAAAAATGTCAGAAAAATTAAAAATTAAATAAAAGTTACAAATTTTGTAAAACTCTAGAAACTAAAATTGGGGATATAAGAAACCAAAATTGCGATAAAAAAACTAAAAGAGACAAAAAATTATTATTTCACGAAGATTAAAATAAATAAAAAATTGTAAAAAAAAAATCGAACTTTAAATTTTACGAAAACTTGAATCAAAATTTAATTTTAAAGAAACTAAAATCAAATCAAGTTTCAATTTGAATAACACGTGATAACCAAATAAATATGAGATATATAAAATGTTCAACCAAAATAAAAATTTAAAGACATAAGAGACTATTATATATATATATATATATATATATATATATAATAAACTACATTAAATTGTTAAACTTTCGTATTAAAAATATAATTAATTAATTTAAGTTACATTATTTCACTTAAAAATGGTTGATAAATATTTGAAATTATTTTTTAAAATAAAATTGTTAGAAAATTCAAATTTGTCACTAATTAATTGATAAATATAAAATAAAAAATTATTAGTTAATTTATATTATTTAAATATGATTAAATTAATATATATTAAATAATATAAATTTTATTTTATTAAATTAATTTTATAAAAATAAATTAAATTTTAATTTTATAATATAAGATTGAATTTTAATAAAATTATTAAATCACTTACAAATTTATAATCTTCTGACAAATATTTAAAAACTTTTAAGATAAAAGTGAATTTATGATGCAATGTTCTTAAATTTTATTTACTTAATCTAATAATAGTATCATGTAAGTATCTATTTTTAAAATATTTCTAAAATTAAAATGATGTTATGATCGTAACTACTCAATAATAGATCAATCAGCAGCATAATTTGTTCTTTGCTTTTCACTAAAATCCAAGTAATGGAGTAATTCTTTTGTTTAAAATAAACTTAAAAAGTATTATAAGAATAAAAAAGAAAATGATGTGAAGATGATGAAGATGGAGAGGGACGTGCCATCTCCTTGTTTCCAATATATAGTTTCAGCGAAGTTGCTCTTCCTCAGACACAGAAATTAATGGAGACTTTAATTAACCTTCTGATATTTTTCTATTACAGGTCCCGTCTCCATCTCCACCATGACCCACCTAAAACCATTATTCCTCTCTCTTTCACTTCATCTTCCCAAAAGCAACCCTCACCCATACCACTCTAAGCTTCTAAATTTTCATCCTTCTTCTTCATACTATATAATAAAATATTCATTTTCATACATATAGAGTCAAACTAATGGAACTTTTATTAACCTTGTGCTCCATCTAATTACCATGGTACCCTTGCTTTCATCAAATTAAAACCATGTTCATGTTTTGACCTCATGGCCATTCTTGTCAATCCATTAATGTATTCAGCAAACAAAACCAGAAACAAAACCAGAAGGTCTTTAATTACCTCTCTTGCCATTCAACTCGAATGAAGAAGAAGTAGGATTTGGTGCATCGAAGTGGTTAGAGGAACCTTGCATACTTGACTATTGAGGTAATACATTAACTGTTTCAATCTAAAATTGTTCACTTATACAGTATTGAATTTAATTTGGACTGAGGCTGTTCCTTTCGCTTTCCTTTTTTGGTGATTCATAGTGAGCTAGCATTGGCAATAGAGGAAGTAATAAAAAGGGAATGTGAGGAGTGATATAGATATTAGGATTTTGCTATAAGAAGGAGGGTAGTAGTTGGAAGTGAGAAGAATGGAAGGAGAGAGAAGGAAGAGGAAGATGGAGAGGGAAGAAGAAAGTGAGGAGATGCAGATGGAGAAGTTCTTTGCCCTGATTAAGAGCAGCAAAGATGCAAGGGATCGGTTGATTAAAGAGAAGGAAGAAGAGAAGGGAAAGGGTGTCTGGAAACCAACTTTTGAAGCAGAAGATTTCATGGATGATCAAGAGTTGGCAAAGATTAATCTTTTGCATCACCAACCTGCACCAGTTTCTTCAGGGAAAGTGACAGAGGAAGAAGAACCTGCACACAAACAATCACCAGAAGCAATCTTACAGCCACAACCTCAAATCGGAAATAACAAGAAACCAAGCGATGATTTAGACCTGAGTCTTTCTTTATAATTAACCATCAATAACGTGTAATGTAATGGATTACCTTCTCATCATTAATTTCAAGACCAAATTGCTTTCTTCATTCAATTTTCCTTATGTTTCATCCTTCAACATTCAATTTATTTTTATAGTACAAATTTGTTTATTTTGTCCATAGCACAAATGATGTTTTTGTGAACTAAATTTATATTAAATTGGAATAACATATTTGAATCTTTGAATGTAAGAAGCTATATCAAGGTTTTACTTTATAAAAGAAGTAATTTAGGAATAGTGGGATAATTGTTCAAGATAAATGCAGGAGTTATAAAATTTCTCGCACTTTACATGTGTTGATGTTTTAAGGAGTTCTAGAACATGTAACATGTAATGGAATGATGTTGTTTCCTTTCAGTTTGATTCTCTTTTAGAAAGTTTTCTTGCATTCTTTCAAATGCCTTCCTTCCCTTGTTCTAATTCCGCACATAAAACACTTCTCCTTTTCATCTCTTATTCCCAAATGCTCTTCATCATTTTTATAAATATTATACTTACTTGAGACAAATACTAATTTGGAAATAATTACGAGACAAATATTATTCAGAGATAAATACGAGACAAATATTATTCGGAAATATATTCTTGATACTGATTTTTAATCTTTTTCTTAGATGTTGAATCGAATGGTGGGGTACCTACGAAAACACTTCGACATTCAAGTCAGTAAGAATTAAAACAATATTAAATAAGAGATATAAGATAAAAAATATTTAAAAAGTAGGATTAAGATTGGATGTCTTGTACTTAAAAGTGAGACCTTATATTTATAATAAAGAATAATATCATACCAATATCGAGATTTTTGTGATTCTGTTACAAGGACTTTAAAGTTAGTTCCCAAATTATTATTTTATCGATCCGTACTAAAAATAAAAAATAATCATTATCTTATTGATTGTACTAAGAACCGAAAATATATTGATAAATGTAGTGAAAGATTAACTTTACATTAAATTTTTTTTTTAATTATACTTAAATATCTTTAATTATATTCGAATATGTATTTATGATTATTTAATAATTTTAGTTATTATTGCTTAATTAATTAAAGATAACTGACACGTTTTTAATTAGTTTCTAGAATAATCTTTATATATTTTATTTGTTATAATTATTTGTATACTATAACAAAGTTTGAAGTGTCCACTTCTTACCTACACTCAATCTTCTTCATAGCAATATAGTTGTATGTATGAAAGTGTTATTGCAATGATTGAAGAGGAAGGTTGAGGTAAGTGAGGGTGATGCATTAGCTTGACATCAGAAATTGGCTCAATTTGAATAGTGTGAGGGGACCAAATTTCCAAGCACACAACCACAACCAGAAACAAGATAATAAAAGAGGAGAGAGGAAAAAAGAAGTCACAAAAGTGTAGCGTCGAAGTAAAGTAATTTGGAATAATTAATCAATCATGACACTGTTTTTCACACGCAAATAGTGTGGTTAATTGGATTTACCCTAAACCCTAAAATGATAATTTAATCTGATTTAATTTAACTTAAATAAATTTTATTAAGTTATTTTTATAATTAGGTTAAATTTAATCACCTTACTTAAATCTAATTTTTTACAAATACAATAATGAATGGTTAATGTTAAATTTAAAATCTAATATAACAAAAATTATTAAATAATAATAATAATAATATAATTAGTATTTATTTTATTTAATTATTTACATTTTTATTTTTAAAATATTAAATTATTTAATTATATAAATACTAACTAATATAATCTACTTTAAAAAAAATATTAAAAAATATTAAAAAATTATTTTAAAATTATAACTCTAAATATATATTTTTAAAGATATGTAACTCAATTCATGATTGAATTAAATCAAATAAAGAAAATATAGAAATTCAACCTAATTTAACTTAAATTTATTTTATTAAATTAGATAATAAATTTAATTAAATTTAACTCAAATTAATCTAACTTAATTATATACCATCTTACAAACAAAATTAATATAATTTAATATTTTAATATAAGACAAAATAATATATTTATTTAAAATTTTATATTAATTAAAAATAATTATAATATATAAATGAGATATAAATATTATTTTTAAATTAGTATTATAGGATAAATTATGTAAACAACTTATTTATAAATTATTATTAATATATATATTTTTTTTAACTATGTGAGACTTATGAGATCATAAATATATAATTTTTTAGATTTTTTTTATATTTAATTTTAATTTTAATTATATTTACATTAATTATTAATGATTTTGATTTAAAGATTTTATAGGATAAAAATGACCCAAATTAAATTATTAGTGGAAAATTATTAATAATTAAATAATTATTATAATTTGATTTTATAGATTTGTATTTTTTATTTAGGTGTATGGAATTAAAATGTATTAAAAAAATTAATTTTATTTAAAATTATATTTATGATACAATTTATTTAAATTTGTTTTATAGAAAAAATAATTTTATTTGTATAATATTTTATGATATAATTTTATTTTAATTATATTTTAAGATAAAATTTGTCTTTGAATTTATATTTTAAAGAATAAATTTTAAATAATCTTATTTTAAGAAAATAAAAAAAATATTTATATATATCCATAAATACTTATAGATATAAAATAATTCATACATATTTTTTAAACATATACTTACAGAACAGAACTTTTAGACAAGATGAATGACGGGTAGCAGATAATTAGTTACATGCTCGACCCACCATATTATCATCTAATATAAATAGTAGATGATTGAGTTTCTTAAATATATTTTAGGGTTCCATTTTTAGTTTTAGGTATAAATTTTATTGAAAAAGATTAAATTTAATTATATGATATAGATATTTATACTTGAAAGAAATTACTTTTGAATTATTAATAGAGGGTATCTTACTACACATTATACAAAAAGAAGAAGAAAAAAAACTCTCAAAATATGTAGGTAACATTGACCATCTCTTTATGTAACGCCAAAGTTCTTTAGACTCAAATGTTTGAGTAAAATTGGAACATCATAAGCACGTTTACAAGAAGCTAGTCGCACGTTTAGAGTATTTAACATAGTTACGATGAAATGTAACACCAAAGAGACACGTACCAAACATTTTCTTTAAGTACATTAGATGATCCTGGTTCACGTGAGCATGGATGCAAATTGACAAAATCCAAAACCAAAACCCAGATATAATATTACATGAGTCAAAGTAAAAGAAAGATTGCACGTGTTAAAATAAAAGTAGTAAAAGTAGTATCGCGCATACTTTAAATATGTACGAAGTTGAATTACTTACAATTGGAATTCACGAACACACACGCACTTTAAAATGACACGGTCACGTGTCTCAAAGAGTGAATGATTAAAACAACTCGTGCTTTTAGTTTTGTTATGGTAAAGTTAGGACAAACGATGATGAATGGTGAAAATATTTTCACTAAAATGCATTTTGTTAGAGTTTTATGATCCTAAGCTATGGATTTGCTTATCGTATTACAGTTTTTGTGGTGACCCTTTTTCCAAAACGAGGAAAAGTGTGTTGTGCAAAAATCTTAATCCAGTTATTTTCTAACTAGTTTGGCCTAGTTGTTGTGAAGTATAATGCAACATGTTTTTATTATTGCTTACATGGACCTGGTTAGAAGTACAACATCATTCTGTTACATAGAAATTCTGAATGCAGAAAAAGCTTTCCAGATCGAGACAATTAACACCCCAAACAGAATGGCATGTGCAAAGTTTTTTATATAACCTTTCTAATAACTTATTTTTTCAAAGAAATCTAATTTTACACACAAAGACGTTTCGCGATTGTTATGGTATCACATGCTGATAATTGTTTTATGGTGCGATAAGATACAGTATTAGGAACATTCATAATAGTAGATGATTGGTTTGGTGTGTCATTAAGGAGCTCATTCACAGTTTCTGGTTGAGTTTCTTCGGGTTCAATCACCACTACATTAGTACCATTTGTTTCCAAACTCTCTTCATTCTCACTAAAAATTCTAACCAGTGAAAAACTGACATTAAAATCTAATGCTGTATAGCATTTGTTTCTAAGTCACCACGAACTACAAAGGCTACTAAAACATAAGTTATTTCATCCATCTATATATGATAAGACTACAATAATGTGAATTGATGAAGGAAAGAAATTTCAACAGAAATATTTTCAATCCTAAAAGCATTGGTTTTAGAGGAAAACAAAATTTCAGACACTTTTATTTACAACATTAAAAAAGCTCTTGTCTTGTATATAGACACCGTTAAGAATGTTAGTGTTTGCGTAAGTAATTACCTAAATTTGTTTTTTTCTCAAAAATGGATCGCATACATACACAATCTCTGTTTACGTTTCTTGTTTTACTTTTGAAATTAGGAAGACTTGCGACCTTTTTCTCACATTCATGTCATCCACGGTATCCCATACTTCTTGTTGCAGTTTCTTTTAATTGTATAAAGAGACATCTCTCATACTCTCCTACATTTCATTCTCATCCTCTGTCCTGGTACATTGCCAAGAGTGAAGACACTAATTCTCTGCAAAACTCTCTCCAAATTCCTAAGAAGAACCTTTGAAGAGAGAATGGCTGGTAGTGTCATGCCACTCTTGGCCATGATTGTTGTACAATTGGCCTTTGCAGGGATGAATATTTCCTCAAAGCTTGCAATACAATCTGGCATGGACCCTCTAATCCTTGTTGCTTATCGTCAATTTTTTGCTACTCTCTCCTTAGCTCCTTTCGCTTATTGGCTTGAACGGTAATACATATTATCATATTTCCCAGATGCACATTTTTGTCAATATATTACTTATATTATCATTACACTTACCTCCCTCACTTCATACACTTTTACACATTAACACCTGTTATTTCTGAAAGACTTACAAATACCTCCCATGTTTAATTTAACTAATAATATAAAAAGTTAAGTATTCAAAGATCATGCAAAGTTTTCTATCTTTAAGCATATAAAAAACTGCAAAAAGATTGACTGAAAATATTGCAATCCTTACCAACTCTAGTTTTTAAAGGATTATTTATGCAAAGGAAATGAATTTTTTACACAACCAAGCATGCTTGTCTGATTCACACCTCCCTAACTGCAGCAAACACCACCTCAACAAAATAACAACTTCCCATACCTTAGCTCACCCTACAGCTCACACCCTGTGCTCAAGGAACATCATAGTTCTCAGACATCCCATCTCATGTTCTGCACCCAATTTCTCATCTTCTATGATTCTATCCACACAAAACAATTTTTAAAATAATTATATTCTAATTTTAACGTGGACTCTATTATTATTTTAACACGTGTTCAACTGTTGATTAATTATAGTTTCAGTGTTCACACATGTTTTACTGACTCTACCCTGACCAGTGATTGCATCATGATTTCAATTTATTTATCATTTCTGTTTCCTTTCACTAGGAATAAGGCTCCCCGAATGACAAAGCGCATAGCTTTCCAGTTATTATTATCTTCCTTAGCAGGGTAAGTTTAATCCGGTTTGTTGCTGCTACCTTTTAATTTGTGCAAGTTGCATTTTCTTTTTAGGCTATATTATATAATACATGTTCAAGTTAGGAAACGAGACAAGACATACTAGTTACAACCTTCATTATTCTTATCGAGATATTATCTCCTATTTTGTTTATTGATACTTTGTTCCACTCATTCTAATTGTTTAGTAATTATTAATTTGACCTCAAATGCAGAGTAACAGGAAATCAGATACTATACTTCGTAGGACTTAAATATTCAACCGCTACAATTGCATGTGCACTAAGCAACTTGCTCCCAGCTTTCACTTTTGTTCTTGCACTCCTCTTCAGGTAAGTATCAAGCAAGCAAGCAACAAACAGAACCAACCACCTCAGTATTTTAGTAATTCATGTTCACTAATAATATCACTTTGCTGTACACAAAATCATGTTGCAATAGATTTAGTTTATGTTTTTACGAGCAGACAAGAGGGATTGAGGATCAAGACCAAGGTCGGGGTAGCAAAGGCGCTAGGGACAATCCTTAGTGTGGGTGGAGCAGTGCTTCTATCATTTTACCATGGAAAAGTCCTTGGTCTAGGTGACTCAAAAATTCACTGGAGATTTGCTGACAGAATGGAAAGAGAATCCTCTTCTGGTGAAACAAACTTGCTTCTAGGTCCTGTGGCTGTAATTGCTAGTTCTCTTCTTTGGGGTGTATGGTTCATAGTTCATGTAAGCATCATGTAACTAAGTGATTTTAAATTAAATACTATATCTTAAAAAAGAGTTCCTTAATTAAATAAATATACTTGTTTCGTTTGTTCAGGCAAACATGAGCAAGAGCTATCCAGTTCCTTATACCAGCACTTTCTACATGTGTTTGATGGCAAGCATTCAGTGTTTGGCCATTGCCTTGTCTGTTGAACACGAGGCCTCAGCTTGGTCACTGCACAGTACTATAAGACTTACCTCTGCACTTTATGCGGTATATATATAGTATTTAGTTACCATTTTCTATAATGAGTTGGTTCATTTATTGATTTCATAATAGTTGTTAATCTTTACATTTTATAATGTTGGTTTCAGGGAATTATTTGTACAGGGCTAACGTATGCGCTCCTGTCGTGGTCCATTGAGAAGAAAGGTCCTCTCTATGTGTCTGTGTTCTCCCCATTGCAGCTTGTGATCATTGCTGTTCTTAGCTGGGCCTTGCTGCACGAGCAGTTGTACATTGGCACGTACGAAATTACATGGACTTTACTCAAATTCAATACTCACCCACAAAAATTAAACATTATGGTATTTTGAAATTGATTTGCTTGTTCCTAATTTAAGGTTTTGGTTTTGTTCAGTGTCATAGGGTCTCTGCTGATAGTGTTGGGGCTGTATTCTGTGTTGTGGGGAAAGAACAGAGAGGTGAACAAGAATGTGGCTGTTCATGAGATAACGGAGGCAATGAAGGATGAGGTGAAAGACCTGGAATTGCAACCCTTTGAATATGATCCTTCCAACGTTAAAGCTAACAGTAAAGATAATGAAAACCATCATGAAGATGATGAAAAGGTAGAGGAGGTGACAGGTAGAGGATTCTACGCAGATTAATGCATGAAGACAAAGATGTTTAACTCTAAATTGAAAATTGCTCCTACACATTTCAATTTATTACCCTTATCTAATAAGATCCAAGGTCACTTTCAAATTCAGAAAAGATACTATCAGCTTTGATGCACATTAGTTTTATAGAAAGATTATTTGATTCCAATCACTCGTGTGTGATTATTAGTTTCCTCTTACTAATTCATAGTTCTTGTTTTTTTTTTTAATGAATAGCACCCTGTTTCAAAATTTCCCTTTATTTGATTCTAAATGGTTGTTCAAACAAACAGAAATTGTAACCTATATATGTAACCTATTTTTCTCACAACAAATGTGGTGACTAACTCTTTCTATTATACTCAATCCATTTATTATTTACATATGCATGCACTAGAAAGAAGATAAATTAACTTTTTGTTCCTTGATACTTATAGGAGAGAAAACATTTAGATGTAAAATTATGATGATAAACTGTTAAGAAAATTATTATATTTATAGATTAAAACTTATAGACACTTGTAAAAATTAACTTAGAGAGTTTTATCATTTTAAGAAAATTAAAAAAAAATATTAAATTTGAATTACATTCAACTATAATTAATTCATTTTTAAATATATTTTTTATAAAACTGTTTAAATTTTAATTTTTTATTTGAATATAATATTTAATTATCATCAAATACTTAAAAATATTTTAATACTAAATAATATTTAATATTTAATAAAAATATTTTTGAAGATGTATTTCAGTTTATGTTTATAAGAATTTCTCTTAATTGATATAGGTGAGGATTATTTTCAGTTTATTTCGATTATAATTATTTCATTTAATATTAATAAGAACTTTTTTTTTACATTTGTTATTATTAGTTTTTACATACTTTTTAACTGATATTGGTAAAAAAAAAATTCATGGACTGACATTAAAAAACAATAGTTCTAATCAAAATTGGCTAAAGTTTCCTAAGTAACATTAGAAAAAAAAAAAAAAAAACCCTTCATGGACATTTAACAAAAAATTATTATGATATAAATCTACTAAAACATTATGATATAAATCTACTAAAAAAAATCATCTGAGATTAATTAAATAGGTTCACTAATATTGATAAAAAATCATGATTAAAATTTATAAAAAATAACTATAATATTAATAAAAAATAATTTCAATAATATTAATTGAAAAATAAACTAATTCATCAAAATATCCTAACTTATACTAAAATAATTTCATTAACTTCAATAAAAAAACCTATATAATTTTAGTTGAAAAAATTTTTATCAATATTAATCAAGAGAATCATAATTACTGTTGGTAAAAAATAATTTAAAATAAATTAGATAAAAAAATAATTATAATTGACTGATATAAATTAAAAATAATCTTAATTACTGTTAATAGAAAAAAAATTGCTAATATTGAAAAAAAAAAATCATGACTAAAGCTTCTACAATTTTTCCATCTTTCCTTGAGATGTTATTTGACAAATAGATTTTAAGAATTAGAATATAGATGAAATAAATTTAATTAAAATATATTATAATATAATAATATATAGTAAAAATCTAGTTTCTAATGAATTTTTTTATCTATTTAAGTATACAAGTATTATACTTAAGAATCCATAAAAAATAAATATACTTCTGATACAAAAAAATCATTAATTAAAGAATAAAAGTGAAAATATAATTATAAATTTATGGTGAAAAATAGATTAGCATTTCTCTTTTTATTATATTAGATAATAATTTTTGGTTAAATAAGTTAATAATATTAAAAGTGAGGAGCATTATTCTCTTTCCCCACCAGCGTCTCTGTATTGGATTTGGAGGGAGCTTCTTCTTGGATCTACCCTCTCAACTTCCCTAATAATCTCAATTCTCTGCCTCTGCTTCTTCTACTCCTTGTAAGTTCTCTCTCTGTAAGATTCTTCTCTTCTGGACTCTCTCTCATTCATTTTCGCCTGTTGCTTCGTCGAGATCTATTCGAGTTCTGGTTCGTTGTTTTGTCTGTGCAAAATCTGGATTGAAATCCTTGCCATCTTGTTACGTGTTATGCTAGCAGATCTGTTGCAAGTAAAACCGTTTCTCATTTCAATTAGAAAATCAAGCAGTTTTTTTCTCAATTACGGAGATCTAACATTTGCATTTCCTGTGTTATATACTCAATGAATAAATCGAATCATTTTATTTTCAAAACTAGTTTTCAAAATTTTCTTTCGTGATTGTGTATAGTAGATCTCTGATCATTTTGCCTTGCACAGAATGATTTTATTCCATTTGTTTGATAGATTTTTAATGTAATTGGTGAAATAAATTAACACTAGACACTGCCTCTTTAATTTAAAAAAAATCCTAGGATATCGGTTGCGTGTAGTATTCTTTTTTTGTATTTCTGTCTGAATTTCGAAGATTAAGGTTGTGTTCGTTGCATCCGGTTATAATGACTATGGTTCTCTAGGACGTTGATTCTTAAAACTATGAGATTTGAGTGCGACTATCTGATTTGGTTGACATGTGCCTTCTCATGAATTTCTTCATCCAGTTGAAGTAAGAGATGGGGTTGTCTTTCACCAAGCTTTTTAGCCGGCTCTTTGCCAAGAAAGAGATGCGTATTCTCATGGTAGGTCTCGACGCTGCTGGTAAGACTACCATTTTGTACAAGCTCAAGCTGGGAGAGATTGTGACAACCATTCCCACAATTGGTATTCACCTGAATTTGTCTTTTACATGCTTCATTTTTATGTTGCAACTTCTTTTATTCTCCATAGTTTTAGAAGTTCTAGTGCTTTTATGATGTGATTCAAACTCATCATCCAACTTCTCTTGTACGTCTTTTGGTTGTTGAAAAAGGAATTGCCAAATGATGCTTACGTTTGTTGTTTATACAGGATTTAATGTGGAGACTGTGGAATATAAAAATATTAGCTTTACTGTATGGGATGTGGGTGGCCAAGACAAGGTCTGTTACTTACATATTTGTATTAAGATCTGTTAAGATTTTGTTTTATTAAATTTTGCAATGAATTATAGTATACTTTTTTCCTGCTCCTTTCCTTGTTGATAAAGCACTCTGAACCTCAGACAACAGATGTGAACATGTGGCAGTAACTACTGTCTTTGTTAAACCTATTTTGATTATCAACATAGGCTACATATATGCCATCCATCTCCTTTCAAGTTTTCTTTGAATCATATTAGGGAAAATTATTAGAGTTGTGGCTTACATTTTAAAAATAATTAAATAGAATTCATATAAACAGTGATGCAACACTTCAGAACGTCACCCAAAAGTTTCATGGGGACAGGAGCTTGATGAAGGCTTCTAAGTAGTTGTAATGAAAAGCTTCAAGCTGTGATTTTGAAATAAGTTTTATGACAAAACAAGAAAGATCCAATGGGGGGCAGCTGCCACCCCTCTCCCTAAACAAGCTCCACCACTGCCTATGAACATACAAGTCGCTTTATGTTTCCTTATATGTAGACATATGCAATCTTTCACAAATTATTCTAGATTTTGCTGCTAGAAATATATTGTTTGATGAAAATATGCTTATTGATGGTCTTGTGCCTACCCGAGGTTCTCTCATTAGCACACAACACAAACATAAACTACAGATTGAGCCATCGAGGTTTTCAAGTTTTTCCTGTACATATTGTGGCTTACAGTTTAGATGTTAAACATAGTTCCTACGTACATATATATTTGTGTTCATTGATGAGTTACGTTCACCTATGGACAGTCTGTGTAGAGTTCCCAGCATTTTTTGATGCATTTCCATAAGTCCTTTCTTCATTTGTCCTTTTTTATTGCTTTGGACGTACGTACCAAATGTATATTCTGATATGTGGTTTAGATTGACAAGATTTTTTAAATTCGTATGGTAGCAAAATTTCTACTATGTTCCTGTTTACTTTTGCAAAAATTTTGGATGGTTGCTATGGCTTTTGCGCCCTTATTAGTACATACAAGGTGTATTAGGTTAGCTTCTAAATTTGTCTTGCCTTCATCTTGATTCTTGCATACTAAACATTAATGATCTTTTTTACGGTGGACTCACAGATTCGTCCTTTATGGAGACACTACTTCCAAAACACACAGGGACTTATCTTTGTTGTGGATAGCAATGATCGTGACCGTGTTGTTGAGGCTAGAGATGAGCTCCACCGGATGCTGAACGAGGTAAATAGGTGAAACTAAGGGCAAGATGAATGTAAATTAATGTAGACAGCATCACTTTGATTGAAATGTCTTGCATGTTCAGTTGTTTTAAATAGTATTGTATTTGAATTTTGATACTTCTCTTGATCAGTCAACTGCAATAATGGCAATAGTTATACTCTTTTTATTGATAATCTTCTGGTTGTAGCCTTTCTCGATTGACCGAGTGTTGATAGTGAAACTGCTGCATTTAAGCTTTACATTTTCTGGTAGAAAATTTAGTTATCTACTTGGTTAATTTATAGGATGAGTTGAGAGATGCAGTTCTCCTTGTATTTGCCAACAAACAAGATCTTCCAAATGCTATGAATGCCGCAGAAATCACTGACAAGCTTGGTCTTCATTCTCTTCGCCAACGCCACTGGTATTCAAATGCATTTTTGTTATATCTACCTGCTGTCATTTTTATATCTAGTACTTATGATGATTGGATTTTGGTGTTGGGTGTTTCTTTTTTGTTCATCACAGGTATATCCAGAGCACATGCGCCACCTCTGGCGAAGGACTCTATGAAGGACTGGACTGGCTTTCCAACAATATTGCTAACAAGGTAGGGCATAAATTCTTCATCTTTTGCGTTCCATGCTTTACCTGTATAACCGTGGTTGATTTCTTTTAACTTTTCTGGATCAGGCTTAGGGACATTTTTGAGGAACGCTGCTATCTTGCTCGGCTTTACGATTATTAAGTTGATCGGTTGATGTTCTCTTATAAAGCATTAAAGTCTTTTTTCAACTTTTATTTTTGTCTTTATTTAGGTGTTTGATACTACATTGTCATAGCAATCGTATTTGTTCCTGTAGAATTTCTAAATAATCAGTATTATTAATGAATTACAAACTACACATTCGCGATCATGCTTTTCTTGGAATTCTGCCTGAGTCAATAATCCCTAAACCATTTCATTTTAAGCTTCGATTAGTTGTTCCGGTGGACGACGTACAACTTCTACTTGGTATATGCGGAAGCATTGCCCCTTTTTAATAGTGGTACTGCTAGTACTGCGTTTTTCTAAAGAAATTAATTTACTTTAGTCATGAGCCAAGCGTGTCGCAATGTATGGCAAAAATAATGTTATTTGCAGATTGTGAACCGTGTCCGAACCGACATCACATGATCCCTATTAATGTGTTTTTTCAACGATTGTCAGAAAACCCCTGAAGACAGATCTTCAATTGAAGACATGGGGACGAATATACGATTTAAGGTTCAATGCCCATATATTTGCTTATATTCATTCTAACATACGTAATTTTATATGGAGAATTGAAAACTCTATATGGAGATTTGAAAACTCTATCCTGAACACTAAAGTATTAAAATATTTGAAGTTCATTTGTTTCAAAGGAATTGACGCTAGGGTACGAGTCCGTCGATCAACCTTTGTTGAAAGCTTAAATTTTGTGGAAGTGGAATTCTCGGACATTAGGATTTACAGTATCTAAATAAAAAGAACACGAAAGTAATTTTGAAGAGAATTTTACGAAGGTTATTGTCTTTATTCTCATATGTTGGGCAACAATTAGCAATACTAAGGCCACATGGGGGCATTACACTTCCAAGGGTAAATATTATATCTCACATATTATGATACTTTCTGTATAACAACACATCATATACGCCAGAATGCACAGGCGAACAAATTTTGTTTTGAAGTTTATAAAAAATAACACGAAAAATGCTCATCGCATTTGAAATTTATCTACTGCCTCAGTACTCGATTCGAGCTGAGGATAAAGTTTTCCTCACCTGCAACGGTGGAATTTAATCGTCCTGCTGCCCAGCCATTATTAGTAGCTCTAACTGCAGCACGTGCAGGACCCCCTGTTACACGGCTTCCCTCACATTGCTTTTCAAATTCAGGAAGACCAGCTGCTTTTCTCTCTTTCCTTTTCTTTCTATCTTCATCTCGTTCTTTCCGCAACCAACTTTCTACTGTCCTCTGCATATTCAAAACCAATTTAGGTGCATTTTTTTTTATTGTAAAATTGCATCACTTAACTTCACCTATGATTTCATAGATAGTCTGAAACCAGGATACTGGAGAAGGGTTGGTCGGGCTCTTGACAACCAACAACCAAAGTAAAACTTGTTAAAACCCCAGATATAAAGTCACTCACGACACAATGTGCTAACACTCGGTTCATACTTGGAAGTAATGTGTTATATGACTTACGTACAACGTTAAATAAGCTAGAGTTGCTGCATTGAAATTTGGTACCCAAATGTCTAAGGTTATGAAGGCTACTAAAGAAGTAATCGGTGAATATAAAAAACTGATAAGAAATGAATTTTGGTTACGGAATGAAAGTTCGTAAGAAAATCGAAGCACAAGAGTGTTTTAAACCTGTATGGTGCAATTACGCTAAAAATAAGGCATCTATAGAAAGACAATAATTAGACAAGGAATGCTAAGATGAGGCGCACACTAAAGTTTTTGATAAGTTTTATTCAAATCCTAAGAAAAGAATGAAGAACGAAAGATATTATAAGCTTTGTCAAAATAAGGAAAGGATGTCAAGGGATTTGGATCAAGTGAAATGTGAGGGATGAAAAAAGAAACAAGTTTTAGTTATAGATCAAGATATTAAAGAAGGGTTGGGGGGCGAGAATTATTTTATGTTTTTCAATTATGTACAAGGATGGACTTGTAATATAGAATAAATAAAAATATAAGAGAATGAACAGATTTTGGCTTACCATATTCAGTTTGGAGAGGTAAAAAATGCTCTTAAAAAGATGAATAAACAGTAAGGGTGGTAGTCCTGATTGTATTCTGTTGAAGCTTGGAAGTGTAAAAGAGAACAATGGTTTATCTCATAAGCTTTTCGATAACATTTTGAGATTTAAGAAATTTTAGATAAGTGGACTATTTTGGATCCTTGCTTCTATAACATTTGTGTTCCACTGCGTTCTCTATCTTATTGATCATTATACTCGAGACAAATAGCACATTACTTCTGCGTTATAATCTAACATTAGCAAACATAATTTGTTATGAGATTATCCATGTTTGGGGTCATGACAAGTTTTACAATATCAATAACACAACTTTCCTCCTTTATCAGACTTGGAACTGTCTACGAAATCATAGGCTAATTTGCTATTTTCTTTGGCTTAGGCTCACATTAGCTAGATAAAGTGAGCAACATATAAATAATTGATCAATAACTTTTTGAAGTCTCGAGATTATGTACAACACTAACCATTAGCGACAATTTGCTAATTTCTTTGACTTTGTCCATAGGCATTGCGAGTTGTAGCTTTCCATGGGCTACATAAACCTGATAAAAAGAACATTAAGAATGATGAAGGATTAGATTATGATAAGACTAACATACAAAGAGTTCAGAAAATAGAGCAAACGTACAATATTTGTAGGCCAATCCTCGAGACCGTCAAATATATGAGTTGCATATATAATGGTGGCACCCCTCTCTTCACATTCCTTTCTTAGAAATCTCAGAAGGTCAGCTCTTGCTAGCACATCAAGGTCGACTGTTATCTCATCAAGAAGAAGAACCTAGATGAACAAAGAACAAGCTTGTAGATACTTGCAATGAGGCTAAAACGACTTTTTGACAGATCAAGCCAAAGATGACCATACCTTGAACGGTTTAAGGAGACCCATACAAATCTGTACTCTTCTTCTTTGACCATCAGATACTTTATGCAATCTCCAGGAAAGATCAATATCCAATACCTATTGAACAGCAAAACAGAAATTAAAAACTATATATGCATTGCCACAAAAACCTTCCCAGAGATAGCCCATAAACAAAGAACATGAACATGCAGAGAACCTAACAACTTGGGTTTTAGAGCATATTTGGATAAATTGCTACACAAACACTTATCAGAGAAGAAAATAAGAAAGAAAATGGAATAAGTTCATCCATAAGCTAAAATCAGTTAATGCAATTAAAAATCATCTTTTAGAAAAAATAATAAAGAATTTCTACAGATTAACTTATGTATAAGCTACTCTTAATTTGTGAAGAAATTTATTTCATTTTTCTCTGAGAAAAGTTTATCTACACAGACCTAGTGATATACCAAGCTTAGTACGAAAGAATTTCTATAGACTAGCTTATGCATAAGTTAATCTTATTTTATGAAGAAATTTATTTCATTTTTTCCTGAGAAAAGTTTATCTATACAGACCCTAGTCAAATACCAACCCCAGTCTTCATGGAATCAACTAAAAATATCTCAATGAGCTTCTTATATTTTAGCAACATGAACTACATAAGTTAATAGAAACCACATACAGAAATGAACAAATAGTTAAAGGCCAATAAATAAAGCAATGGAAAAAGGAGGATATAATAGGAAAAGATTCATCCAACCTTGATGAGCTCCGTTCTTCTCTGAGGATCAATCCCAGCCACACCAAATATCATTTTTTCAGCAGAAACGTCCATCTGTATTGGCACCTCAAAACCCGCAAAAGCAACATCTCGCCTCCACTGATGGAATCAATTTCAAACAGTTAACAAAATTCCTAGAAACAAAAAATAAAATAAAAATGCATAATCGCAATATAAATTTTCTAACAGTTCTAAATTGTAACTAAGGAGTTGAGCATTTAACTAGTTGCTAATAACCGAAATGAACATTAGTTATTAGTTACATTAACAAGAATAGAAGAGGTGAGTGTAAGAGTAAAGTGAAAGCAGGAACGAACCTCGCCACCAAGATAACAGAGATCACCAGAAGACCCCAAAGTAGTGTCGTGAAAAGCTGATCTTCCAAGCACGCGAACCATGTCAGGTTCCACCAAGTGCTTCCCTCCTAGTATCTTCAGGATAGTGGTTTTCCCTATAAATCGCAAAATCAATAAACTTAAAACTGAATATGAAAAACAGCAAATTTCTTATCCTCAAGATTCAGAGAGACAAAGAGGGAGAGAGTACCGGCGCCGTTGGAACCTACGAGAAGGCAGCGGTCGCCGGAACAGAGAGTGAGAGAGAAGTTTTGAATGAGCGGAGAGGATCCCGGCGGCGGGTGGCCGTCGATACCGGGGTATGTAAATCTGAGATCTTTAATCACAATTGTTGTAGGTTTTGAATCTGAATGAGTCCCATTACCGGCCATTTTGGTTTTAACGTTTCACAGCGAAACGTAACTGAATGTCTCTGCTTCTGCTTATGCTTGTGATATTGATTCATGTGCGTATAAATTGATTCATGAAGTGGTGTTTGGTGGCTTTGGGGGGAAGGAAAAGGGGATGCGTGGCTACTTCTCAGACACTCGCGCTCGCTTCAACCACCAACCACGACGACCTTTCGGGGCGTAACGCACATAGGTCACACGGATTGAAAAACACATATCCATGTCTTTTAATGAAAGCGGTGGATCTACTTCCACTTTTTTTTGTAAAATTGTAGGATTAATTCTTGAATGATAAATTTTTAAAATATGACAATCATATTAATCTAAAATTTAAAAAAAATGTTACATTTTAAGAATTTATTAACATTTGCTTAATTTTAGAGACGAAACGTTTAAATGTTACGGTTACACCAAGTTAATAAAATTTTATAAGACAATTTTATTATTGAGTTTATAATGTTCAAAAAACAATTTAACAGTACTTTTTCTAATGAATGATTTGATGTTAAGTTAAAAAAAATTAAGAATCAATAAAACATTTTTAGAAGAAAATATATCTACAAATTTATGAACTTTTTGAAAATTTGCTTCCATAATTTAATTCTATAGTATTTGGTAAATAATTTATAGAATGTAATAAGAATACTTGCATTGTGTAATGTTTTTACTGTTCTGGAATCCAATCTCTAGAAGTAAGAAGTCTTCAATTTGGAAAATAACATGCCATAGTTAGCTCTTGATACTTGTTTCCAGAATCGGTACATACAATTTGGAAAGGTCGTTGAAACGCTTCATATTAGTTTTTGAAACAAGTTTTCAGGAATACCAAGTTACAATTTCTTAAACTTGTTTTGGAATGTAGTTTATGGTGCACCATCTGTGACAGTATTAAATAAGTCCCGTATCATAAAAGCAAGTGCATTGTACCACAATCAATGTATAGTAACATTAACCAATTCTTATTCTTTAGTTACAAACAGAAAGTTGAAATATTGTCATAATTAGTCATTGGTTCCAAATTAGAGTAGTTTCTTGACCATTTTGATTCAGCAACTGCACCATAATTGGTCTTATATGATCATCGTTTCATGCTAAACAGATAAGTATTTGCATGCCCTGTACAGGTGAAATTTCAAGCAGCTAATGTGAGGAAGAGAAGCCACAGTGAGAGCTTTAATTTCAAGCCAATAGAAGGCATAGAAAGTGATAACAAAAACGTACAAATTAAAATTCATATCCGTTTATAAAATTAAGGATATGGTATCCACTGCTTTACAATAGCAGAATTGAAAAAAATAAAAATATAAAAGAGGACATATAAAAAGGGTCCTCTTAACTGATTACAAATACATAAAATTTAATGATGTATGACTCATATATTCTATGTACTTGGGTCACACTTTCAAAGACAGACAAAAGCACTCTATGCAGCAGATGGAGCACGAATGAAATTGACTCCACCAGCCTCCAAAAGTGCAGCAGTGAACCTTTCCACATTGAGGGAATTGTTATAGTCCAAAGTCTCATCCTCATATATATCCCACCATTTCTTCACTAACATCTTTATATCTTCTCTCTCCATATTCTCCTCCTTCCCACTGTACCTCCATGGCTTAGATCCCTGTCACACCAATACAACCAAATTAAATACATATCTATAAGAAAACTAGATTCCAGTTTCATTTCAATCAGAATTGAACTCACCGCAGCACAGTAGTGAACCACTTTAACTTTTTCAAGCTCAACATTCTCAGGATGACGCCATAACATGGCCAGCACAAGATTGTACACATTAGGAATTGGCTTATATTTATCCTTGAAGTACATGTTCAAAAAATCCTGCAACACAATATATAATCCATCAGAAACATATTGTTACTGTCACCTCACTTAATAAGAACAATATATTGATATTGGATAAAGATTAATTGAGTAGTTGAGTACTTGTTCAGCAAAGGAAGTGGGCTTGGTGACTTGGACTGTTTGCAGGAGGTCATGGTAGGTAGCCAGATTGGGCTCATAAACGAACATCCCAGCATTGAAATAGAGAGGAGGCTTTGGCCCAATGTTAGTGGGCCACTGAACCTTATCAGGGCACTGCTGGCAGTAACCGATCTCATACTGAGGAGTGTGAGCCCAAGTGGGCTCACAGAAACAGTCCATGACAGCATAGAAGTAATTATCAGGCAAGTCGAACAAGTGATCAATGTTGTCAAAAACTTGAATATCACCATCTAGGTAAATCATCTTAGTGTACTCCACAAACTGAAAGATAAAGAGAAGACTTATTATATACAGTACCTATAATCATACTCTGAAAGACTGAAACAAATGGTAGAAACAACAAAAATTAATAACATGAATTATAGACATATATGTATAATGTATGTATACCTCCCAAATACGTAGCTTGGAGTAGTTGATGACGTAATATGCCATGGCAAACTGGGTTTGGTTCTCTGGAGGGTACACGGGCTCAATCTCTCTAACAATGCAGCCTTGGGAGATGAGAATGTTACGATGCTCTTGAGGAACATCGGGTAACACTGCAACCACCAGAGGGTACATGCTCTTCGCCTTCCTCAGACCTTTGGCCAAGCCAACCACACCTTTCACATAGTCACCGTTTCCGGCGAGAAAGGTGACGTAGGCACGGCCACCACCCACAGCGGTTTTAGCTCCAGCGTCAGTGAGATTGGCTTTCACGGTGGTCATAACAGGGGCCATGGTCTCAGTGAGTAGTGTTTGCTTGCTTAAAGGGTTTCGGTTAGAAGAGTAGGGTTTTGGAGACAAAGCACACTGAAAAGTTGTAATGAAGATCTTTGTTTGCTCTTGTGTTGTGTTGGTGGTGGGAGTGACACGGTTGTTTAAATAGAGATCTGGGGGGTATTATCGTCATTAAGTACGCAAGTAATCCAACGGTTGAGATGGTTTTCGAATCGCACTGTGCATGATAATGGATAAATTTCGTTCACGCGGTTATAGGTAATCTTTCACTGATTTTAATTAATTAAATGATTAATTATTTTATATTATCTTTTATTGTGGACTTGTATAACATTAGACCATTCTAGTATTCTTTTCAGTGTGAATTATTGGTGTTATTAATTGCTGTTAGGTTGTATGTGTAATAAAACCTTGATAACGATGGGCAAAACAGAACAATAATTTGCAGAAATCCTAGCATGCATGTGTTGTTAATTGTTCAATAAAATCTTTACACAAATCCTAGCATGCATGTTTTTATTATATAATATATATTAATGAAAAATAATAAAACGTCCTGAATCAAAGTTATTATAGTTTAGCAACGTAAATCAGAATCTTCAATCTCTTGTAAAGAAAATACATGAAACATAGTGAAATAGTATACTTTTTTAAGATGAGAATAAAAACAGATATTCTTCTTTACTCAGAATAATTATTCTAAAAAAAGACATGGAAATAGTATATCTTTTAAAAGATGAGAATCAAAACAGGTTTTCTTTTCAGATTGAATAGTTATTTAAAAAAGACATTGTATTATGTATTGAAAACTGATAGATGTATATTTCTTTTGCTAACAAGATACCAGAGAAGTTGCAGTGACCATCATAAAAGCTCTCAACATTGACCATAGGTTTTTCCGCAGAAAAAATGAAGAAACTGTAGTAAACGCGTTTGTTACTATGACCATGATGTTCTAAAGCGTGTATCATTTAGTAATGCTTTCTAATTAAGAAACACATTTACTACAGTTTTATATGTTTAACCTACCAGGGTACGTCAGCATAATAATAAGAGATTTTAATACTTTACAAAACATTTGAGATTTTAAACCTGCATATTTATTTCAGTTTTCGAGTTTGAAAAGAAAACACCGACATCCAAAATTTCGGGAAAAGTTAAATCGAGGTGAATATTTTGGATGTGATTGAAAAGCTACCTTAAACTTGTTTGTCAGATAGAAAACCCGTTTTCAGGTTAACTGCTACCACCGCCCCAAACAGTGGATGATACGATCACCACCGACTGACACGTGGACCACTACTCGACACGTGGCATTGAATGAAGGTGTTGTTACGAAATATGCATTTTGGTGGGATCCATAAAATCCTCTGCGTGTGTAACGAGGGGTGGTGGTGTAAGGTGAAGAGAAAGCCACATGGCGGTTAGTCCAACATCTAATGACTATTCGTTTTCTGGTTTGTTAGTTGGTGTTATAAGATGCAGCAGCATGAAGAATAGTCAAATACTAAAGTGAAATTTAACATTTTATATTTTTAGGATAATGCATTGGGCTTTGTTTTCGTACACCGACCATTTTGGCTTTAAAAGTGTTGTTGTCTTGAATTTTGACAAAACAATGCCAACACCAAGGAAACATCCTCCACAAGAATATTCTCTGAAATTCTAGATTCCTTTGCTTTTTATATTTCTCATACTTTCGACCTTATGTTACCTCAAAATGAAAATAAATCAATGAGAGCTCCAACAAAACCAAATTAAGAAGAACTTCTATTTATGCCATTAAATAATAACATTTTATTATCAAAAATGGATTTTCCATTTTTATCTTTGTCCAGAAGATATCAGCAAAATTCTAACACAATAGAAGTAGGCACGACAAACGGTCTCATATTTGCTGGTAAAGTTCCAATTTTTTTTCAGTAAAAAAAAAATTTCATACGATTTTTCCTAATCATTTATGAAATGGACCAGGCCCCGGTATTCGGCTTGAAAAAAAGCCCAAAGGATACCTAATAAGTAAAGCCTAATCCAGCCCATATATCTTTTTGTTTTAAACGTTGCATTTCATTGAAAAAGCCCAATTTATAGCAA
The DNA here is from genome assembly GCA_016859785.1 of Macrotyloma uniflorum. Lineage (NCBI taxonomy): Eukaryota > Viridiplantae > Streptophyta > Magnoliopsida > Fabales > Fabaceae > Macrotyloma > Macrotyloma uniflorum. The sequence continues at coordinate 1,158,799 of BDMB01000022.1, read as the reverse complement.
ATAATAGCCCAAGTAATGCCCAATCCAGCCCAAACGGTTTTTGTTTTACCGTTTTTATTTCCTCGAAAAAGAAAGTTCTTACGTTCAGTGGAAAGGGTGAATATAATTTTAGTCACAAATATTTATATAATTATATAAATAAGGTGTATTTTGCGAACAAAATTTGGTCCGAAATTCGTTGGAGGGTATGAGATCTGGTATTCTCTAATTCCCTCGTCTCTCAATACTTGCAAGCTTCGTTCATTCACTTTCATCTGCACCCATGGATCCCAACCAGGTTAGTCAACTACTATTCTACATTTCTGCGTAATTCCTAGATCTGGTGTTATCTAAGTTCTTTCTTTCAATTTCCGTCCGTTTCTTGAAAGAGAGTTTATTTGGTTTTCGTCCCTGGTGCAAATCTAATCGAGTAGCATCTCTTTACACGCTTAATTTCCTCTGCTGATTTGCTAATGTCGTCTATTTTCTGCTCGATTTTCAATTGTTGCGCTGGACGCTGAAAATGAATAGGATTTAATGATTGATTGTGGTTTTGAATATTGATTCTTTCCAGATTTAGGTGATTAATTAAATTTTCCTGTCTTTGCAGCCTGTGGGTGAAAACTACGCCAATCCCAAGACTTGCTTCTTTCATGTCCTCTTCAAGGTTTTGTTTATCCAATTGTGCTCTTTAGCATGTATTTTTAAGCAAGCCGTGTTCATTTCGTTAAGGCATAAATTTTTATTTGTATCTTGCAGGCCGCAGCCTTGGCATTTTACATTCTCTCCGCCCTCTTTATTGATAACTTTGTCATCATTTTTGTGGTGACTGTCCTTCTTGCTGCCCTTGACTTTTGGGTAGTCAAGAATGTAAGTGGGCGAATTTTAGTTGGTTTGAGGTGGTGGAATGAAATTGATGATCTGGGTGAGAGTGTTTGGAAATTTGAGTGTCTTGACCATGAGGTAGGTATTACTTCTTTAGATCAGTGGCAGGGGTGTCATCTTCTTTTTGAAATAATATCTGTCATTCTGCTGGATCAGAACAGAGCAAAATAATGAGCTCGAATTCTTTATAGATACCTGCTTGCACCTAACATTGATTTTTTCCCCTTCAGTCATTGGCTCGGATGAACAAGAAAGATTCTTGGCTTTTCTGGTGGACCCTGTACCTTACGGTAAGTAAATATAGATTTATTACAGTATGCAATGTCATTCCAGTTTTCTCTTGGATCCTTACAGAGTTACAGTAAAAATGTGGTTGTAGGCAGTTTGGATAACGGGGGGCTTTATATAGTATTATTATCCGATCAGATTCATTCACATGGTGCATGTGTTGGTTAGTAGTTAATAGTATGCTAAATAGGTTGTAATGCTCAGAATAAAGTAATCAGTTCTCTAAAAAGTTTGGGTTGGGATGGTGTCAGCACCCGGACAGAAGGAGAATAACTGAGTTAACCTGGTATGGTTGTATTAGTTCAGTGCTTGTTGTAGTCAGTGTTTCCAAAAGGTGGTTTTGATGTAATGGTGGGATGGCAGATTCTTGTGGTTGTGCCATGACGGCCATCATCCTCACAGTTCTGAAGAGCCAAAAAACGTTGCGGAGGAAGATGCCCAGGAAAAGATGGGGCCACACTGACCCAACATGTTAGATCCATATTCATGGTTATACCCATGATCCATAAATTTTAGTGAAACTGTAATGCACAATTGTCAGGAGACCTGTATCCTTCTCCTCGGTTTTCATTTTCAGCACACACTCCCATTCTTGTTCTTTCCTCATCCATCTCTGCTAGCCTAGACTCTATTTCCAACCTGTGTTATCTTGGGACCTCCTCCCTGTTTTTGGCTTTTCTGCCCCCTGACACCCTTTTTTCTCGTCTATTGATATTGGCTCAACAAGCTTTTGGATCGTCCAGTTTATGGGTTTTCCAGTGACTATCTACTAGTTTGTTCAGTACTTCCTGCTAAATTGTTATACGTCCAGTGATTTAGTGGTTCTCGTCCAGTCCAAATTTTGTTAATTCTTGTTGGTCGTTAGTTTGTTAGAGTTAGTTACAGTGTAAATGTTGTATATAAAGGAAGTAGTTATTCTCTTGTAAAGAAGAGAGCGCATACAAGTAATGAGTGAAACATTTGTGTTGTAGAGCAAGTTGTATGTTCTTTGTTGTTGTAAACATTGTTCATAGTGTTTATCCCATGTGTAGATTAGCGATTGTTAATGCTCTAGTCAGATCGCATAAAATTTTTGTGTGTGTTGTGATTCTTTGGTTCTTGCTTTTGTTTGAATTCTTGAAGTTTCTTGAGTGATTCCAGTGAATTTGGGCTATTTCCACAACATCTTCCATATTCTTGTTTTCTCTAGCTAGACAATGTTTGTTCTTTTTCTCTTCCTACTCTGATTATTTAGGTTGTAGTGCTCTGTCTCTAAAGTTTATGAATTGCATATTTTTTGGTTAGATTGTGCAGTTTTTTATATTGTTTGCCTACGTTATGTTTTTATTATAGCCACCTTGCTTCCACTTTGACGTGCTACACTCTCTAGCATACTTTTAGGGCTCTTTTGGCTTGCTTCCATAAACCACCATCTGTTAGAAAAATATTGCTTGTAATTTGATAGAACCCCCCTCCGAGAAGATAAAAGTCGTAATCATGATCAGCATAAGAAATTATTTTTTTATTTTGTATTTTTCTACAGGCTATTGCATGGATTTTTCTGGCTATATTCTCACTCATAAGGCTTCAAGCTGATTATCTCCTTGTTGTTGGAGTTTGTCTGACCCTCAGCATTGCAAATATTGTTGGTTTTACCAAATGCAAAAAAGGTCAGTAAGTTTATTTATAACATTCTTTAAATGTAAACTCTCCGAATATAGAAGAATTGATTTAGGCTGGAGGAGTTATCTGTATATAATAATAAGATACAAGACATTTTCGTGGTTTATGATAACAATACATATATGTCACCATGAAGTTATTGAAACTTATTGCCGTGCCCTTTTCTCTTCTCATTTCGAAAAATGCAAACTAATTTGTTACTCTCCTTCCTTTAAAGTTGTTGACATATGAGGATGCTGACTAATAGATAGGTCATGTTTAGAGTCCATCTTTTATTTGTCAAATGGAAAATTATGTTCTTTTTGTCAATACCCTGTTGGTGAAAGGGCTTCATTAGGCATCAACAACTCATTTAGTAACTGAATCATAATTCCCTAGGGTTGGATCATGATATTTGGTATGGAAATTGCTTTGGGTGCTGATATAAATTTATGTAGGGTGCCCTCAACCTCATTCTATATTCACAACAAATTGGAAGATATTACTGTTATTGTTGTACTATAGAAATAATTGTAGGGGGGATTGGTTAGGTAACAAGAAACACCATTTTGGAATGATATTGTACATATTTTGTGAAAAGGAGCGACTCCTTTGTAGTAGCACCTTGTTTTTTGTCGGATTGGGAACTCTGGGTCTTGTATATATTTATTGGATCAATATTTTCTGCATTGCATCTGGTTTAATTGATCTTACCATTAAGGCATGTTTCGTTTGAAATCATTTGGATGTTTGTGAAACATACATGCCTTAGGAGTCTCTATAAGGCTAGTTTTATTCCACATCTTGAGAATAGTGGTTTTACGCTCGCTCTGCCCTTGAGGGTGTGCCTTTCATACCCAACAGGAAGGGTTTCTCTTTATACTCCGAATGAATGGTAAAAACTTGCAATGGTTTAAGAGCTTATTGGTTTTATTTCAGATGCCAAGAAGCAGATTCAACAATTTGCCTCTCAGACAATTGCCTCTCGGTTCTCATCTACCCTACAGTCAGCATTCAGTGTCGTCTGATTGTGAAAGATGGAAATGCAAGTTGAATTGAGATGCGGTGGAAGTTTGTACATGATTATTTCGGCCATCGGATTGGAGTTATCGAACTTGCATGGTTACGAATACAGCACGTGCAAAATTTTGTACTTTTTATATGAAATGGCTTGAATGAGACTTTTATGATCGAATTACACAGTAAAACAGTTCTTTTTAGGTGTAAATCTTGTTTTTTCTTGTATTCTTTTTGCATTGAAGGATTTTCACTATCGACTGCAACGATCTTTACGGCATATAATCAGGATATTGACTCATGGAAATGAAGGATAATTACAAATAACGATGTTGCATCATCTCGGGTAACCGCCCACAGTTGTTTCACTGTCCAGAATTTGTGCAGAACTTAAATCAAATTTAAAATTATTTAACCAGAAGCGAAGATAATCGCCAGGCTAGCTACGAGGTAATAATTTCAAAGAAAGCATAATTATTTTATCTATATCTAAAGAGATACTAATTTTTATAACTACTTTTATAGTATAATTTTATCTTTATAGTTTTAATAGCTACTTTTATATTATAATAATAATTATTTTATTATAATATACATGTTTCTGTATTTTCATTAGTAACTATTTTTTTTCTCATTTTTATCTCCAACTACTATAAAACACTATACTATTTTTCCTACTTTCTTTAAAACAAGACATATCTATACAATTAACCAAAATCTTTAGGCACAGTGCTATTTTTTGTCTAGGTTTTGAAGAGTCCTATAATGTTTGTAAAAGTGTAAAATATTAGCATATTAAATTCGTATTGCTCTATCATTTATATATATGTGTATATATATATATATATATTATATAAAATTTGAAAATATTTATTAAAAAATAGTCCTTTTTTTTCAAATTTTTACTTAAATATATTACAAGAACTAAGATATTTAAGTAAAAATAAAGAAAGCGAGAAGTTGAAAGGGGAGATATAATGAATTTTTTGGATTATTTGGTTTGAAAAAAAAAATTAAGAAAAAATATTACAATTTATTTGAACCATATCTGTTTAATTGGAGACACAAAATGAGAGAAATTATGGAGAAGACTAAAGTATCCTAAGACACAAGTTTACCTAATCAAAATTTCAACCATAAAAATCTATTTCTAATAAAAATTCTATCCAAGAAAATTTATTTCACTTCAGCATGAAAATTCATTCCCTACTAATCTTCTTAGACAGATGGATAAAAAACAGTTGTTAGAGAAAAGGGGAATTTTTTATTTATAAAATTGTGACAGATGGAAGTAAGGGTATGGTAGTGTTTTGCCCATGTGGGAAAGAATTTGAGTACTGAAACTTTAGAGTTAAGCCCAAGGAAGCCCTTTGCCATCTGGTAGAAATAGTGTCCATTGTTGGCTTTTGTTCTCCAACGATATCAATATTTGTTGCATATTTTTTCATGTAAGTTTAGGGTTTCTGTTTCTCCTATCTTCTATCAAGGTTTCTTCTATCTTCTATACATGTTTGTTTTATCTTGTAGGGTCAGGTTTAGTATTTTTGTTACATTATGCTATTGAAGGTGGTTTCTTATTTGATTGAAATGTTAAAACTGATGCTAGGTTGATATGGAAGATGTAGATGAATAGTATATTGATTTTAATTTTTTTTACTTATTATTTGTATGTGGTATTTGATAGGATAAACATTTTTTTGTCCCTTTTATCATTTATATATAGCTTCATCCATTTTGATTATATATACAAATGTTAATAGAATGTGACTATTTTTTTTTTAAAATTGAATATGTAATATATGGAAGTACGGGTGATTGTATAAGAAAGTATTGTAATAAATGGTTGAAGATAATAAATGATAACAATTTAAAAAGTGAGATAGATAAATGTTGTGATGTTGATATTTTATATTGTGTTTATTCTTCTTTCTTGTGTGCAACAAGAAATGAAAGAAATATCTTGTGTTATAACTTATTGACATATTTTCACTTTGTTTTGTGCTCTAAAAATCAATAAGAGTTAGGATATACATGTAATTTTTATTGTCTAACATCATTTGGAGTGTAATACTGTCTAATTTTTTATTTTTAGTTTTGCATGACTAGTGAATGTATAGTTTTCAGATTGAAAACAAAAAGGCATGTTTAAAAAGTAAAATGATAATATCAACTTATTTGTTTCCTCTTGAACATGATTTTATAATGAGTTTTATCATAATTTTACTTTGAAAATGGTTTGAAATAAAATTAAAAAGAGAGTTGTTTCACAAACTCAGTTTGCAAGAGTAATTTCTTAGAAACTTTAGTTTAGAAGGTTTAATCCAAACATTCCTTCCAAAACAGGGAACATAACATTTCTTGTCTTGCAAAAACCTCCATGACAATGAGAATGGACAATGGAAGAAAGGATAATTATTTAAAAATCAGATATAAAATGATTTGTATTTACTTTACTGTGTAGGAATCTTTAGATAAGATTAAATTAATGTCAGAGTTTATTGGGTATCCATGTCAGCAGGTAAGTTGCCAGCTTCTTCTGGTTGGAATCATTGCAAAGCTGACGCATTGTTTATTGTTTCATAATCCTATCTTTCACCGCAAAGCAAACTATTTTCCTCACTCTTCTTCGCTACCAATTCTCCTTCTGATTTTGGGTTCACTCCAGAGAAAGACTGTGATGCTGCAGTGCATATTTCTCCTCTCAGATGCCGGGTAAGATAAATCAAACTTCGAAATCTCCTTTTTATTTTAAATCTGCTTCACATGCTGCAAATTCAGTTCTTTATATTTGATTGCAATTGAATTTGATTTTATGTGAAGAGAGGTAATGCTAGAGAAACAGCTTTCGGTCCACCGCGTCGATCGCTCCATCTGTGCCTGGTTTTGGGAACAAACCATTTCACTTGGCGAGTCCTTCAAGGTTTTTTTTTTTTTTCTTTCATATTTTTTAATTTCATAGACCTTATTTATTTTGTGTTCTTCATTCATCTATTTTACTCTTAGCAACAACCAGTGGTTACCTCTCCTACGCATTACATTTTCCAAGTTTTTCGTGATGGAATCACTTTTTTGGGGTGCACTCAAGTTGAAATGCCACCCTTGATGGCCATTGAGGTATATTTTTTGCTACTCATCATAGGAAGCCCAATGAATACTACTCTGTTTACTTATCAATTTTCTCTTAACTATCTGATTTTTAGTTCCTTTGTAGGGTAGCAGATGTCCTCAATGATTACTTTGGGGCCTTAAACGAGGACATAATTAAAGACAACTTTGTCATTGTGTACGAGGTACTTGTCTCAAGTACTAATATCTCTACTGATATAGCTTTCTCAATTGGTCTTTGTTGATTAGATGCAAACTAACCAGTTTACTTTGTGTTATTCTTGTAGCTGTTGGATGAGATGATAGACAATGGCTTCCCCTTAACTACAGAATCTAGTGTCCTGCGAGAGATAATTACTCCACCAAATATGGTTGACAAAGCCTTGAGCATTGTGACTGGTAGCAGTTCAAATGTGAGTGATACCCTTCCTAGGGCTACTGCATCTTGTATTCCCTGGAGAACAGTAGAGCCAAAGTACTCCAACAATGAAGTATATGTAGATCTTGTCGAAGAAATGGATGCAATTATAGACAGGTCTATATGCACATTCTCCTTTATCACTTCTTAAAATTACACTTTGTTAGTGATAATAGCAAATGGTGTTTTTATATTTTTGGTAATTGTGGTCTTATGCTACAATGTTTTGGTGAAAGGAACATCTAATTTGCAAGATTTGTGAATGAGATATTACCTACTCTTGGAAGCTAGAACTAAGATTGGAACCCTTTTTGTAAAAATTTATTGCAGATCATGTTAAGACCGCTCTTTAGTAGCTTTTATTTTACGGAAAATTTCACTATTTCTTAGCAGTCAAAGCTAAAGAGTTTTATTCATTCAGGGATGGAGGTTTGTTGAAATGTGAGATCTATGGTGAAGTTCAAGTAAATTCCCGTATCTCAGGTTTTCCTGATTTAACCCTTGCATTTAAAAATCCTTCCATCATAGATGATGTGAGGTTCCATCCGTGTGTTCGTTTTCGGCCTTGGGAGTCTCATCAAATTCTTTCTTTTGTGTCCCCTGATGGACAATTTAAGCTAATGGGTTACAGGTACAAAATCCACTTCTTTGTTGCCCGGATCAGGATTTGAAAGTAGCATGCTGTAAGCTTTTTTTCTTTTGGCTGTTTAACTAGAACCAAAATCTCTTTGAAGAAAGTTGTCATGAATGCGGTTGTAATTGTGAATGTTGAATTCTCTGTTTCTAGACTATATTTGTATCCCCACTTTGTGTTCTCTCAATAATTTAGGCACTTCACTTTTCAGAGTAAGAAAGTTGAAGAGCACCCCAATATATGTAAAACCGCAGTTAACTTCAGATGGTGGGACATGTCATCTTAGTGTATTGGTTGGAATAAGAAATGATCCTGGAAAGACAATTGACTCGGTTACTGTTCAGTTTCAGCTCCCTCCTTCCATCTTATCAGCTGATCTGACTTCAAATCATGGTGCAGTAAACATCCTTGCTAAACAGGTACTTAATTTCGCTGGTATCGTGCTTCTAGTAAATAGTGAGTAGCGAGCAGCAGTGTTTCAAATAGACAATTAATTGTCATCTATGAAACTTGAAAGTGATTAAAATCGTCAAAGATAAGCTTTTATGATCCATTTTTGCAATATAATTTAGTAGATACTGTATACATAACATAAAAAGTTTTTATACTGTTATCCAATTACAAAACATTAGGTAAGTACAATTACTTTTCACAATAACTACTTTAAAATAATGATTTCTAACTGATCGACAGTGTAAATTTTATACTAACAGTACATAAGAATTAAACTCTAATTTTATTCTTTCTTTATATTATACTAGACTTGCATATGGTCCATTGGACGGATTCCAAAAGATAAAGCCCCTTCCATGTCTGGAACATTGGTGATTGAAACTGGTTTGGAACGCCTTCATGTGTTCCCCTCATTTCAAGTGGGTTTCAGGATTATGGGTGTCGCCCTCTCTGGTCTGCAAATAGATAAACTGGATCTGAAGAATGTACCATACCAATTTTACAAAGGTTTTAGAGCTCTTACTCGAGCAGGTGAATTTGAAGTAAGATCATAATTTAGGATCTACCATAAATCATATGTATATTGTAGTTTGAATATGAATTTTTATTGCCCGTAGTAACATTAGGTGGTTTCTTTCGTAAAGTAGATAATGTTTTCTTCCAATCATGAGTTATTCTTTACTGTACCTTTACGTTTGCTTCCGTCCCATTATCAAGTGGTGCAAAAACCTCTGCATTTTTTATGTAGTTAGTATCAGAACTTTGTTTAGGTATGCAAATTTTTCATGCTCTAAATCTTATCTTATCTCCATCTAATTATGTTTATACATTTCTATAAAAAAAATGCTAATACATTAAGAATGAATAGCTTTTATCATAACTAGTTTAATCTCATAATAAAATAGGTAGACGCGTATTGTTTGTGCTTCAACATTTAAAGACTTTGGATGCAGTACATAGGAAATCCTTGATTATAAGTATTCTTATTTTTTGTGAAAATATATATTTTTTAAGTATGGAATATAAATTATCAAAGTTTTTAATTTCTTATCATTTAAATTAATTATTTAATTTTGTCTTTTGCAGTATCCAATAATAATTTATGTGATTAAGTTTTTATTATATATATATAATAATAAGTTTCGAACTTGTATATTTAAGTAATTTTGGATTCGATTTTTGCCACTTTATTTTTTTAAAATAAAAGCTTGATTGGATTGTACTTAAAATCTTTCACCAGGCAGCAGATCCAAGAATCATTGGGAATTGACACCTGACAGTGCTTTTACTGTTTTCCAATTTTCTTATGATGAACACTTTTTTCAATTGCTACATTGTTTCTTTATTTTGATTTAAGTCGAAACATGATTAACTTGAAAAGAATTTGAATGAAATATGATTTGTTCTTTATAATACTTTGAAATTTAATTTAGCTTTTATAAAAATATAATATGTTTACATTTGAACAAATTTCTGATGAGAGATTCAAATTAATTTATTTTTGGTAAATATAAAAACTAAAAGAATTATAAATTTTTGTAAAGATTAAAATTTGAAATATTTTGAGAACTGGAAATTACTTTATTGTTTATCTAATAAGTTAAGTAGTAATTAATTAGATACAGTGGACTCATAATTAAGTAGATATTTATATAATAAGAAACTGTGTTAGGCGATACTACAAACGAAATGACTAAATGGATTAAGAAAAAATCATCAATATAAATTACAAGTTTTTTGTTTGTGGACTAGAAAATTTAGTATCATTTTAGAAGATCTTATTTTTAGTTAAATATTTCTTTTCAATTATATATATATATATATATATATTTTTTTTTTTTTCATTTATAAGACTTAAATTCAAAATTTTATTTAAAAAATTAAACTCCAAACCAATCAAACCAACTACTTAATGGTAATACTAATCATTATTTTATATTTTTACGATTGCTCTACTTATTTTGATTAATTATTCATAATCGGTGATAAGTTGATAATTATGTAATGACTACTATTCTTTGATTATTAATGTAAGATACAATTAAGATTGCAGTAAGTTTCGCAAAGTTGTATTTTTTTTTTTGTTATTTTTCATTATGAAGAAAAATCTCTGACAAATTTACAATGTTAGAGAAAACATTAAAGTGCAGACAAGTATCAAACTAATAATTAAACCATATTAAAATATTCAAACTCGTGAATGGATAACCTCACACCAATTAACGTCGAAAAATGAAAAGGTTCAGATAATTTTTGTGTTCCCCGCCGGCAGCAGCACGTATTCAGGCCACTTGCCATAACCGCTCAATCCAAACCTTCTCACATTTTTACAAACATCTCAACCCCAATGCTAATAGCTTTGTATTTATCATACAAATTTCCTTAGATTCGTCTCTGTTGCTTCTCCCATTTCTTTGCCATGATGAACTCAGTTGCCCTTATTCGCAATCGCGCCATGAAATCCGTTTCCAGGATTCTCATCGGTTCTCGAAAATCATCGGCTTATGGGTCCACACCTGCAAATTCTGATCTCACTCCTTCCATTGCTAACAATTCGTTGAAACCTCGTTTCAATCATGACCACGCCAATCACCACCCTTGGCAAATGCATCGCATAAAGGGTATTGCTCAGAAAGTTTTTGGATTGCCCTCTTTGAATTTCGCCCCTTTATCAATGCCCTTTAGTTCAATCACGTCGAACTGGGACATCTCCACCGTCAAGGTTCGAAATTGCTCAACCTCTGTGGAGACCCGTGGCCATGACAACAATTTTGAGAGGATTTACGTACAGGGTGGCATGAATAACGTGAAGCCATTGGTGGTGGAAAGTGTTCATGAAGATATTGCGGGTGATAGAAATTTAGGTGGTGGTGTGAATGTGAAGAATAAACGGGAGGAGTCAGAGGTGGAAAAACAAGCATGGAAGTTGTTACAGGAAGCTGTTGTGACTTATTGTGGCAACCCTGTGGGGACTGTGGCTGCAAATGATCCTGGTGACAAGCTACCCTTGAATTATGATCAGGTCTTTCTTAGGGATTTTATCCCTTCAGCACTTGCTTTCTTGCTTAGAGGAGAAAGTGAGATTGTCAAGAACTTTCTTCTTCACACCTTGCAGTTGCAGGTAATTTACCCTTTTACAATCAGACACCTAATGATTCAATCACCTGCTTTCTAAGTCCGGCCTATAAATGACTGGCTGGCCATCCCTTGAAATGCTGACAACACACTCTTTACTATTGGTACAAATTTATTGGAAATCACAAATTTTATAGGTCTCTCTTCTTATTTAATGATTTTCATTCTTTTTTTAGTTTTTAATAAATTTTAATAATAGTAGAGAATGTTAGTGAGTTGATAGCATTCCTTTTCTGGATGAATATATTTTATAGTTCACTGTTCTGTCTGTACTTGATTGATCCAGAAAGAAAGTTTATTTGTGATAACAAAAGTCATTGAGTGTTTTAAAAATTTTGCTGAGTACTGATTGTTCATAACATAATATACCTTTTTCTTAAAAGAGTTGGGAGAAAACAGTGGACTGCTACAGTCCAGGGCAGGGCTTGATGCCTGCAAGTTTCAAAGTTAGAACTGTAGCTCTTGACGGAGATAATCATGAAGAAGTTTTAGATCCTGATTTTGGGGAATCAGCTATAGGTCGCGTTGCACCTGTAGATTCAGGTCAGTAGTTGATTATTTAGCAGTTTCTTAAATATTTCTGTAGAGGGATCATGTCGAAAAATTCTATTGAGTTGTACACCATGTGAACTCTGAAAAATATTATTCGACTAGTATAAAAAGATAACTTTCATCTATTATTTCTATTTTTTTTTTCTCGATAGGATTGTGGTGGATCATCCTCTTGAGGGCTTATGGGAAGCTCACTGGAGATTGTGGCTTGCAAGAAAGGGCGGATGTTCAAACAGGCTTAAAAATGATCCTTAACTTGTGTTTAACAGATGGTTTCGATATGTTTCCTTCTCTGCTAGTCACTGATGGTTCTTGCATGATAGACAGGAGGATGGGCATTCATGGTCACCCCCTTGAGATCCAAGTGAGTGTAACTATCCTATGCTTTTTCATTCTTGTGTTATTTATAGTAGGTGCTAAATATATATTTGGAAATTATGCTGTTTATTTTAGTCTGTTCTGTTTAAAATTGAACAATCTCTTATTATACAGTTGAGATTCTAGTCTACACGCTCCCGTCCCCTTGATATATGTTATTTTTCTGTATATGCTACCACTGACATTAATCTGTCTTTGCTAAATAAAACTCTGAATTCAGGCAACGTGGTTTCTGCATTGTAGTTCTACTTTTTCATTTATTATCCCTCCATTTATCTGTGGTAAGTTTTACTTTACAGGCGTTATTTTACTCAGCTCTTCGCTGCTCACGTGAGATGCTTGTTGTAACTGAGGGAACCAATGATCTTATTAGAGCTATTAACAACAGACTCAGTGCTCTGTCATTCCACATTAGAGAATATTATTGGGTGGACATGAAAAAGATGAATGAAATATACAGGTATAAAACAGAAGAATACTCCATGGATGCCATCAATAAATTCAACATCTATCCAGAGCAAATTCCATTGTGGTTAATCGATTGGATTCCAGACGAAGGTGGATATCTGATTGGGAATTTGCAGCCAGCTCACATGGACTTCAGGTTTTTCACACTTGGAAATCTTTGGTCCATTGTCTCATCATTGGGCACCCCAAGACAGAACCAGGCTATTTTAAATCTGATAGAAGCAAAATGGGATGATCTTGTGGGCCATATGCCTCTTAAGATATGTTATCCTGCCTTGGATAATGAAGAATGGCGCATAACTACTGGCTGTGACCCAAAGAATACGTAAGTTCTTACTGTAATTTTCCTTTTGTTGTTTGCATATTTGAGAACTTTGGTGCCTTTTTAATATAAAGTACATTTGAGGAATTCACGTGTTATAATTTGTTTGTCTTTGTAGTCAGAATTGCTTCTACTATGTGCATCTTAACTGAAACAACATGCTTAACTTTTGCAGCCCTTGGTCATATCACAATGGTGGATCTTGGCCAACCCTTCTGTGGCAGGTAAATCTTTTCCTGATGGCAATGGGTGTATTTTAAGGAAAGCGAAGATGCTATCCACTTTGTCTTGTGTCTTACAACCTAAACTTTTGAACTCAATTGGGAATAATAAGCATGGGAAAAGTACTTACGAGGCCACCATACAGAAAAGCGGAAATTAAAACCATACACTGCAGAACCTGCAGTAAGAGAAAAATATCCGGAGAGATTATTTTCTTGGGTGGTTAATTGAGAGAGAAAATGTTAAAATGAAACAAAATTATTTGCCAATTTTGTTGCTGGGACCTTGCCTGTATTCTTATGTATTCCCTTGTATCTCATCTCATATTCAGTTCACGCTGGCATGCATCAAAATGGGGAGAATTGAACTTGCCCAGAAAGCAATTGCTACGGCTGAGAAAAGACTGCCAGTTGATTCTTGGCCTGAATACTATGATACACGCACTGGAAAATTTATTGGAAAACAAGCCCGGATGTATCAAACATGGACCATAGCTGGTTTCCTTACATCCAAGATGCTTTTGAAAGAGCCTGAGATGGCATCCAGGTTATTCTGGGAGGAGGATTATGAGCTTCTAGACATATGTGTTTGTGGACTTAGCAAGAATGGCAGAAAAAGGTGTTCTCGTGGTGCTGCGAGGTCTCATATTCTAGTATGATGAATACCTAAATTCAGAGTTCAGGGGATAATATATTTATTTTATGCGTTTGGTAGGTTATAGTAACAGTTAAATCGGAAGGTTAACGTCTTCTCCATTGGTGTAATTATGGTAAGAAGGTTTTCCTTCGTTCTAGGGTGGAAATTCTCATTTTTTCTAACAATGAGGGGATAGAAGGTTAGAAATATCCTCTTGTTTGTATACGAGCAAATATTCACATTGTTTTATCTCACTATACAGTTGCGCCTTGGCAGCATTTTATAATGATTTCATTATCTCACTATACAATTGTTTTACCTTGTTCTTCACTGTCTTTGACTTCACTTTCTCATCACTGGTCTTAAGAATAAATGACATTATTAATCATATAGTCAAGGTTGCCGCATAGGATGTTTGCAGAGAACAGTGCCTGTAAGTAAGATTCAAGAATTCAGTGTTTAGTTTAAAAGGATACATTAAAAGGTAAATTATAATTATAACCATTGACTAAAAAATAAATGGATGGTGTTGTGAAAGAAATACTGAGTTCAGAAACTTATCAAGTGATTACTTCGATACTTATTCTAAAGTTTTTATATACGTAAGTTCCGGACTTGGCAATTCCTCCAGTCTCTTGTGGAACAGGTCTCAATCATAAGAGCTTATTCCATCATAACCCCATAACTAACCTCAAGGGATCTTAAGATTATGGTCATTAGATAACTTTAACAAGTTACTAACTGATCTCTAATGATAAGACTATATGATAAGGAAAAAGCATCATGTATCAAGGTAACACCATAACAACACAATAAGAGCGTTGATTGCGTGGACAGTGGATCGATGATGGTGTTTGCTAGGAAGTTACTGTTCCCATTTTATTTTCGACCCATCCCATTGGTGGTCAAAACCTCTCTTCACTGCATCCAATTTAATCAACCGTTTTCCCCCAAGGATTTGACAGCTTAGCCAATGATTTCTTTTAGTTTCCTCTCGATAAGGGCCCAATCCAAGAAGCACGCGTGCCGTTCGACGAAATGCCACACAGAAATGTGGTCACCTGGACGGCCATGATCACGGGAAACAACTCGTGCAACCACTATAAGCGTGCATGGAATGTGTTTCCTCAAATGCTTAGGGATGGGGCAAAGCCCAACGATTTCACCATATCCGCTGTTTTGAAGGCCTGTAAGGGTTTGAAAGCTCTTTTATGTGGCCAATTAGCTCATGCTTTGGCCATCAAGGTTGGTGTCCAAGGATCATCCATATATGTTGATAACGCACTCATGGATATGTATGCCTCTTGCTGTGATACCATGGACCATGCAAAAATGGTTTTTGAGGATATCACAACCAAAACTGATGTCTGCTGGACTACTTTGATCACTGGGTACACTCATAGAGGAGATGCCTATGGTGGTCTTCGAGTTTTCTGTCATATGTTTCTGGTAAACTTCTGTTTTTTCCCTCTACTATTGTTCCAAATCCATGTCTATTTTTACTTAATTGTTTTATCTGTTAGTGGTTTAAATTAGTACAATATGATTTCTTGTTGACAAACAGGAGGAAGGAGCACTGAGTCCCTTCAGCTTCTCAATTGCCGCTAGAGCTTGTGCCTCAATTGGTTCCGGTTTTTTGGGCAAGCAGGTACATGCTGCAGTGGTTAAGCATGGATTTGAGTCCAACCTTCCTGTCATGAATTCGATACTAGACATGTATTGCAAGTGTCATTCTGTATGTGATGCAAAACAATTATTCTCTGAAATGACTCGTAAAGATACCATCACATGGAATACCTTGATAGCTGAATTTGAAGCATTGGATTCCAGAGTCTCTCTCTGCATATTTTCGCAAATGGTATCAGAAGGTTTTAGTCCAGATTGCTTCTCCTTTACTAGTGTGGTGGGTGCATGTGCTAACTTAGCAGTTCTGTATGGTGGGCAACAGCTTCATGGTGTAATCGTTCATAAAGGTCTTGATAACAACTTAGAAGTATCCAATGCCCTTATTTATATGTATGCCAAGTGTGGAAATATAGTGGATTCACATAAAATATTTAGCAAAATGCCGTGCACAAATTTGGTCTCCTGGACTTCAATGATAATTGGATATGGGGATCATGGATATGGTAAAAAGGCAGTTGAGCTATTCAATGAAATGGTAGGATCTGGTATTAAACCAGATAGGATGGTGTTTATGGCAATTCTAAGTGCATGTAGCCATGCTGGACTAGTGGACGAAGGGCTGAGATATTTTAGATTAATGACCAACTGTTATCATATAGCACCAGATATAGTGATATATGGATGTGTGGTGGATTTGCTTGGTCGAGTTGGAAAAGTGAAGGAAGCTTATCAACTAATAGAGAGTATGCCATTTGAGTCAGATGAGTCTATCTGGGCAGCCCTTCTTGGGGCGTGTAAATTGCATAAACAACCCAGTGTGGCCAAATTAGCAGCTTTGAGGGCCCTGGATATGAAACCAATTAGGGCAGGAACTTATGCCTTGTTATCAAATATTTATGCTGCTGAAGGCAACTGGGCTGATTTTGCTAGCTTGAAAAAACTGAGGAGAAGTATTAAAAATAAAAGTGACTCGGGAAGGAGCTGGATTGAATTGAAAGACCAGGTTTGCAGTTTTGTTGTTGGAGATACATTTGTTTCTTCCAATAAAGAGGTGTGTGAAGTTCTGAAATTGTTGATTGTGCATATGAAAGATGTTGATATGGACCTGATTTAGACAGTAATGTACATGACCTGGAAGATAAGAATGATCACTTGAATCGAAGCTGAATAGACAATGTTGTTATTACTAAAAGCTTCTATCAGATTCTTTATTTTAAAACTTCAACAAAACACAGTGAACTTGGTGACAGAATACAGGTGAGTCGGTGCATGGGGGCATTCAACATTCTTTCAAAGTTCCTCGCTCATTTTAGGTTAGAAATCAATAGAAAAGTGGGTAATTAAATGATGAATTTAGTCTTTGAAAAAACAAAATACTTATTTTAATCTTTAAATATATAATCATTCCTAAATTACATTCTATTATTAAGTTTGTATAAGTTCGTAGAACTATTTTATTACTAAAATATATTTTTAAAGATCAATTTAACAGTAAATTAGAAATTATTTTATCATTAAATTATATATCAGGAAACAAATTGAATTTTTTATATATTTAATGATTAAATTATTTTTTTCATTTTTTCAAAAATTAAATTAACACCAAAGGCAAAATTGATCATTTATTCATAGAATATTTAAAAAAAAAATTATGTTTATAAAGAGTTAAATATGTTGTTGCTATTTAAGTCATATATGAATCGTTGAAGGTAATAACAACACACTGCACATCTCTCTTCATTTCTTATTTCAAATAATTATATTCAATTTAATTTAAATTATTTTTTATTTCTTAAATGGTGATCAAACTCACGTATTACTCACCTTATTTCTTGTTTATATTGACGACACAATTCTCTCAAACAATGATTCTTTTGAGATCAACAACATTACTCACCTTTTTGGCATTATCTTTTACATAAAGGATCTCAACAATTTACGATTTTTTCTTATATTAGAGTTAGCTTGAAAGAGCAACGACATACATGTTTGTCCATGAAAATTTGTATTTGGCATTATAGTTGATACTGGATTTTATGGTACTAAATCTACCATCAACTTAATTGATTATTGTACAAAACTTACCAAAGCCATGGATGAAGTTCTTCAAGATCCTTCTTCATATTAATGTTTAATTGACACACTATTATATCTTTCTACTACGAGTCCAAATATCTCCTTTGTATATACACTATAAGTGCTTCTAATTTTGCTATTTTTTTCTCAACAAACAGTTATCATTTAGGTTTTCGTAGTCAAGAAATTTGGGGTCTTGATAATCATTATAGTAGCTGTGACTCCAATTAAAAACCTTTATCAAAATCAATTGTTCTTTTGTTGGGATCAATTTCGTTAAGTAACCATTATAGAGCTGTCATATCTATTGCTACAAAGAGGCAGTGACATTCCTCTGTTTCAAATTTTCAATTACATTCTCGTTTCTCAATGGATCCTCAAGCTCCGGCAACGGGCACCACCGCCCGGAGTGCCGCTGAATCCTCACAACCTCAACCACCAAAACCATCCCCTGCTCTCCCTCCGCCTTCCACATCATCAACCCTTCCTATCTCAGCCCCACCACTCCCTTCCCCCAACCCTAACCCAAGCCCAAGCCCAAGCCCAATTCAAGCCGCGAACCCGAAAACCCCCACTCCCACGCCTCCCCAACCACGCCCTCCCCAATCCTTCAACCGCACTTTGCCGCCGTCGCAATCGCAGTTCACGCACTTCTCTTCCACTACTACGCCGCCCTCCGCTCCCAGCGGCGCCACAGCGCCGAGGGGCGGCATGGCAATCGGTGTGCCCGCGCACCACCAGAGCCCCTCCCCTCCGTTTTCTTCCTCCTTCGGTCAACACTTTGGCGGCCTCGGCCGAACCGGAGTTAATGTCGCTGAATCTACCTCCAATTCGAGCACCTCTCAAGTAATTATGCATTTTTTTACGATATTTTGAATATGAATGTGACTACATGTTTTCATACTTTTTAACTGGTGCAATTTATTGTATACGAATGTGACTACGTTTAGGTGAGAACGCCCGTGCAAGGAATGGGGATGTTAGGGTCTCAAATGAGACCTGGTGGAATCGCTGCTCATCAACAGAGGCCCGTGCAATCGACTCTTAGACCTCCTTCCTCTGCCCCGAATAATCAACCTGGTGGTTCACAAGTTAGTGTAAATGTTTCTTACTAAGCTTCTTGTGTGCTTTTCACTTCTGCATTTTTTTATGCTTGGGCAAGTTAGAGCGTTTGTTCCATTCAAGCTTTTATTGCGTTTGTGGTTTTCTGGCTTTTCTTGATGTTGCGGGAAAAAAATGTGGCTGATATGACCAAAATGAGGATCGAATTATGGTCATTGAGACTCTAAAACTATAAAGTCGCAGCTAAAACCGTAGTCATGGGCTGTTTTTTAAACTATTGGGGCCGATAGCCTTAAGCTGGGTTGGATGTGTTTAGAAATATAGTGATATAGTTAGGTGCTTTTTATGAATTGGTGTCGAGTTTTACTGTTTTGCCTTCTATATTAGATTGTATAATCAAAATTCATCTGGATATTGACTGAATTTTGTATCAACTTTTACGTGGGATCCTTGAATGTACTTCAGACTTCCAAGGTAGCAGGTTTTGGTTCTGCATAGAGGAAGGTTGTTCTCCCTAGTTTAGAGGTGGAAAAGGAATATGATTAAAAAATTTATTTATTTATACAAGTTTGTGATACATATTGTGTCGTTGTAACTTGTGTAAGATTGTAAATATATTGAGCATTTCTTAATTCCAATTGTTATGTGTATTTGAGAGGTTTGCTCACTTTCATGTGTTATGCTGTAATGCTCGTGCTTTTCATGCAACGTGCATATTTTGAGGAAAAAAAAAACGTAGGTAGTTTTATAATTCACTGCATTTTCTTCAGAGCTTCCAAGGTCATGGAATTATGAGACCCTCATCTGTGGGATCACCTGCTACTCCATCTCAAGGTGCATCACAAAGTGTACAGTCACTTAACCAGCCATGGTTATCTGGACCACAAGGGAAGCCTCCTTTGCCATCCACAGCTTATAGGCAGCAATTGAACCCACAATCCATGCAGCAGAGGTCACATATTTCTCCACAGCAGCAATCCACACCTACGTCTTCACAGCAGCAACAATCCCCTTTGCTCTCTAATCAACCACAGGAGCATTTTGGGCAACAAGTTCCGCCATCCAGGGCTCCTCTTCACGTGCCTCACCAGCAACAGGTTACGAGGCTACAAGGGTCTGGAAATCAGAAACCTTCATCTCTTGTGGCAGCACAAACCAGTACAGTTCAACCAGGGAGTCAAAGTAGATTGACAAATACAGATGCTGATGAATCTTGTAATAGTATTCTCAGCAAAAGAAGTATCCATGAGCTAGTCAATCAGGTGAACTACTACTTTCATGTGTTCCATAAAAGATTTTCTGGGCTTATATTCTAATTTCCAGAGCCTATTTTCAATAAACTAGGAGCGGAACTCTCTAGATTTTGTAGTCCATGCAGGAATGCTGAAGGTGTCTTGTACGAGTTTCCTGATGAAAGAGAAATAATTTAATATGTAGAGGACTTGCATTAATCATTTTGATCTGTTCCTATTCTATGTTGCCTGTTTTAATTCAAAAGAATTTCATGGATTCTCCTAATTTATGAAATTTTATAATTCGCCAGGTCCCATATTAGACGATTAAGGAATTGGATCAAAGTAGTTAGAATTGAGATTATGGATGGGATAGTGAGGGGCTCACAGGATTGTAAATCGTGGGAGTGGGATTGTAATATAGATGTAGATCCTACTCCTACTTGAATGAGATACATACTCATATAATGATACAATAATATACCAAATCACACTTTAAAAATACTTAATGAAACATAAGCTCATCACAGATCATAAGAAAGAAAGCTTGTCAACTAATTCTTAACTCATGAGTGACAAACAAAACAAGTTAAATACCTAATCACTTAAGTCGAATTAGCCTAATCAAAATACCAAATCATTAAATATCAACTACCAAGTCCAAGACAAAGAACATATAGATGGCTAAAGCCTAAACAATAAACATCTAATATAAATCATTCAAATTAAAACCCAAACTCAAGGGATCTTCAATAGCTACATCAATAAGAACATCCTCTTCCTCTAAAGGTGGGATGGCAAGAACATCATCCTCTTACCCTTCACCTAGGGCTTGACCTTCAACCAAGTGTTCATCATCTCCATTTAAATTTGAAACATCATTTAAAACTACATTTTCATCGTCTCCTTCAACAATTTCCATAATCCACTCATCATCTGATGGAATTTCAAATTCAATCTCCTCAAGTGATCTTCTACCTTTCTTCTTCTCCGCCAATTTTGAATTAACCATAACATAAACAACATCATTCATTTTTTCTTGTTTCAAAAAATTTATTCTCTTTGTTTGGACATAATAAATAACTAATGCAAACATATTACCAATTTATTATTTTAATTCTAATTTCACAATTTTCAAATCTTACCATCACATATGCACTCCTATTACTTTCGCATACAGAGGAACTACATGTTAAATTAAGTATGCGATTGGCAAACCTTTGAAGTTCAGGATGTTGATCTCCATAAGACTCCACCAAGTTGTTGGACTCTTTTTCCCAATTGCGATAATAGCCAAGGAATTACAAAACAACTTTTCTTGGTTCTTGAAATCTTCAAGTTGCAAATCAATCAAACTTTGCTCCTTAGGATCAGCCACCATCTTTTGTATACGCTGTAGTAGGCCAATTTGAACTTCTCTATCAACTTTAAAATTAGGAGAATAATGCAATTCAGGATTCAGAAATAGCTGCAGCATGCAAAGGCCTACAAAGCTGATTGTCCCACCTTTATTAATAATATTCCATAGATCTTCATAACTAAAAATAGAATAATGATCATTTCAATTAGTGTTCAGTTTCAATTCGTTGTAAAAAGTAAAATCTAAAGATGAAATTTCTATTTGGAGATTAGTAAAACATCTTTTCTTGCCACCAGTAAACTCTTTGTCATCCATTGCCTCGTAGATGAAACCCATGGTTGGTTTCTCATCAGAATCTACCATTCTAAGTACTTGCATTATAGGAAACACCCTTCAAACATATGATAATACTTTTCCAAAATTCTTTATCAAAAACCGCATCCTCAATGGAACTTCCTTCCCTTGTACATTCAAAATGAGTATTTTTCCATTCAACACTAGTAGACATTTTAACCAAAGGGCCCATATACTCCAAAAGGCACCCTAATGTTAAGTAAGAGGTGGCAAAACGAGTTAAGTCCGACCTCAACAAATCTTTCTCCTTTGTGAATTGTGCAGCAAAGAAATCAGACATGTCCTAGAATAAATATAAATAGTAATTTTTCTATCTTTGGAATTGTATCTTGATGAAGAAGTATCTTCCTATCAAAATCTTTGAGCATCAAATCAATGCAATGTTCTGCACATGAGGTCCAATAGATCCTCATCATTTTCTTCATTAACAACTCACCAATAGCTTTATAGTTGGCAGAATTGTCCTTTACAATTTGGACAATGTTCTCCTTGCTAGCCTCTTCAACAATGTCATCCAACATATTTTAAATTTTTTCAGCTCTTTTTGAAATGGTAGATGCATCAATAGATTTTACAAAAACTGTTCTATTTGGATTGTTCAATATAGTTCTCCTTTTGCCGTTCCACCCATTGGTCATTATAGTGCAACCTGTTTTCTTTCTGGCAGTCTTGTGAACTTGCAAAGCATCTTTTGTATGAAGGTGGCTTAAATCCTGGGCCATAATTTCAAAATGAATCAAGCATTCTCCTAAATCCTTTGCTCCTTGACACATTAAATGGTGATCTCATGGTATGAAGGTTGCTTAAATCATGGGCTATAATTTGAAACTGAATCTAGCATTCTCCTAAATCCTTTGCTCCTTGGCACATTAAATGGTATGGCATTTCATAGAAAACTTTTGCAACATCTCTATAAGTACTTTCTCTTTGATCCTTCTTGAATAATTGATTAATTGTGGCATGTGAGCTTACTGACCTCTTAAAAATATTTTTACTGCTGCCAACATCCTCCTCTTCAATCATTTTTCTTTTTTTAGTTTCTACATCATCTTCCTCAATTTCAAACCTGTTGCATACCCTCAACAACCTGAAACATTTCTCTTTTTACTTCTTCAGTCACACTTTTACAATCAATTACATCCTTTTGACCAAGTGGTGATTCAAACCCCTCCTATTTAATAAGCACAAACAAATGGCCCATTAATCCTAATCTCTTCCACCTTCCCATTCACACTCTCTCTCTCATCCCCTCCATGTTTGAACTTTGTAGAGAGGAGTTCAAAGCTTCTGTGTTAGAGTTCTGCTCCATCGATCATCTCCTGCCTTTTCACAGCCATCTCTGTTTCTGCCTTCAAAAGCTTCTGTCCTGATATTTCTGTTCTGGTTCGTGTTGGTATGTCAGAATGTCTCTTTTCTGGTCAGTGGGAGTTTCCGGACAAAATTTTAATGTTCAAACGTACTTTTGAGCATGGAGCAACCCAAACTAAAAACCAAACATAGCCTGAATTTAGGAACTTATATGCAGATCAATTGTTTTGAAGTCAATGGCCTAACCTAGTGTGTTTCAGTAGCTCATTTTTAGAAAATTATTTATTTGTGCAACTTCCTGAGACTGTGGGAACTTTTAAAGAAAGAGCCGATTATTTTCCTCAAGTTAAGCTGAAAAAATGGCACTATATAGGTGTGTGCTATTTATTGATTCTCTTTTGGTTGTAGTTTATGGTTATCATAAATGTTTACCCAGAACTATTCAACTGCTTACAGTTTCCATTGCCCTCTGTTTCCCAATGGATGATTCCTTAAGCACTTTGTTCTGCAGATATATTGTTCTACTTTCATTTTTATAACATGCACTTACAATTTGACTTTGGTTATCAGATGGAATATGGCATGAGGCATTTTAAAGTTCATAATTTTACTGATTCAGCAAGCTTGTATCACCCCTACTTTTCCCAAAATATGTTTATTGTTTGCCCTATATTTACATTTATGCTTTATTGGCAGGTAGATCCATTGGAGAAGTTGGATCCCGAAGTTGCAGATATTCTTGTGGATATCGCAGAAAACTTTCTGGAGTCTGTGAGTATTTACATTTTATTCTGTTATGGGATTGTTCACTTTTGCAAGTTGATAAAATTTCTGTAGTCTCTCTCCTTATCAATGTTAGGGCTGACTATTTTTCCTTTTCAGTAAAGTACATTATTTTGAGCCATTAGGTCAATATAAATCAATGGTTAGATGTTGTTTTAATTCTTCAGAATTACATAGATGTTAAGCCAGTGTAAGCGAATTCCTTCCTTCTGTATGTTGTAATCTAGTGTTTTAAGATGTGTTCTTAGAAAATAAATAAAAATACAAAAAAACATGTTTTTATAAGATGAATAATTGTGAACAATGATTATAATTGTTTGTTTTTCACTCATTGTTTGTTGATAATTTTATCCTAAAGTAATTTGCAATGAGTTGTTTTATGAATTACTCTTTATTGATGATGATTATTTTCTATAGAAATGAACTATGTTCTCAATTGCTCTTGGTCTTCTTTTAGATAATTCTCTTAACCCTTTTTTTTTACTCTTTAGATTGTTTCAGTAATGTTCATTATCTGTCTATTCTGTAAATAGATAATCAGGTCTGGTTGTTCATTGGCCAAGCATAGGAAATCAACAACTCTGGAAGCGAAGGACATACTTCTCCATCTTGGTTAGTTGCTAAATTCTGTGCACAGATTTTATTGTCCGCAGATTTCTCATCTAACGCTATTGACATATTATATAGAGAAAAATTGGAACATGACACTTCCTGGATTTGGTGGTGATGAGATTAAAAGCTACAGAAGACAGGTAAGAATGATCTGAATCTTTGTTGCATCTTTATGTTTTTTTTTTTATTGGTTTATACTCTTTTTAATTTCATATTATTGGCTTGTAATTTGTGATGATTTTGCAGATTGCAAGTGATATTCACAAGGAGCGTCTAGCAGCTGTAAGTTTTGGTCTCTTTTCTTCCTCTTCTTATTTTGGTAGTTATGTTATCTGTTAGTTGTTTCTTGTGATTACGCATTCCTGCCAGCATGAAGACGTGTTGGTAAACTTTTTGCAATACCCTTGCTATTCCTATGTCTTCTTTATTTTCTTAACCTATTTTTGTTACTAATTTTAATGTGATTATGGTGATTATTATGATTTCATTTATCATGGTTTGGCAGATAAAGAAATCAATGGCAACAACTGAGGCTGCACATGCTAAGGGCTCAGTTGGCCAGGCATCTGGTAGTGCAAAGGGTAGTCAGGCAAAGACACCTATGAATATCATTGGCTCACCAAACCTAAAAAATTCATAAGATGCATGCTTTCTTTATGCTTTACACAGCAATGGAGGAACCACTTTGGTGAAGGTAATTGAACTTTGTTATACATAAAACTGGTATTCCTGTTAATAAATATGACATCTATATCTGTCATTCACAGTTTGACAAATTGAAAATGCCTAGAAATGCTTTAAACTATAAATTTGTTTCACACTTGGCACCAAATTGTTGCATGGAGTAATGCGTTTATTTCTTTGACCCTGATTCATGAGGAAGATAATAGAAATTGACAACCTCGATTAACTTTGTCTTTGTGGAAAACCAAACATGTTGAACCTTGATCCTGATAAACATGTTAAACTTAAACCTCAATTTCGCAACTGACCAACTAAAGCCCACCTTTTTCAAGTCAAACTTTTTCGATTTAACCTAACGTTAAGAGGGCTGTTCGACCTTGTCTGTTTGATTATCCGTTGAGGGATGGATTCATGTTCCGGAGCTAAACAGGCACTTAATCCTTTTCCTGGTCAAACTTATGCTTATGTTCCTTTGTCTTCTTGATGTTATTCTCCCTCTTCTGTCTCTGTGCACACAAGATGATTTTCCATTTACTGTGGAACATAACTTGCAAACTGTTGTGCCTGTCTATTATTCTTAGGAAGACCAGGGTTCTTTTCAGGCTGTTCCTGAGCATTCCATTTTGCAGAACCTGAGCAATGGTCAAAACTTAGAAGCATTGCAGAATACCAGATAGGGGGCGTCAAGATTCATATGAATCATCTTACATCTGGATAAATCGAATATCGGTAATTTTTATTCATCTTACATCAAGCAATGGCTTAAGCGACATCAATTTTTTTGTACTGATAATATAGTAAGAAAGCCATTGGTTGGGTAGTCTGGGCCATAATGTAGATTCAAACAGTATCCTGAAATATGTATGCAATCACTTTTCCTGTAAGGTAGGTTTTCCAACACCCGCTGAAATCCCGTGGCGTTATGGCTTAATGATTGTTGATTCATTTTTATTGCCCGCAGCCAATTTCAAAATTACTGCAGAAATATGTGCAGAAATATTCCTGCAATGATTTTAAAATTTGTGCAGAAATATTCCTGCAATGATTTCAGTACTAGCAACATATTTTATTGCAAACGGCAGTAAAGTCGGTATGGATACCAAGGACTAATAATCATCAATATTTTAGGTCTTTTTCCTAATTTTCCAACTTATTGATACCATCCCAATTCATTGTCTACATTTATTATGTGCATACTAAGTTAAAAAGTATTATGATGATGACTTGACCCAATGATTAGAAATATTTATGTACATGAAAATAAAAGTTCTGTCAACAACATCGTTAGCATCCTACTACATTTTATCATTGTAAAACTAAAAGGTAACCCAATTTACACCCTGCTTGGACTCTCTTGCTATTCAAAACTTAATATATATATATATATATATATATATATATATATAAATTAAGCTTTACTATTATATAAGGTAAAGAATTAAAGGCTGTTGGTGGTTCAAAAGACACCATGATAAGCCGAGATATTAATAAATTTTTCAGACTTTTATAATGATTTGATTTCGTAAAGTGGGAGTGGACAGGTGACCAACTTGGAGGCAAATAATGTTTTATCTTTAGGTGGGGGATTTGCGTCTTTTACTCATCCTATTAATTTTGTTATTTTAGTTTTTTTCTTTCCTTCGATGTGCTGATGTCGAATGCCAAAGATTAAACACCAAAATATCATAATTAGGACTTGGAGGATACTTCCCTCTTGTATGGATGCTTTTGTTGACTAGTTATACAGTAGTTCCTTAGCCATCCCTATATGGAATCCTTCACAAATTACACCAATTGTAGCCATCTGCTTAATAAATCTAATTCTTATCTTGTAATATAATTTTATTGCAACTTTACTTTTTAAAATCATAATTCTTTATAATTTTAGTATTTTAAATTTCATTTGTATTGATTTGTTCTCCTAAACATACCATTTTAATATCTTGGTTTTCAGTGTGTCAATTGAATCTCTTAGGTTCATTTGCAGAATATGTGTGCTTTTTGTAGGTACTTCAGGTGTTTTGTTTTGATTGTCTTTATGATTTTTTTTATAATATTATAATATGTGGCAGATTGATACACCTTGTAATACCAATTTAATTGAATTTTATTGTTCTACTGATAAGCGTTAACCTTTACATAAAAAAAATGAGTTTTTAGGTTTACAATTTTTCAATTTTAGTTTTTCAGACATCATAAGAAAATTTATGTCCTCAAGTTTAATTTATAAAATAACTAAAATCGTTCTTTGGAGACTCAATGCCATATTTAGAACTTGTAGATTAAAATTATACATTTGTGAAATTGAATAGTGTATAATATATTTTGAGAATTAGGATTCATAATACTTTGAGAATTAAAAGTGTAATTGAATATATAATATATTTTTTAAATCTGTTGAGTTGTGAAAGTACATGTTAAGAATCTCCAACACATTCTTAAAATAAGAAGCTAGTTCTTACCTCCTTATATTGGAGAAAAAAAAAGTTAATATCACATGTAAAATTGGTTCTTTTACAAGAATTCTTAAAAATAATGTATAACATAAATGATTGAAAAAAAGAAAAAAATAATAAATATGAATAAAACAGAAGAACAAAAAGAAAATTAATTTCTGGTTGAATAAATAACTTAGTAATAGACTAGTTGATAGTTTGCATATTAATTTTAATATGCCTAAATATTTTCATGCTAATGCCTCTAATTTTATAATATATGGTAAATTTATTGTCCTACTTCTATTTATATCCATATGATTGATATCTTGAGACATATTTTTGGGTTGGTGATTCTTAGAATGGATACAAATATTTCTATAAAGTAGATTCATATATTGGATAGAAAATTAATTGCTAAAGTTACTTATATTTTATGCCCTTCCTAATGTTTTTTTATTTGGTTACACTTATATGAAATTCTATTATTCTTCTATCAAAATTATTAAATATTTTGAAAATTAATTTATGCCTAGAATTTTAATAGTGATAAGAAAATGAGAGATTACTATTGTTTTTATTTATTATTTAATAGATGAAACATTATAATATATATATTTTTAATATTATTTGGTTGTTAAATTATGGATACGAGTTAATGGTTTAATATATATTAATATTGATTATTTTTTAATTAATTTTATCTATATTTTTATCTTACATAATTTAGAGTTATCAAATTAAAATTATCTTGTAGTCATTGGACATATTGCACTAAATGCTCCTCTAGATATATCTTTACAATTTTCTTTCTCCTAAATTTTGTATCTATGAAGACATTTTTCAAGTTATTATATTGTCCAACAATATTGTAATATTACTCGTATGGAGGATGAATAAAGTCATACATATTTATACTATTTTAATCTTTTTTACCTTATGAGGGTTTTATCTTAATATATGAGGGTTTTATCTTGATTATAATAATATTGATTATCTTATCACATAATCTACAATCAGACCCTTAGATACTAGTACAATCACTTAATATCAACTTAACAACTTCTCAATTTACTTAAAACGAGATAAAGATGAATGATGGTTGATATGTATTCGGCTCATCAACCAATATATGTTCGAACATCTTAGTCAACATTCTCTTGATTGATCTTGTATTTGATATAGCAACTTATCAGTTATAATATACTTAGCCTCTAGTACATATCACTTGTAAAATTTAAAATAATGGAAATTTTATGAGTTTGTTAAAAGATCAATGATAAACTAAACAATGTCATTTATTTTTATATTAATATTGCTAATAATCATAGTTGAGGATGTATGAATTATCTATTAGAGAATTTATCATTTTCATAAATTTTTCATTTAATTGTTCTTCTAAAAGATATCTCGAGTGAGACAAGTTAAATAAGAACTTCATTAATGTGAATGAGTAAAATATAATATAGATGAAGTGAGAATTCATAATATTCCCTAAGAAAAGTATAAATTTTTTTAATAAATTGTATAGTTTATTTAGGATATTATATTTCAAATAAAAAAATTTAACCAAATCAACCTAAATCACTTATTATATTTAAATATAAAATTATATATTTAAATAATAAATAATTATTAATAATAAATAATACATAAAATTAATAATAATATTATTAAAAGAATATTTGTATTTTTTATTTTTTATTATAATAATTAAAAAATAATCTTACAATAGTAATATAATAAAAATAATAATAAATTAAAATATTTCACTTTTTATTTATTTTTATTCACTTTCTCTTAATCTAAAAATTATATTTTCTCTTAATCTAAAAATCTCACTTTCTATTATTTTTTATATTTCTTTTCTTTATATTTTTTTAAATCTCTACACCAATCCAAACAAAAATTTAGTGATGATATGATCATAAACCAAATAAAATTTTATACAAAAATGACTAACTACAAGAGGTATCATGAAAACCAATATGAATTTTTAAGGGTGTATTAAACAAAAGTAAGATAAAAAAGTTTGACGAAAAGTTATATAAAGACAAAAAAAAGTATAAATTCTTAGAAATAGTAAGGATAATGATAACCTACATTATATAATGTTAATTCAGATTAATCTCTCTTATTTAAATTTGATTTGTACTAAAATCTTTACATATATTATTTAAATGCAAGATTTAATAAGGGAAATGTTTGACCTCATATAACAAACCAATTAATAATTTTCTAATTATAATGGGATATTTACTCACTAACTAAATCATAATAATAATAAAAATATAAAATAAGTAAATAAGGTAATGTTTACACTAATAATTTTCTATGTGATACAATATTTTTTAAAATTGTGTTACAATAATTCTAAATACTTCAAAATATAAAAATAATAATTATTCTTAGTGTTATTTACTTTATTTTCATTACAATAACATTATAAAGTTAATATAAAAAAAAAATCACCTGTAATATGTAATATCTTTATTTATAAGACTAAAATACTATTAAAATTTAGATATTCTATTATAATATTTTTAAAATTTTATATATATAATAAAAATATGTTAAATAATATTTTATAGTATGTTATGTATACTGTTTTTTTTATAATTTTGAATTGAAATAAATATGGAAAAATTAAATATATATATATATATATATATATATATATTTTTCCTCTTTTCTTAAAGAATTCTTAATAATAAATCTCCTCTTATCTTCTTATCTTTCGATCAATTAATTTCTAATTATATTTAAAATTTAATCATATTAATTTTTAAAACTTTCTATATAAAAAGAGTAATCTTTTTAATTTGTAATTTATTTTCTTCTTTTTATTTCATCTCCTTTTTAAGGACCCTAATTAATACCATCTTTTCTATTTATCTCCATCAAGAATCAACACCCATATATCATTATTCTACTAATCTTTCTTCCCACAAAACCAAAAACTAAAAACCAAACCATGATAACTCTAAGATTTCCTTTCACCTTTCACCTAATTCATGATTTTACATAACTAAATCATAAAAAAAAATATTTCAATAATTTAAATCATTCTAAAAAATGGTGTATTGGGATATCAAATGCTTGTGATTAGTCCCTTCACATTCTTGCCAACAACATTTATAAAACACACTATTTTTTCTTTTTCTATTTCTGATTCCACAATCAACAACTCACACTTTAAAACAAATACTCTAATTTATTGAAAATATATTTTTTATTATATACTCAAAAGTCACACCACTTTTCTATTAGATAAGATAGAAATAATAATAAATTTTATATAATAAATAAAAATACTTATATTAAAAAATAAATTTACCTAATTAAATTTTATAAATTATTTTAAAAAATAAAATTTATCTTCTTTTATATATTATAATTTAATAATATTTTTAGTTGATTTAAAAATTTAACATAATTTTCCTAATAATACAATAATTTAATATATTTATTTTAAATATATATATATTTATTCTAATATATAAAATATAATATAAAAATTTTATTTATAAGATACAAATAAATAATTAATAATTATGTAGAAATTTGTATAAATATGTTGAAATAATTAAGATATTAAATAATTATATAAATTTAATTAAAAAAGCATATAATAATATTTTATAAAAAAAAAAAAAAAACTTTAGCAACTTATTCTAAAAATCTATATAACTCAACCATAAAAAAAACCCAATAATTTAATTGTTTCTCTCCCATTAATGGTGGTTCCGAAGAGTACCTTCGTATTCCCGCCAAAGCACTTATAAAACACTTTTTTTTTTTTATACTTCTATGGTTCTGTTTGCCATTTCCACAATCAACGATTCTCACCCTAAAACCCTAAGCCTGTAATGGTTCCCAAGCCTAAATCCAAAGGTGTTTCTACTTCCGTTTCCACTGCGGCTGCCTTCTTCAAACCGGGCACTGCCGTGGAAGTAAGCTCTGAGGATGAAGGCTTTCGCGGCTCTTGGTTTTCTGCCACCATCATCCGCCGTGTAGGCTCGGACAAGTTCCTAATTGAGTATGACAATCTGATGGCAGACGAAGATAGTTCAAAGCGTTTGAGAGAAGTCATGGGTATCCGCCACCTGCGGCCCATTCTCCCCTCAGAAACCGGCCAAATATTCAAATTTGGGGACGAGGTTGACGCCTTCTACAATGACGGTTGGTGGGAGGGCCACATAACACAGGAATTAGAGAATGACAGATTTCGGGTGTATTTCAGGGCGTCCAAGGAGCAATTAGTGTTTTCCAAGGAACAACTCAGAATCCATCGAGAATGGTTCGATCACGATTGGGTCCCACCACTCCAACAGCCAGAACAACAGGCACTATTCACCTTAATTTTGTTAATATTTGCTGCATTAGAGAGGATTCTAGAAACTGCAAATTTTAAACTCTAGGGGTAGGGTAGGCCTAATATGATTATAGTTTAATGTTATGATGACTGTGTTCCTAATTATAGGATAATGGTGAATCTGAGAAGTCTGTTGAAGCTGAGAAGGGGGAGGAGTTTGGTGTAGGGACGTTAGTTGAGGTTAGCAGTGACGAAGATGGGTTCATTGGAGTTTGGTTTGCTGCCACTGTTGTTGAGGCAAAGGGAAATGACAAGTTCTTTGTTGAGTACCAGACTCTTTTGGCTGACGATGGTTCTAACCTTTTGAGAGAGGAGATTGATATCTTGCACTTAAGGCCTCATCCACCGGATATTGGTGTTGAGGGTCAGTTCAGTCTTCTTGATGAAGTTGATGCCCTGTACAATGATGGTTGGTGGATCGGTGTGATTTCTAAAGTTCTTCCCGATTCCAAGTATATAGTTTACTTCAGGTCTTCTAACGAGGAACTAGAGTTTCAGCACTCCCATTTGAGACTGCACCAGGACTGGATTCATGGCAAATGGGTCATGCCTTCTAAGGTATGGATGGTATTCATGCAGGTGGAACTTGCTTTTAGAATTTCACATAACATCTTACAGTAAAAAATAGGTTTTAAAAAACAGTTCATGACATAATTTTGATGTAACTGACTGTATCATTTAGGCTTTTGTAGTCAAGGAATTTGGGATCTATAATCACATTGTTACTGCAATTGGTCCTGATAATATTTTAACTGTGACTCCAATTTAAAACCTTGATCAAAATCAATTGTTGCCTTATTGGGATCAATGTTGTTGAGTAGCCATTATATTGCTGTCACATCGATATAACATGGAATTTTAACTCTAGTGCCACATAAAATTTGTGAAGGGAGGTCTGTTATGTGGCATAGGCAACAATGACATCTTTATATGGCAGAAGTTCGACCTTCCACCATATTCTGTCATCCACCGTTGATAACATTGAATGGGATTGGCTTCAATCCTCTTGTATATCTATAGGAGTATGTTCGATGCATCCCTTCTGGAAGGTGGAGGGCAGGTTTTAGAACTTGTGGCTTCTTAGGGAATCACTTTAGGAGGCAGAGACTCCTGATAGATATTTTAAGCGGAATGTATGTCATGTTAAATTCACACGTGAAAATTCAGCATATGAAATTTTTTTCTCATCTTTAAGTTGATGGCTTCTTCGGAAAAAGTTTGTATTTAATCATGTGATAATTACTATCTTAAATCAAGCTAGTGATTAAGCTTAATAGGTTGGAATCAAGGTTTTAAATAGTGCCACTGTAGTGGTGTAGCGAACTAGCTGTGCTGTCGAAGCGGATCAGTTTAGTGTAGCTGGACCAAATAACAGCTGCAATATTAGACCTATGCATTGATTCCAAAAGGGCCCTCGGAACAATGAAATTGGGACTTTTATGGGGATTTTAATCTGTAAACTTGAAATCTATAGTTGCAATAGTTTAAATGATAGAGACTTGAAATTAGAAGATGATGAATGATGTTTCCCTTTTGGAAACTTGTATTTGATTGAATTTTGTTGGTATTTACTTGTATGTTTTGATTGAGCGTGAGCCCTGGTGCAACGGTAAACTTGCATCTTGATGACCGATTGTTCATGGGTTCAAATTCGGAAACTATGCCTCTTTGCATGCGAGGGCCTACAATGATTCCCCTCCATAACTTCCCATAGCTAGGAGCATTCTAGCACTATTAGGTACGGTAGCTTTTTTTTTTTTTATATTTGTATGTTTTGTTTAATATACCTATACCTTTTTATATTAAATATGAATGTCACGAACTTTGATTGGCTATGATAATTTTTTAGAAGCTATATGTATATAGTATGCATCACATAAGCTAATAAAATTTTTAGAATTGCAGCTATCTTCTATCCTACTATATTGTTCTTTACAGGAATGATATCCAAACTTGTTCCAAATTTGATCTATATCTGTGACTGTTGGCTTAGTTTCTCATCCCCCTCTAGCTCTTGGGTCTTCAGCATCCAAAAGATATACATTGTCCTTTGCAGGAACAATAAGCTTGCTGCAAATTTGATCTGCATCTATGGCTGTTAGCTTAGTTTTGCTTCCGCCTCTGACAAATCATGTTGTCATCTAAGATAATGGGTTCAGGGATTTCCACATAAAATAAGGGTTAAAAAGCATACCTGCATATGTAAGGAAGGAGTAGAGCGAAACAAACTTGTGTAGTATGGTAAGAATCTTTGGTTTGGCAGTGTGCTAGTGGATGTGATACCAATAGCAATGTTTCGTCACACTGATATGTAATACCAATCGAATTAACGTTGTTGATCAATATTCGATGTCCACATAATGGACAAGGTTGTTCTAAAGCGAAGGTGTATTTTTCTTTAATTTATCATGCATTCTAGTCTCAACTCATTAAAATTAGAGTAGATATACCCTTCCATACTTTGCAAAAAACTCAGTTTAGGAGGAGAGTGATCTGTTGACTTGATAGTCTTTTTTTAATAAAGAGACTTCTCTGCAATCTTCGAGTGATAATATGTATTGATTGTGGGTTGTAACTCACTTGTTCTAGTGATTAAGACGAATAATTGAGATATGCCGTTGCATTTCAAGTTATTAAAGAATATAATATTAACTCATGCAAAAAATATTGTTTTGAAGATCATAAACTTTCAATGCTTTCTAATAATATTTCAGGTGATGAAGTTGTGAACGGGGAAGATAGCAAGAGGTAGAAGAAAAAACCCGGATTTGGTTCAGTCTCTCATCAGGACTTCATTTCGTTTGAATCCAAACACGAACTCATCTCGCCAGATATGCTAATTGCCACTTTAGATTCTGAATTATCTAGTGTTGCTTTAGACGTTGACCTTGACATTCTTCTAGTAAGTATAGTCGGTTCATATTCTCTCGAAATTGCAATTTCTGCTTACGGGGACCATCTTTTTTCTTTTTCGACATGCCGGTTAGCTACGTACAACAACACAGTTATTTTTCTTAATGACAATGTGCCCATAAAAAAACCATAAAATGAAAAATGTTATTAATATATCCTACAATTATTAGTATTATATGACGTGTAGTGTTATTTATTTCCAATCTTTTTGTTGTTCGTACGTGATTTTCCTTTTGCGCATTTATGATGGTTTTGACAACTAAAATAAGACGGGTGTTAGTTGTTTGGGCCTAGATACATCTCCTTAATTATGAGATTAAAACTCGAAATAGCCAAATACTTTGAGTACTAAATATTCTGTATTCCCTTAGTATTTAAAAATTAATCCCATAAAAACAGCCCAAATAAAGATGAGCAATGAAGTAAGGAAACGTGTCTATACATTGCTTGACAATCTTTGATTTTTCTGCCATACTCTTTCATCTTGTCATTGTGTTTTTTAAGAGTTTTTTCAAGTTTTTCATTTTTTTTTAAAGTAAGGGTAAAGGGTATAAAATTTATTTCAACTAAAATGGCGCATGACGTACATATTAAAAGCCACATTTGATTTAATTTTGTTTTAGTTTTTAAAATTAGTTTTAGAAATTAATTTTGAAGAAATGTGTTTGAAAATATATTAAAAAAAGAACTTTTAGATGGTTTTAGTTTAAAAATTATTTTAAACAGATCAAAGGACAACATTGGTAAGAATGAGGATGGTAGACTACTTCAACAATTTTACCACGATAAAGATGAATAATGTGATACAATCATGGGGACGTAGTTTCCATTATTAAAAATTATTAAATTTTGTAATAATTATTGTCATTTAAGATAAAAATAGACATGCAAAAAAATCAGTTTACGGTCCCACTAAGTTGATCCACAAATTTGTTTAATTAATTGATAATATAAAGATAATGGTATCAAATTCAAAAACAAATATCAGATATTATACTATAACCATTTTTCTCCATTGACCAGAGTTAATATTTATTCATTCCGAAGCATGAAGATGAGAGCTGGTTACTGCACTACGAGGTGAGGGATCCATTTCAAGAAACTAAGAAAATGTGAAATCATATTAGAAACTTAAAGGGAATAAATTTTATAACTTGAGCATTGTTTTTTCTTTCAAAGTGCAGCTAGCTAGGGCTGATACACAGCTAGCTAGAGCCTAGCTATAGAACAAGAAAGAAATGGAAAGCAGTACAACTTAGTGCAAGTCTTTGACATAAAACCTGTGAAATAATAAACTTATTATCATATCATATCATATCATATCATTCTCATACCTAGCCAATACCAGCCACAAGAGGGAGAATCAAACCTCTTGGACTTCAACAGTACTACCAACTTGTTTCACTTCCTTCAGCTCTTCCTTCTTCACTTCCTTGTGTTCTTCTTCTTCTTCTTCTTTATTCTTCACTTCCTTCACTGGCTCCTCTATCATAAAAGCCGAGACTGGGAATGTTCTGAACAACGCTGTAGGGGTCTTGAATGTGATCTTGCCACTGGGTGGATCATCAACAAAGATCTCGTTCAGTGTAATCCAAACCAAGAGCTCCTTGGCCTTCACACCGGTGAGCTTCTTTATCTTACCAACCTCAACATAGGCAGTGATCTCAGATGCATAGGACACTAGCTTCCCAATCTTCTCAAACTTGTGGTTTATGCTCTTCTTCTGCTTCAGCCACACAAACCCACTTTCCTTCTCGTACCCACATTCCTCGATGTCCTTCAAGGGCAGAAGGCCATTGGGTAGCCCTACCTCCTTCAGCAGGAACTTGGTCTTTTCTTGGCCGAGTTCATCTCCACGGTACACCTCTGATTTCGCTCTGATCTCTGCAGTCACTTGATTCATTTTCTCTCTTTTTTTCTCTGATATTATGATCAGCTAACTTATGAATGTGATGATGAAGGAGATAGATGGGGTTCATATAGCTCTAATGCTACCTCCTTGCCCTTCAATATGCCATAAACTACAACAAATGCCACTGTCATAGTTCATAATATGCCCCATACAGACATTAATTTTGTAATATGTTATGTTGGCACTCGCTATTAAGGTAGTTGGTACGCAGAAACGAGTGTCTTAAATGCCTCTAGATGTGGTTAATAATATACAGCTGAAATTGTATTAAAAGAGTATTCAAATGAGCGTCTTTTTGCAGTAACATTTTCAGTCGAATTCGTTGAAGCAGGTGTACTTTTCTTTCACGCCATAACATTATATTACAGCTTTGTCAATTTTACGAACTGGATTCAATATGGTCAGAACTAGGCATATTCCCGGTGTCGGTTTAGATCGATTTTTCGTTAAAATATATTTGAATTAAATATAAAAATTATTTGTAATTTGTTTTGATTCGGTTTGAAATAAAATAAAATCCGAATCAATCAAAACTAATTTTAACAATTTGGTTTGGATCAATTTTTACGATTTTTTTATTTTTATTTTTAATTTTATTTTTTTATTAATAATTGACTATTTTTATTTTTTACATAATAAACTAATAAAAATATAACATTGCAGAAAAACATAATAATAAGTGAATGAAAAAAAAACTTACTGCTTGGTATAAAAAGAATGATTAGATAGAGGATGAAATGATGTGCTGAAAATGGATCTAAATAAGAGTTAATGATGAGATAATGAAATCAGGAAGTTTCAAGTAAAGAACCCTAAGATGCGTCTAACAAAATAAAAGTTGTAACAGACAACCATAAGTTTTCTTTGCAAAATAAAATTAAAAATAAATATAATATTATTTAATAATTGCGATTTGGTTCGGTTCGGTTCGGTTTTGAAATACCAAACTGCAAACCGAATCAAACCGCACGGTTCTGAAAAAATAAATTCAAAATTATTTAAAAACTTGCAATTTTAATCGATTTGTAGTTTTTTTAATCGGTATTCGATTTTTTTTTATTAGTTCGGTTCTTAACACCCTATTTAGAGAAGTGAAGAACACTTTGGATAAAGATTGGACGGTTTGTACTATAAATGTGTGTTTTAAATCTGATTTAATACGAGTCGTTCTATTGTCATTGGACGATTGAGATTTGGTGACTGCATGATTGCATGGCATTGGCAGTTGCAAGTAATTCAGATTCTGACTTTCCCTAATCGTTCATTATTTCTTATGATTCTTATTTGAATGTTGAGATTTAATAAGATTTGAATGTAAACATAAAAAAGAGATTTATGTGGTTGATAAATATGCGAGGAAGAAGGTAGAAGAATAGTTAGAGTAGTAGCTAAAGTGGATGAGCTACCACTGTTATTGTTCCTTCACTACTTCTCTTTCATATCAAAATTGTTTTTTGTTTTTTCTTAAAATATTTTTATTTAACTGTTATTTAGAAAGTTTACAGTTGAAAATTGAATGCATAATAAAGAGGGAAGAGTTTGGAGTTGGGAAGGTGGGGTATTTATTTGATAATAAGAATTTGATCAACCACACTTCACATCGCATTTATTTCATAATACATTCTTTTTTTAATAATCATTTCATCGTATACTATTCTTAAATTAAATTCAATTAAATTAAATTTCCAATTTTATTTTCATATTCTTAAATATTCATATTCTATTTCAACCACTTTTTTTTTTACATATATTCTTTTAAAATTAATTTTTACTTATTTTAAAATAAAAATTATATATATATATATAAATAAATTTTAATTTATAGAGAAACTTATTTTATTTTATTTTTACACAAAAAAAGTTTACTGATAAATACATCTAAACTGATGTAACAAATACTTAATACGTGTTGAAACCAATAAAAACAATAAACTAAATACAATATTGAATAGCTTTTAGAAATAGTTATTATTAATGCTCATTTTATTGAACTCAAATGACAAAATTACCCATTACATCACAAAATTTTACTATTTAAGAAGATTCCTAAAATCACTTCTTTCAAAATAAAACAAATAAAATAATAGAAAAATATGAATATTTTATATTACAGAAGAATTAATTATGCAAAATGAATTTCATATATATTATAACTCATTCTCAAACTAGTTAATAAGAAAACTAAATCCATATATATTCTTGCATATATACTAATTTGAATATATATATATATATATATATATATATATATATATTCGTTGAATAATAAAGTAACCATATCCATAATCAATAATATTTTAATTAACTATGAAAAATTAATCAAGAACCAAATATGTAAGTAGTGAGTGTAATTCAATTAAAAAATTATTCAAGGATATTTTGTAAAAACAATACAAAAATATTATAAATTATTACGAATATTACGGTGTACTTTTACAATACCAAATTACAATACTCTAAAAAATTTGTTAAAAGGTAATAAGTTGCGGTAACTAATTGTAATACTAAAGTGAAAATTAATAATTAAAATTATTTCAAAAGTTTAATTTACTTTATCTTTAATACTTCGTTTGGATCTACATATTAAAAAGAAGGAAAAATTAAAAAAAAAATTACTACAAACTAAAGAAGTTGTAGAAATTAATAAAAAAATGTAACGTTCTCTTTTTATATTTAAAAGACGAGATTTATGAGAAAAATAAACATAATAGTTTATATAATAATTATATAAAAAGCATGATTGATTAGGTCTATATAGAATTTTTAATTTTTTTTATATTATTATCAGGGGCGGAACCAGGAATTTTAGGTGAGGGGGGGCCGGACCGGGTCGAATCAGGTCGGGCCGGGTTGAATTAAGTCGGACTGGGTCGGGTCGGACCGGGTCGGACCGGGTCGGAGTAATTAAATAATATATATACATTAAAATTAATTATCACGTAAAAATCAATATAATAAATAAAATTATTAATAAATTATAAATCATCTATTTGATTCGCAGGATAATCATAAATTTTTGGACGTATTCCAGGATCACGTATCAAAATATCAATATCAATTTTTTCTAGTATCCTCATAATTTTAGAAGGAGATGGATGGTTGAATAGATGATCAATTGTTTGGCGGGTGGGTTGCTCATCAACATCATTTTCTTCAACATTACTCGTTGAATTTAAATTTGGTAGATTAGAGGTTTCATCAATCCTATCAATCTCTCTTTTCTTAAAAAATGAGTCTATAGTTCTCTTCTTAGACATCTCTAGAGCTCAACCTGAATTTTTAATATTTTAAAATTGAATCAAAATAGAGCATCATAAAATATTAAAACAACCAAAGAATTGATAACAAATAAAAAAATTTATATTATACATGTTAATATGCTATAATAGTGAACAAAAATAATAAAGAAAGAATTTTTCTTACCTTGTTTCTTCACTCTAAGAAAAATATAATCGACGTCTTGTTTGCTTTGATATTAAATTTCTTAACTTTTAGTTTCTAATACTCTACAATTTTCTAATATATATAATATGTACATATATGATATAAAAGATTATTTTGATATCTTTTAGTTTTTTTTAATTGATGGTATTTGTTAAAAAGATATATAATATAAATATAAAAACTGATAAAATATTTTCTTTTATATATAAGATTATATATTTGATTATTTTAAATTATATTTATATATAATATTTTTATACCATATTATGAGGGGGACAAGGGAACCAGGAGAATATATATTTCATAATTTAATTATAATTTTATATAATAATAAAAAAATCCAAAATATTGGAGGTATTGTAAAAAAAATCCAAAATGTTGGGGGCCGGGACCCCCCGTATCCCCCCTGATTATTATAGTAATAATAAACAGATAAAAAATAATATTAAAAAATTATGAATAATAAATAAAATTATTTAATTTTTTATTTATTTTTCTCATTTTCATTTTTTTTCTTTTAATCTTAACATCTTTATTTTTTTTTAACTCTTTTAAATTCAGTTTATAACCGAAATAAAACATAAAAATTTCACGTGAAAATATATTTTTATCCAATTACATCAATAAAATTTAGAACGCAAAAAATAATGATTAAAGCACAAGCAAATGTAATTAATTAAATAGAATAATGTAATAACTATTATCTCCTTTTTCATGTATCAACCGTTACATTCCAACAGTACTAAACAATTTATCTGCAGGCGGCCACTTGTTGATATCACAATCATCGATCATCAATCATTATTTACAACAGATGAACCATGAAATGGACACGTCAAGGCAAAGGAACAGCAATAAATTAAAGTTCCCTTCAGA
This sequence comes from Macrotyloma uniflorum, assembly GCA_016859785.1. NCBI lineage: Eukaryota > Viridiplantae > Streptophyta > Magnoliopsida > Fabales > Fabaceae > Macrotyloma > Macrotyloma uniflorum. The sequence continues at coordinate 1,117,614 of BDMB01000022.1, read as the reverse complement.
TGCAAAGAAACAAAAAGTATGAATATACAAAATTTTGAATTTCATATAAAAGAGAATATAGAAAATAATTTATTTCTCTATTTTCTTTCCATTTTGCTCTTCAATCAAATAAAAAAGAGTTATCCATTTTTTGCCAACTTTTTTTTATCATCCAAATTGTATCACACCATAAATAGCATATCCCCACCCCCGACCACCTCGTTTTTCCCGTCAAGATTATATAGACTACATGTTTCCCAGGTTGAAAAAATATGCAGAGGATCAAAATAAAGAATAAAAGTTTAGTTACTGCTCGGAACAATGACATGCACATCTCAAGGATTCACTGTGCTGGTTTTTGTCTGCAACTGCAAGCATGAGGAATATATCAATTGGGCTAAACTCTTTAGTTGTTTTGGCTGTCCACCGTTCCCATTCCATGGCAGAAATTGTTTAGCAAGGACTCAATATGCTTCACTTCTTTTGGGATCGATGCTGTTAGGACCTGTGTTGTTTACCAATAACTTAAATATTAGTTACTGATTCACAGTTAAATGTTATGCCTTAGTTGCTTTAGTTGTTAAACATTAAGTTAACTAATGCAATAAGATAATGGCCACTATTAACATAGTCATACAAAAAAAATTAATTTGATAAATTATTACTTAAGAAATAAATAAAACAGTAATAAGTTTTTTCATTAAAATGTTATTAATTTACTCCACCAAAATTTCCAATGTATTCTTAACATGATTTTCAATGAAAAGTTATTTATTAATTCTTTAACCAATTTCCTATGCAAGACCCTTATAAAGTGTTCATAAACTAGATGTAGAAAAAATAATATACTACCGAAATTATATCCAAGGACTATAAATTGCAATTCTGATTAATTACACGATTCTTGATGGGGATTAATCACCTTGATAGTTTCTAAGGTGTACCAATATCCCTTCTATTTATTGGTTCGAGGTTTGACAACTATGGCTCACAACTAACAAAGTACACATTTAATGACACTGTATGACTAAGAAATTGTACTACTACTAATACTATTTTATACTATTTTTCAGAGAACTTGTTCGAAGCAACAATCGCTAAAATACTGGACAACTCATCAAGGTAATAAAAAAACCGTACCATAGCATGGCGTATCACTCAATCATAAATTCTGAAATAATTATGGCTATGCTTGGTTAGGAAGCAATTGGAAGAGGAAAGAGAAAATTAAATTAAATTGAATCATATAATTTTAAAAATAGTAAGATTCAGTATATTATTTAGGTGATAATAAACATATACCTAATTAATATCCTTTTAAATATACATTTAACATTTTTTTAAATAAAATTCATGTCATAAAAAGTACGTGTTCAAACAAAATATTAAAAAACGGGTATCATTGAGATATATGTAATTTTGGAGGTGTCCATATATATTTTCCATTTTTTATCTGTTTTCATTCATTTCTATATCTTTCTTTTTATGGCTTTTCTATTTGTCTAACAATTTTCTTTTTACTTGACACCTATTTTTTTCTATTTTCTTTTTATTTTTATTCACCCTATTTCTCTTCATTTTTCCACACAGCTTTGACAACTACTTAACATAAAAATTTAGATTAAACCGAACAGTAGCTGCTGCTAGTAAAGAATCATCCTCCGTTTTTGTCAGCAAGTTTCATATGTGGGAGTTTTTTCCACTGTACCTACATTTGAGTTTTTCAACCACCACAATGCCTCTTTCACGAATTATTATCCAATATGTCCCAATTTTTTTATTGTGTGAATTCGGCTTGGGGAGGTTGAATTCATACCATAAAAAAGGAGACATTAGATAATAATATATGGAAGGGCATTATGAAAGTCAAATGGTGTAAATGCTTAATTGTATATTTTTTAAAGATAAAGTATTTTCCTAGAACTCCTCTATTGCAACCTCATGCATCGTTCATTCATTATTGTAATGCTAAAGAGAAGCACAATCAGCATATCACCTAGCTGTCAAAATTTAGATACTAATTTCAACGATCAACTGCAAATTTTTTAAAGAAATTACCTCATAACCTGTTTCTGTGATGAGAACCTCATCCTCAATCCGTATCCCAATGCCTCGATACCTGCAATTAGACATCTTCCAAGATTTACTACATTGCACATGAAACAGACATTTTATCTCAAGATTGAAAACAACTTAAATGTTCACATGGAATATATGGTGAACAAATATTGAGATTATTTAAATGAGGTAACGGAGGTTGTGAACAGGACAGCGATTGACAAAAAAGACATAACACGCAGAATACTTATTAGAGGAATAAAATCCATATTATATTCGCCCAAACGTCCAACTGATACAAAGATTGAAACGGATTAACTCAAGTAAGATTCTTAATTTGCATATGAAAAATTTGAGCCCCAGAAAAGGACACACTTCTCTTGATGGATTGAATAATCTAGGAACTATACATCTGTAGAACCTTGGGCCCCATTCGGTTTAATGGTTTCAATAGGAATGCAGATAAGAAGAGAATAGCCATTTCCATTGCCATGTGTATATGATTAAATGACTATTCCATTTGAGTCCTGTACTTAAGACAAATTAGATAGAATAGAAGTATAATAAAATGCCTTTTAGGACAAGGGAAGGAGTTGGTGCGGTGGCAGTTGGGGGTTGAAGGTAGGACCGTGGTGGTGCAGCCGATGGTAGAAAATAATTTTTCGCATTTTTAGAGAAGAAATATGGTATAGAAGTAATTGCAATAAATCTTGATCGAACGAAAAAAGTCCCTATTTTGAAGGGAATGGCAATTTCCTTTTTTTGATGGGGTAAGAACACCATAGGCAAATGATTTGTCTCATTCCAAAATTCCAAATAAGACCTTAGGGAAACGAGAAGATTATAATCAAACAGGAAAATCGGTGCTAAAACATCCTTGGAAATTAATTAATCAGGATACTCAACTCAAGCTTTAACAAACTGGTATATGAAACCAGATTCTTGAAGGGAAAATGAAAGGTAAATTCTTGGAGCAAGTCAAGGGAAACAAACTCCCGTGAATTAGCATTCTTTAGTAGATTTAGCAGGTAAACCAAAAAATTTCGTAAGAGGGGTAAGCAATGGGAATCATCAATTTGAAAAAATCAGTTTGTAAAAAAAAACTCCTTCAATCAACCTTAATAATTACCTCTCGGGACCATTAAACGAAGATGGGACGTATACTCCTGGTTCAATAGTTATTACCTGTACATAGCCACACAAATTATAAAAAAGAACAGGCTGTCAGATAATATGGGTACTCAAGAAGCATATGTCGACATAAAAGCAGGCAATCAAAACACCAAAAAGAGGTTATCTTTCTCAAAGAGGGTTAAATTTGAGCCTCAGTGTTCACCTCCTAACCCCCAGGCCAAAAAGATTATTGTTAATTGAGGCAGAAATTATTTTTGTATTTATATAACAAAATATTGGTGAAAATATGGGCAAAGAACCCTAGTCTGTAAATTTTAAAACTTAATTCAGTTAGCACAAGCTTTAATATACTTTTATGCAGCAGAATTCTTCTGATATGAGCTGACAGCACCTATAACTTTCAAGGTAAGGTCTGAAACAGAAAAATATGAGCTGAAATGGAGCACTACAACTATGGGACAAAATTTTGGAATATAAGGTAATATTTGATTAATTATTAAATGTAAGATGAAAATAAAGTGAGGGAAGTTCTGGACCTGCACTTAAAACAATAAATATAAAGGAGTCATATAATGAATCCAACAGAGGGTCATTCTTATATACGTACATACATACATATAGAGGGAGAAAAGAGGTCTCTACTTACTCCAAGAGTAAGAGTTAGAGACTTAATCTTAATTTTCACCATTCGATTTTTATAATCTAATATTCTAACTTATCTTAACCATTAGATTACAAATAAATGAATAGTGAGGATCAAAAGTACATGCATTTACACTTATTCTTGGAGTAAGTAGATTATAAATCATATGCACCAAGTTAGGTATAATCTTTTCTTGGATGAAGTGACAATCAATCTCAATATGTTTGATCTTTTTGTGAAAATTTGAGTTTGAGACAATATGAGACTTAATTATCACATATGAGTATCATTTGTGTAACATCCCCAAATCTCAATTCTTTTAGCAACTGTTTAAGCCAAATAAGCCCACAGGTGATAGAGACCATAGCTCTATACTCTGCTTCTACACTAGATTTTGCCATTACATTTAGTTTCTTACTTTTCCAAAAGATCAAATTGTTACCAATGAAGACAATATTTGGAGGTGTTACGACGAGTAACCGTGAAATAGTTCAATTTTTCAACCAATTGCTTGTACTTCTTAAGATTTGAAAGTGACTCCCCCCGACTAGATAAGAGTTTGGCATTGGGATCTAGGGATGTGTCAATAGACTTTTAATTTATTAGTTAAATTTCCTCTAAAATATCTCATGCATATTTCTCCTCAAATAATTATTCCATTGTTGGATTATGCTACCTCAATTCCCACCTGAGTTTGCAAAGGTCTTTAATTTGAAAATGATGACAAAGATGTTTTGTCTGTAAAATATCATGCTAATCACTACTTCTAAGGACAAGATCATCAACATACACTACCAAAAAGAGATATCCAATGGTCAAGTGATGATAAAACACTGAATGATTAGCCTCACTTCAAGCCATACCAAATTATTGGACAATGACACTGAATCTATTAAACCATGTCCTGAGAGATTGTTTGAGACCATATAAAGATTGTTGAGACAACATATCAATCTAGAAGACTCCCTTGGTCAACAAAACCTAGGGGTTACTCCATGTAAATTTCCTCCTACAAATCACCATAAAGAAAGGCATTTTTGACATCCAATTGATAGAGGGCCAATGAAGAAGAGCAACCATAGTTATGAATAAATAAAAAAGGCCATCTTGGCAACAGGAGAGAAGATGTCACTATAGTCCAACTCGAAAATTTGAGTATAACCTTTGGTTGCCAAGTAAGCTTTGAGATGGTCAACAGTGTAGCTAACTTTGACAACAAAGATTCACCTATTATCAACAAAAGATTTCCTAGGGGGCAAAGGAACAAGAACATAAGTTCCACTATTTTGAAGAGCACATAATTCAACAAGCATGGCCTAACGCCAACTAGGATGGGCTAAGGCAACACCTATAGTTTTAGGAATTGACAAAGAAGAAATATGAGAGACAAGTATAGAAGGATGGAGACAACTGATGATAACTCATAATAATATAATGAGAAGGATAACAAGTGGAGAGTATACCCTTACGAAGAGCAATGAGAATTGTGTTTATCTTATGGTCTATGTTGATAATATTGTTATTACAAGAAATGATTTCACTAGAATTGCTCAATTAAAGAAGCATTTATTCAACTACTTTAAGACCAAAGATCTGGGCTATCTAAAATATTTTTTGGTTATTGAAGTGGCTGGCACAATCAAAAAGTGTCATCATTTCAAAAAGAAAATATGCTCTATATTTTGGAGGAGATAGGCTTGACAAATTGTAAGCCCATTGATAGTCATATGGAATCAAATTAGAAGTTAATGAGAGACCAAGGTAAACTTTTCTCAGATCTTGAGAGATATAGAAGGTTGGTGGGAAAACTCATTTATCTCACTATAAAAGACCTGATTTTTCTTATCCAGTGAGAGTTGAGTCAATTTATGCAGAACCCTCACATTGATCACTGGAATGCTATGATTTCCATTCTCAAATATGTAAAAGAGAACCCAGGACAAGAATTGTTGTATGAGAACAAGGGAAATACTCAAGTCTTAGGATATTGTGATGCAGATTGGGATAGTTATCCCATTGACAGGAGATCTATCATAGGGTACTGTTATTCCTTGGAGGAAACCTTATATCTTGGAAAAGTAAGAAACAAAGTGTTATTTCCCAATCTAGTGCAGAAGCTGAATATATCTCTGACCCTAGCTACATGTGAACTTGTGTGGGTTAAACCACTCCTTCAAGAGTTGAAATTTTGTGAAATGAGCAAATGAAGTTGTATTGTGACAATCAGGCAACTCTTCATATTGCCTCCAATCCAATGTTTCAAGAGAGAACTAAACATATAGAGATTGATTGTCATTTTGTTAGAAAGAAGTTGTTGTCCAAGGACCTTATTACTAAATTTGTTACCTATAACAAATTACTCGCAAACATTCTGAGTAAATCTCTAAGAGGACCTAGGATTCATTTTATATATTCCAAGCTTGGTGTATATGATTTATATGCTCCAATTTGAGGGAGAGTGTTGAAATGTAATGTTTTATTATGATTTCCCCTTTGTGTGTTCCCAGCTTTAGGGTTAGGGTTTTAGATAAGTGTCTTGCCTCTTGTTGTAACCCATATATATAAAGCACAACAGTGTGGGTTGAATACACTATTTTTTTCTCTCCATCTTTTTATTCAAGTAAAACAATACAAAGAGATGGGTCTAAGTACATCTAACAACAACATTAACAAGCATTGATGCAAACTAGTATTTAGAAAACACTAACTGAATACAATTGTACAAGTATACTTCAGATATACACTACAAATTGTATTAGATAGCAGAATGTTCACGTTGGGAAGAAGAGTGTATATTATATAGCACACGCAATAATTCTAGAGAAAACAATTACCTAATACCACATTAAAAAATAGGAAAAAGTATGTTTTTTTTCCTATACTTTTTTTTCAAATTTGTCTTTGGTCCTTATATTTTGAAATTGATCAATTTGATCCTCTAACTTTTGAAAATGTGATTTTAATCCTTTTTTTATACCTAAATTTCACATTTAGTAATGATTTTTTACTTTACTAGAGTTGATAAAAGAATAAAATGTGATTTTATTCATTATTTATACCTAACTATAATATTTAGTAATATTCATTTACTGTCATAAAGTTGATAAAATGACTAAAATCACATTGTTTAAAGTTAGGGAACAGAGTTAATCAATTTGAAAAATAAGGACAAAGATAAATTTGAAAAAAAATAAAAAAAAAAAAAGGGATAAAAACAAACATACTGAACCTTTTAAAATATCTAACAATATCCAACACTCCCCTCAGATTAGAGCATGTAAATCATATATAGTAAGCTTGTTAATTGTTACAAATATAATAAATTGAGGACACCTCAAATACACAATAAGACACCAAGCAATTAATAGGTAGAGTTAACAAAATTAGAGGTAAATGTCAGTCCATAATTCCCCAGTGAAGTGGCAACCTACCTTAATATGCTTAGTTCTCTCATCAAATACCCAAATTTGAAGTAATGTGCAAGGCAGCCTAACTATCACAAATGAGTGACATTTGTATAACATCACTAAATTTGGTTCTTTGAACAACTATTTGAGCCAAATAAATTTACAAGTGGTTGAAGCATGACTCAATATTTTACTTCTACATTAGATCATGCAGTGACAATATGTCATTTACTTCTCTAGGAATTTACCACCAAGAAGAATGCAATATTTGGAGGTGGAACTCCTATTAATTGGAGCGCTTACATGTGTCCTTGTCTTATCACAAAAGACCTTTTCCTAGAACAACTTTGATGTATTTCAGAATAGAAATAACAGCATCCCAATGTCCATAATGTAGAAAGTTAAGAAACTAACTACATTAATTGCAAAGGAAATATCTCGTCAGGTGACACTAAGATAATTCAGCTTCCCAACAAGCTATTTGTACCTCGCAGGATCTAAAAGTGACTCTCCGTGGGATTTCAAGCACTACACTATTAGGTATCAATCTTGTTCCAATTACAGCAACCAACGTCTGGGATAGAATCAATTATGTTCCTTTCATTTAAAATACGCCCAGTCTCTTATTTTTATAAACACAAAGATAGTTAGTAGAAAATGCATTGCCTATCAATTTATCGTTTTTATGAGAATTAAATATTTTAAATTACTTGTATTTCAATTTCTCCATTTTCTAAATCAATATATATAACAATAATGCATTATAATTTTATAGGATAAGGCAAAGATATCTCCATTAACCACATTTAACAAGTGATCATTAAATATTATCTGTCAGTGAATAGATGTTATCTCAAATTTATAGAAAATAGAAGGAAAAAGAAAAACTTTGCTTCGTCAGGTAAACTACTTACAACACCAGGCTTTAGAGGACAGTCAAAGCTGACCATTGAGCAATCATGGATGTCCATCCCTAGATAGTGACCTGGGACCAACAAAGTGTGATTAGTAATATATCTGCAGTCTCTCTTGGCTGTCACAAGTTTTTGTTTTCAAACTCCAAAGTTCAAACTGTCTATGAATCTACAAGACAATTATTTTTCTGATAGCTACATATTGCATGCTTTGTCAGCAAGCAGATTTGAGCACAATGTGCTACCTATAGAAGTTGGGTTCAGCTTATGGTAGGAACTGCTTCCAACACCTCTCAAAATCCCAAGATCTTTGAGTCCTTTCTGCAGCATTTCCACCTATGCAACCAGATCATTTCAAATTATACTTTGTATAACTTCAGTTAGTTGAATAAACAATAATAAAACATTCCAATGTGCAAAAAGAAAAGGCGACACTCAACAAATAAAGATGGGTCTGTGAAGAAGATACTGAGGCCACTAGCACACACTAATTACTGTTACTGGTTATGAGATAATTTTCATCCTGCATATGGCAAAGCAAATATTTAAAGTGTTTTTTTGGTGGAGAGGGAGGTGTTAACGAATGCTTAAAGAAATATTTGAACATTAACTAAGCTAACTTTCAAGAAAATATAGGTTCAGATCCACTTGAAATCTCGAACAAGAATAAAGCTGAATTATAAGACAGTTTCCACAAGCCTACAACAGAAACCAGAGATAATTAAATTCCCTGCTCTGCCTTTAGCATCTCCCCAACTGATCATAGAATAAAATAAGAATTAATCAAATGACAGTGTTGAGAAGATTCACTAATGAGCTTTACATAAAAAGGGATATTTAGAGAAACCTATGCTTTAGTATCCACATAGCATAAGTCAGCATCCAACTTTGAGGCAAACCAAATTCTAGTATTTGTTTGCTAATGCTGGAATAGAAATAATTGCAATCGTTGTTCAATAAAAAAGGTAAAAATATGCAGAAGGGCATCCTAAATTAGTACTATATATATATATATATATATATATACATGTTGATGTAGGTTGCTACTAGCTAAGACCAATTATTTTTCCCATTAATTTATGGACATGGCTGGATTTTGTTTAATCTGAATAAGCAATTTCATTTTTGCTACTAGCTAAGACAAAATGTTGTTTATTGTACACCAAAAGAAAAAACTAAGATAAATTACCATAACATTCTACACATAGTTAAATATATCTTGGATCTAAATAAGTTCATATTTTTTAATCTTTTGATCAATTACTTGTGAAAGTACTGCATATTCCTAATCAAGTTTTAATATTAGAATAACTAAGGATACTTGTCCCTCTAAATCCATTCATGAACTAGAAAAGAGGAGCAACAGAGAACAAACAAAGCTTCTGATAATTATGAATACAAATTGTGTCAATCACCAACTCCTGAAATATTTTGTTAGGTGAAGGCTCATAAATGGCAGTATTATATATATATATATATATATATATATATATATATACAGCACAATCCCTCATGTTGAAAGGATGGAATATCACAGGCCAACCCAAAACTTGCGATGAAATTCAAATTTTATTTAGAATCATGAAGGCAGCAAGGATTAAATTCTTGACAACTTAGTCATAAATACTATGTCAATCACCAACTCTTCTAAAAACTTAAGCTATTAGGTGGGTTTTCTGAGTAATAGTGACCTTATTAAATATGTGGCAAATTGAAAAGGGGATAAGAAAAAAGGGATACCGAATGGTTGTGTATTTGCCGAATACTGGCACCAGGCTTACAAAGTTCCACACAATGCTTATTTGTTTCCAGTATAAGTTCATAAAGCTCCTCCTGAAATATAGAAGAAACCATGATATTCAAATGAAAAGTGGTAAGAATAAAAGAGCGAACCAATATGTTGATCTAGAACTTAAAAGAACAAAACAGTATGAGGATTGGCAGTTTCATTTTCTCTTGATTTCACAGGGCATGAATAAGGAGCAAAAGCAAGAAAGATCCAACTCGTATTACATATTGTCATCCTCAATGGTGGGCAGAATCAAGCTTTTGGCCCATTAGATCCCTTGGAAAACAGAAAGAAGAGGGGCCAAATCTATCTCTAAATGAATGTCCACACGAGAATAAATTATTCGGAATCCCTCTAACTAATTCACTATATTTCTATGTACAAAAACCTCCATTTTGGCTATAATAACAGATTAGTATGTCATCTTCTGTTTTGTGTCATGGAGCACCAACAAGTAGAGGTAAACTTCATCTACTAGTAAGGTATTCAACTCTTCACTAAGAAGCCATTTGCCAATCTGTAATCAGCAACGCTTCTTCCCTTAAACCTTGAAGTAGAGTATAACTGTAGGCTTGACTAAATTTAAATATTATAACCACCAACACCTATTATTTGTTGAGAAAGCAATCTCATGACTCCCTTCCCTCCAAAAAATAAACACGCAAAATATATTGTGTTGGTCCGAGAATATATTCTGTTCTCACTTTTAATTACATAAGTTTTACATTATTTTCATTATATTTTCCGTTTTTAAAGGTTTGTATAGGAAACAATGAAAACAAATATTTCACAACAAAAAAAATTATTTTCATTATTTCCTTTCCAAACCTTTGACTAATGCATAATTGAAAACAAAGTAGCATGATTAATAATTTAAATTGAAATAGAAAACATTTTTCAAAGTGAAAAAGCCATAAGATTTCATGTTGTGAAGTTTAACGTTGCAAAGTCCTAGCATTGAGTAGAAACCTTAGCAAGCACAATATGATGGCCAAAAAAACTCATTACAAGAAACAAAAGTGAAGTTATTTTAACATCATAGAAACGCGATCCAGAGAAAGTGCATTGTGTATGAGAAGAGTTATATGTCTAAAAACAAGAATACATACAAGTATACACCCATCATGGAACGAGGTATGCAACAGAAAATTGAGAACATGAAATCTGCTTGTCTTAGATTGCTATTAATTGATCAAAGAAATTGGATATCAAATGAGAGAAAAAAAAAGGAGATACACATAAGTTACTACAAACAAGATTTGCTTTGTCATTTTTATGGTTTTTTATTTCATTTTATATATTTATATTGTCCACCATGGCTTTTGCCATATTGGTATGGCACATTTTTGGCGAAACGCCATAGGCTGTTAACCGCAATTGATAACCTTGAGCCTTATAATCTCTCCTGCAATACGCAAATTGAATTGCTCAAAGGACTTCAATCATGCTAACCTGGGCAGAAGAAAATCTACCAGAAGGTGGCCAGGTACGAGTAAGATCACTGACATAACCATGTAACTCACATCCAATATCCATCAAAACAAGATCTCCTTGTTTAATCTGCAAAACATAAGTAAAGATTAGAAACACGAAATTAAAGTTAATAGGAGATGGCATTTATGAAATGAATTTACTCTCTGATCATTCCTAGAATAATGTATAATGCTTCCATTAGGTCCACCACCAACCACAGGATTGAATCTGATACGGAGAAAAAGAAAAGAAAAATTGCATCGTTAATTATGGATGAAAGTGATGCTTAAACTTGATATTCTTTTCTATTAATGAACTTCTTTATTTTAGTAGTGGAAGCTTCTTAAATTATCAAGAACAATAGCCACAAAGCATTGAGACATAAAAAAATCCTCACCCCATCCGCTGGGCACCTCTAATTTTGCATTCATATTCAACCTTTGCTGCTAGTGTACCTTCAAAAGGGTATGTCTTTGAATGTAGCATTGTCAACAAAAGTGCCTGTTCAAGACCACAAAATTTTAAAATTATCTAGTGGATATCATTCTACATCTAGGACCTACTAATTCTATAACCAAATGTCCATGCAACAGCCTCAGTGGGAGTTTGAAATATTTAGTATCCAAAGCCTTGCACTAGAGATGAAAGTACCTGACAAGCAATTGATGCAGATTCCTTCATCAGCTTAAGCTCTGCAGGCGATTTTATCCATCGCAGTTGATGGGTATAAACAGCCAGATCCATTACATTGTTACAGTACGCTAGTTTTTTGAAGGCATCCAGTTCCATATATGCTGGAATTGCAGTCTGGACGTTGTGGAACAATTTTGATGATCCCTTTATCATATCTGGAAGGATCTGAATAAGTAGTTAAAAATGTTAAATAAAAATCATTATAAAGAACAGATGTAACTGTTTGACCGATGAGATGAAAATGCACTAAGATGTGATAACATTGGCTTCAAGCCTCCAGCAAGCTTACCAATGGAAATATTTCAGGTGTAAGGACAAAAATAGTTCATTATATAATTTCTATGGAAGTAAAAGCTTTTGATAGTCGATACCAATAATTCACCTCGTGCAATTTTCTAATTGGATATGCCTTGTCAGCCTTGAATGTATCTAATGCTTCATCAACTCCTGCTATCTGCCCTTGCCAAATAACATCCTACAAAAATTTAAGGTTTTAAAATTATGTTCACTTCAAAAAAGTCACATAATGAATCACACACATAATGACCAAATTGACAGATGGTTAAATCTAACATGAAAAAACAATGGAAATAAAATCTTACATAGATTTATATTGATAATCAGGTATTTATATAACAGAATTTTTTTTATACTTAAGTAAATAATTGAATTAAGTTTTAATAAACTGACAGTGTAACATTGTCATCTAATCATAGATTGTTATATAAGATAAAATTGTTGAATTTTGTAACAACTACTTTAAAAGTCATACTTGTGGGATTTCTTATTGGTTAACTGTGTAAAAATCTTTACACTAAAAATGCACGAATATTAAACCCATAACCAATTTATGTAATGCAAGAATCTTAAATCCATAACCAATTTATGTTACTTAAGATAATAAAAATGGAATTTACATCATCTTTACATTGGCATTGCATGCTTATTGCAAAACATGGTTCTATTTTCAAGAAGATATAATGTCAGACACACATAAGGCTTAGCTTCTGGCATGAACATGCATAAGCCACAGTCATGTCCCAAAATGGCCACACCACCAGGCTGCTGGCAGCCTGTGATATACAAGTAATCAGCATCTTGTCGAAATGTATAAGGCACGACATCTGTCATCATCTTTACGGGGGCAGCAGCAATGATTGCCAAACTCTTCTCTGGGAGAAGTTCCAACAACTTTTTTCTTCTGAGGATGTATTCCTCCGTTGATATGCCCGGTGTGAGCTCCCCATCTTTTAGTAGCTACAATGTAACATGACATATAAAAAGGCTAATTAGTCTTAACAAACATAAACTACACTTCTATGGCACATAGTGCCAAGCAAGGAAGCCCGAACACTTCAAAATAGTTGTGGTACATGTGTCAAACACATAATAGACACCTCAAGTACTTCTGCTTACATTTCACAATATGTTTACTTTTTTTTATGAACTTTCTAATAAACACAAATGGAAATACTATAATAAACCTGCGGATGAGATGCAGAGGTTGGTTGTCCAACATCAACCACAACCCCGCCAGTGCAATAGGAACGAAAACCTACAACCTGCGAGCGAAACTTGCAAATGGCCAGTAGTCAGAGTAACCCAGATGAATTACTTGAATAATCCATAGATTTACGCACACAAATAAGAATAAAAAAAATAGAAAATGAGATCATCAATTATAAATAGTTTCCGGTGAGAGGAACCAGTTTAAAGGTCGAGAGTATAAATTGTTAAAATATTTGCAGAACGAGAAAGATTGAAGTGACCAACCGAAAAGCAAGAATTAGAAGCAGTTAATCGAAATGGGTAACAGAATTTGAAGAAACAAAACAAAATTCCCACGTTCGAAATCACAGTGGCAGCAGCAAACCATTTAGAATATATTATGAATATGAAGCAGAAAGCGATGAAAGAAGACATACTTGTCTGGGTGAAATTATCCTAGTAAGTTTTCTTACGACCCGCTGCATCTTCTCTGTGTTCAACAATACACTACAGAGAAGGGGTTTAAAGGGTTTAAGAGTAAGTCAATCCTCCCATGTTTGTGCAGTCACTTAACTTCATTTGTGTCTCGTCCCAGATGTTTATTTTTACTATTATTTTGTCCAATTTATGTTCCCTCAATAAATTATTTGTGCCGTAAAATGTTGGAATGCCCTCTCTCTTTCGAATAACTTTTATACTTTCTTATATAGTGCAAAATATATGCTTGTGAATATTTAAATATAAATATTTAGTTGATAACCAATGATCGATTGAGTATTACTAAGTTGATTGTCATTTAATAAACAGTAGTTTCTTCAAATATAATTATAGGTGAACAAAAATATTATATAAAAACAAAATCGTTTCAATGATTTGTTCGTTGTACATACTTATTATCGGTGAATTAAAATCATAAAATTAGAGATTCAATTGTAATTGAAATAGCACGTAACATTTAATCCACTTTCATTACTGTACTTCAGTGTATCCATCATAATAAACCAAGGCTGGGGCGAGTGACATTTCTCTCCCAATCGCCCCCATTGTGGAATCCATTCACAACTCTCACTGGTAGGCATCTATCTACCAAATGTAAATACTTCAAATTAAATATAACTGTTAAGATAAATTTTAAGATAATTATTGAAAAAATCAACAATATTCTCTTACTTTCAGTGATGACAAACATTACTATTAGTCAAGTATTTTCAGTACGACCTAACATTTTCTCAGTGTCCAGGGTCGGGCAAAAACTCACGAAATATATGCAAAAGACGTTCCGTTTTTGCTAGTTCCATTGAAGCAATTGCATAACAATAGAGCATAGTACAATTTTTTTGTGGTGATACATAGAAAGACAACGATGTAAATTTGAATGGTATCAAAAACATGAGATCAATTTTGTTTGATCTCCTACAGAAAGCGATTAAGGAAATCCTTTATCTCATCAATGTAAGGGGGCCGCGTAGGAATTATATGACCACTATCATGCTCAACAATCGCAGAACAATCACTATCATATAGAGAAGCAAGTTCCTTGCTTGTTTGGTTAGCTATCTGTCTGTCTTTACCATGTTCATTACCAAAAACATGAAGTGACGGACACTTGATAGGGCCACACTCCATCGCTTTCATCCGGAGAGCAAAGCCCGAGCACAAGACTACAAATTTAAAGTCCATTTCACCTTTCAGCTTTTCTTGTAGTGCAGAGATTAAGGCAGCCATTGCTGCTCCCTGTGAAAATCCCAAGATTCCATCAAATGGTCCTTCCTGGGAAAACACATTCTTCAAGTGGGATAGTGAAATATCATATCCATCAGTTTGCTGCTGGTATTGAAGTGGATTAAATGGGCCATCTGCTACCTTCCAGTCAACACCACTACTTCCATCAAAGTTGGGTGCCACAAACCATGCAAACTTCTTCTTGCAATTCTCCAATGGTGGTGGCGGACTAGATGGCATTGACGATGATGCACAATTCACATTGGGCTCAGACATGGAGGTTTGGTAAATGAATGGCAATTCATGGGGAGCATCGATAAAAACAAATTCAGTCATTTTCTTTAGTTTTTTGGCTAGTGATGCCGTTCTGCCTTTGAAACTAGACGCATTCTGCCGAAACCCATGCAAGCACAAGATTCTCAGTTTTCTTGAGGTCCATGCATCTGAAAATTAATCGTTAGGATATTAGGAATTGCACACTTTTAGTAAATTAAAGGGCATTGAAATTGCCTGAGCTTCAAATTTTAAAAGACTTAATTTTTCAGTAGTCAGTAAAGTGTGAAAATTGTAAAACTAACCACCAGTTAACTTCAAGTTTTACAAAACGCATGTTAAAGTTTTGGGAGCAATGTGGATCACAGACCTTACCATCTCCCCTAGGCACTCGAGACAAACATATAGTATCTGACAATGACGATTTTGATTCACCATTTTCAATTAACTGTGCTGACTTGATGGCCTTGCCCTGTTTCTGACATAGCTCACAAACATACACGGTAGATTCACCCTGGTGGAACACAATGACATCAGAAGTAAGAAAAAAAATATAGAACCCAGCAACCAAATAGAAAAAATATTAGACTCAAAAAATAAAAGATGGTGGAGAAGGCATGAATTTTCTGGAGTACTAATTAAGAAATGTAGTTAATCCAAGTTATAGGAGCCATGGCCTTAGCACAAATGTTATTCAAGTGCACCCATGCTTGAAGCCCTATTTTGAGGCCCGATGACCACATCAATAGCAGGGCCGGGGGCTTATACAATCAATTCATGCTTGAACCCAATTTGGAAATATCCAATCTTTTTACCAATAAGAAAGTTAAATTATTGATCAACATCAAGTCACATTATTAGAATTACCCAGAACCAGTTAAAAGTAAACCAGTCCAAAAGCAACACTCAAGTAAAGCTCGGTTAGTAAACAAACATAATCAGAACCAATATCTTATTTAGAATTTCATAGACACTTCACAAACTAGCATATATAACAGTTCTTAGTTAAGTTCTCCCAAAACAGGCAAACAGCAGCATGATTGAGACTGCTAGATCCAGTATATGATCTCAGGAGATATTAATTACTTCCTTTTCTTTCCTTTTATTTTTCATTTTCTCCTTCCCAACTTCTTCTAGACGATAAAATTCACAAAAATGCAAACAAAAAAATGTAGGCATAATTAATACATATTATATCATACCTGGCAACCACGACAAACCAAAACAAGCATTCTGCAGTAAGTACACCGGCAGCGAGAAGTGTAATCGTCAAATGAACATTGACATATAAGGCAGGTACCAATAACATTAGCATCTGAACTTCCAACTGACATCCTACAGTCACGAATAAAATAAGAAGCGGTTCATCTACTGTAGCAAAACTGCCCCTATGATTTTGACCAGCTTTCAAGATTACCCCCACTCTTTACTAGACGCTGACTTTCAATAAATGAATATATAAAGTAAACGAAACCACCATTGCATTGAGAGCCACAAATGTTATCACCAGAAGACAAGAAAAAATGAACCAACCCCGACCTCAAAAGATAAAAGGCAAAGATATTAAATTGGAATTATCAGCATGTGCAGCAAGCTATATGATCTTTACACCAGAATATTGAACACAATAAAACCAAGATGGTCTGTCCAGGTTCTTTAAACTGAGATTTAAGAGCATTAGGAAAGACTATATACATGGAATTATGAAAGTTAATATTGCGCAGTTTGCCCTCCGTTTCATACACATTAGTGGAAATAGCCCTTCTAGAAAAACAAATTATAGATTAAGTCATTCCATCAAATTTAATTATTTTAAGATAAATATAGTAATTAAATACTCTGGAAATTGAGAGCAATGAAGATAGGGGGGGAAGGTGACCTGATAAAAATAAAAATGGTAGCATTAGGAGAGGGAGAGCGAGAGCGAGAGAGAAAGCAAACAGAAAAACTTTAAAATCAAATTAGGATGTAAAGATTACAGGTAAGAGAAAAACTTTAAAATCATATAAGCATGTATAATATAGAAACATAGAGACATTGACTCTTGATGAACTAAAAATAGAAAATGGTCTATGGATGATTTTAAGAAACGAATGAGATTGATGGTACTATACCTATTTGTAACTAATAGGAAGTAATTTATGATGACAATCATTTATAATTATTTTTGTTTTTAGTGATGTCCAATATCTTCTTAATCTATATTTGCATAATTATAATTATATACTTATAATGATTTGTGAATATTTATACATATCTAGATGCACACACATATATGTCCACATATATATATATATATATATACCAATGTTAATAAAAATCAGCCATGGCAGTGACCGCCATGGGAAGGTGATGATGACTTGGATTTTTCATGGTGACACATTATGGCCACTTTGGCTATTGCGGAATCATGCGCCAAGACATTTGAGGCACAAATCGCAGACTACATGCGATGGAGGTTGTGCAGAGTGAGTAGAAGCAAAAGAAGCTGATAGCTACTACCTCTTAAACCTAAACATGCACTATGTCTCTCTATTGGGCTCCTAAAATGAGGCCAACTTAATAGCACAATAGACTCATTTCTTTTGTATAAAAAGGGTGTCGGGTCATAAGATGACACGACCCAACCCAACACCAACGCTAAGGTAATAAACCTACTTCACTACACCTATGTACATTGCTGCTGTTACGACTCCATTTGTGGTCACTATCACTACAACCTTAAACCCGTTGTTGCCGCCACCACAATCTTAAGCCTATCCCCACACAAGTTCTTGCTCCTCTATGCGACACCTACCTCACACTCAAGCATAGTTACTGCACGACTTCATCATGGTCACCGCCACCATGACAATCTTGTTATGCCAATGTACAAACGTCACAGTGCAACTCCATCAACTATTGTCACAATTCCATCTGTACTCGCCATTATCGCTTTCTACCACCTTCTACTACCACTCGTTCTGTCGCTATGCAACCACTTCCTAATATTAAAGTAAGTTAGGCAATGGGGATAAACCGTTTCGAGTTTGGGTTTTTACTCAATAATAGTTCATTTTATGTAAATATTTTGTCCAACCAAATAGAAGTGATATATATTCAAGCAATTTCAATGGCAATTGAAAGCAATTCAAGAACTTCTAATAGAAATTACCCAAGTTGGAAATATTGTCATCCATTGGATAAATCCAACTTAAACATCACAGTATGTAATTATTGTAGGAAAATTATGAAAGGAGGAGTTATTAGAGTCAAAGAACATCTAATGGCAAAGAAGGGCAATGTTGCACCTTGCTCCAAAACTCCATAAGATGTAAGAAAAGAACTTTGGAAATCATTTAAAGAAAAGGCAACCACTTCAGTAAATTTTGTAGATAATGTTATATGGGTGATAACGAGAGTGAAGATGAAGTGAAATTTTCAATTGTTAGTAATGTTAAAGGGAGTAAGAATGCTAGTAAGAAAGGACTGATGGATATGTTTTGTAGGAATTCTCCTCTTGTATTAAAGAAGAGAAAAAAAGGAAAAACTAAGACAAGTTAATATAAAGGAGGCATGTGAATTTGAAAGCATCAGTTCATCAATATATTGCTTTTTTTTGTACCAAGCAGGCTTTTCATTCAATCTTGTTAGATTAAAGAGCAAAATATTCACGAACTGATGCCTTCAAATTTTTGTCACATGCCTCTTTATACTAACTTGTCTCAATTTTTCCTTTTTTCTATTCTCTAATGCAAAAACAGGATTCCTACAAAACATATTCATCGGTCCTTTTTTACTAGCATTCTTTGTCCCTTTAACATTACTAGCAATTGAAAATTTAATTTCATCTTCACTCTCATTATCACCCGTAATAACATTATCTAGCGATTTTGCTAATGTAATTGCCTTTTCTTTAAATAATTTCCAAAGTTCTTTTCTTACATCTTTTGAAGTTTTAGAGCAAGGTGCAACATTGTCCATCTTTGTCATTAAATGTTCTTTAGCTCTAGTAACTCCCTCTTTCATGATTTTTCCCACAATAATTACAAACTATGGTGTTAAGTTGGATTTATCCCATGGATGACAATAATTCCAACCCGGATCATTTAGTAGAAGTTCTTGAATTAAGTTCAGTTGCCATTGAAATTTCTTCAAACTATATCACTTCTATTTGGTTGGGTTGGACAAAAATGACGACAGAACAGAGACGACGAAGGTGGAACAACGACAACGGAACAGCGGTGACGATAGCGAAACAGAGGCGGCAACAGCAGAAAAGCAGTAGCGACAACAGTGCGACAGTGGCAGCAACAGCGGTGCAACAATGGCAGCGGAAGAGGCATGCGACAAAGGCGAGCAGTAGGCCCGTGATGTGTGAAAGTGACAATGGTAAGCGGCAACAACAAACGACAATAGCGAGCAGTAATGGCAATGTCTCAACTATGGTTTATGTTTAGAGTTTATGTTGGTTTATGTTTACGGTTTATGTTTAGTTTATGTTGATTAGATCCAAAAAAAAAGGCTAATGGGTCTTATGGGTTGGGTTGGTCCAATGCCAGAAACCCTGGAAAAAAAGGCAAAAAAAAAATCAAAATTTTAATTTTATTTCTTCTCTTTTTCACGTCTATCTCCTAGTCACGGCCTCACGCCTTTTGCACCCACCGCCTCACGCCTCTCTCATAGCCGTCGACACCACCTCAACCTCTCTCGTAGTCATCATCGCCTCTTGCCACGGTCTCACACCTCTTTCACAATCACCACCTCAAGCCTCTCTCATAGCCACCATCGCACGTCCGTGATTTGCACCTCCAATGCCATGAGACGCAATTCCACAACATGTAAAGCAGCTGCCATGCCAAATCCGAATCGCTACTACTTTCCCCTGGCGGTCGACGAAAAAACCACCACCACCATCCAGCATGACGCTGCCATGGCCAAAATTTAACAACACTAATACACATATCATATCTATGTGACATAGAGGTTATTTATATCTTCAATCCAAAAACCAAGAGTAATAGTTATAGTGTCATGAAGCTTGAATAATTCCATTTGCATGTCTTTGACCTTTATCATTCCAAAAACAAAAAGATCTACCTCTATAATTCTTGTTAACAAATACAAACAATCATAACCAAAGAATTCAATGTAATATCAATATTACAATCACTATAAGATTACAAGATATTTTACAAATTCATGCCTAAAAGTAATGTGAGAATTAAAAAGGGCATACCGGTGGTCAAATACAAAATTCTTTCCTTTGAAAAAACCACCATCTGGGAATTGCTCCAAATACCGTTGTATGCCACCAAATAACTGCAATTAATACAAATTATAAGAAATACTACTAATCAGCTTTAAGGTTATTCTTGATCATGTTTCGTAGCAAATTCTTATAGAAGGGTACACCTCAATCACAATATTCCCACACTCTACAATATTCCATCACACACTAATATGAAGGACCTTATCAATTCGTAGGCTCTTTTATAAGGTGATAAGTTGTGACAATATGAACACTTTATGAACGTAATAAATGTCCATTGCGTAATGATCAAGATTCCTTCTTTTCTTTTCAAAAGGGGTGGGTAGGGAAAAGGTAAATTCAGGTTTTACCTGAAACACATTCTCAAACCCAGCACCTTTGGACTTAATATATGCTGATGCCATCTCACACCGGATTCCACCAGTACAATACCTGCAGCCAATGAGTGAAACCATAGGATAAGTAATTACATGTTACTCAAACACAAAATAATCGCAACATGGAAAACACTACCCCCAACTCGCTGATCAGATAGGAAGCACCGACACCTCTGTAGAATCGTGTGTCACCGTGTCTGACACTTTTTGGACCCAACACTTGTTAGACATGCATCTAACACGTGCTGACACTCCTCAACTACAATTAACAATCTTATATTTTCAGCTCAAACACCTCTGACACATCTTGGACACCTATTTGACTCAGTAAAGAAAGTAAACTGATATCTATTCTTGGCTAAACACATCCTAGACTCTACTATCATAAAAAACGTAAAAAAGAAATTATGCAAGACTCATTTTTAGGCTTGTGTCCATAATACTTACTAGTTATTTAAACTATTAAGATATATGTTTCTAATTTAGAATTCTACTTTGAGAGTTGTTATTATAGGAAAATTGTAGCAAATTGGTTTGGTTACTGTAAATTATATAAAATTTAATTTTCAATTGAGATTTTTGTCATGTTAATTATATATATCGGCGATGTTGTCATGTCTTACATTTTGGACATTAGCCATGTCCCAGTGTCAACGTTAGTGTCATGTCCGGTGTCCGTGTCAGAGCTTCATATTCTAGCACGTCATACTTCATAATTAGAATCACCCTCAAAAATTCATAAAAGAAAACTTACATGAGGATATTTTTTCCTCTCAACCGATCACCATTGTCATCTATCCATGAGGACAAATCACTATACTGTCTAACTTGTGGATCCAAAGTCTCAACATTTGGCACATGAAACTTCCCAATTCTTGTTTCATACAAATTCCTTGCATCAAGTAAAACGAGGCCGTTTTCTGGACTCTCGTTGTCTACAAAAAAACGGGATTACACAAATGAAGATTAGAAAATTCAAGTTTAAGTACCAATTCCCCAAACATAACCCAATGCTCAACATAGAGACAATAAAAGAAAGGAATAAACATGTTAACAGGGTAATACTGAACTAAGACACACAAAAAAACTCTATAAATGAATTATACGAAGTAATAGAAACTTACTGGCATCGTGAAGGGAAGAATGGAAGTCAAGTGCAGAGAGATGCCTTCCAGCATTGGAGATATCGGGCGATTTCAACAGTGGACTAGAACTGAGAGTAACAAGTTCATCGACGATCCGAATAGAGAGAGAAGTGAAACCACACTCCTGGGCAACTTTGTCGTTTAGTGGGTGATGACACGTGGCGAGCTTGAAATCAGTGTGGAGAAACAAGGAGTCGTAGGCTTTGAGGGCTTCGATGTGAGACTCTAGAGACGAAAAGTTGCCGCCAACCTGCGCGAAGAGAAATGAGTAGTGGCAGGAAATGAAAGGGAAAGTGAAAAAAGAAAGAGGAATAGTGTATATGGTTACTAACGGTGACATTGACGCCATGGGAAGAAAGACGAACACGTCCTCGTAGGTTGAGGGAAGAGCAGTTGGAGTGGTAGAAGGTGAGGAGGTGGTTGAGGTCTGGAATTTCAGCATAGTTGTAGTAAAGGAGCACTCCGTACTGCTCTCGGTCTTCGTCTTCCGACATGGCAAGGTTTAGGGTTTATGCTCGCCGGTTCTGTCACAGCGGGTACAGGGTTGCGCGATTCAAAGCCGCACTTGGCTCCCTCCGTTTGCCCAAGATTCTTTTGCCTTTTTTTGTTTCTTCTGATTTTTATTATTATTTTTCTTAATTGTGGCTTTATTATTATTACGGGTATTTTAATGTTAGTTTTCAACTTCATCTCCGTTAAAGTTATGCAAGTTTAAAATTTTCTTTTATGCGGCAAAGGAGATAAATTAATATTTTAAATAATAAATTTTGATATTTTTTATTTTAATAAACTAATAATCATAATAAATATTAAAATTTATTAAGAAAATATTTTTTTATCGTGATCCAAAATTTTTAAATATTAATATGTACTTTATGTAATTGTGCAATTCACAAAATTAGATCAAAATTTACATAAACAATTCTAGCATTTAGGAAAAATAATTATCGTTTAAGCTTATATACTAAAATAATAATAAAAATATTAAAAAAAATTGAAGACAAAATTTAAAATGTCTCAAATTGAAAAACTAAAAATATATTTAAGTTAAAAATAATTTTAAAGAAATATCAATTTAAAATTATATTTTATGTGATATATTCTGATCAAGTAAATATTTCACGTATCAATATTATTAATATCCTTTAACATAAAATTAAAATAATAATTATGAAGAATTAAAAAATTAAAAAGTGAAAATTTTTAATAGAAAGATAAAAAAAACATATTAAAAAATAAAAATATACTTAATCTAATTTTAAAAATATAAAAACAAGAAATACACTCTTATTTTTTCTTTAATATTTTTGAATTTAGATTTTAAATTTAATTTTTTTTCTCGAATAAATTTAAAATAAAACTTATATTTTTTCCCTAATCAGTTTGTATTCTTATTAAAAAAAAATAAAATTTAAATAATATTTTAAAACAACTTAAAATCACAAAGTTAAATCCTTATTTACTTAAAAAAACAACTTGAATATATTTACACAGATCCTTCCATAACATTTCTATCTTAAAAATTATTGTGATACAGCAAATCAGAGCCTAGAGATTCATTTATATATTTTAGCATCCACTTCAAGGCTTCTCAATGTGTTTGCCCAAATTTCAACCATGAATCTGCTTAAAAAACTGATAGTATGAGCCAAGTCAGGTCTTATGCAAACCATACCGGACATGACACTTTCAACCCCACTGGAGTAAGGTACAATGTACATCTTCTTCTTATCATCTTCTGACTTTGACTCTTGACTCTTTGAAAGTTTTATGTGTTGTCCAAGAGAGATGTGCGAATAGGTTTTGATTGAAACATTCTAAACCTTTCCATCACCTTCTGCATATAGTTTTGTTGAGATAAGAATAATGTTTCCTTCTGTCGATCTCTTTTGATATCAACACTCAGAATTCGATTGGTTTCACTCAGATCCTTCATCTCAAATTCTGAGTTCACTCTTAATTTTAGGTTGTTGATCATGCATTTATTGCAATTAGTAACCAGTATATCATTTACATATAATAGTAGATACAACTTGTCTATATGATTCAAGATATATACACAGGTGTCAAAATTACATCTCCTGAAGTTCATTTTTATCAAGAAATCTCAAATTTCTTGTACTATTGTCTTGGACTATGTTTTAAGCCATATAGGGATTTCTGCAAAAGACACACCCTATCATCTAAAGCAAGTCCTTCTAGTTGCTTCATATAGATTGTTTCATCCAGATCTTCATGTAAGAAGGTTGTCTTCACATCCAATTATTTCATATGTAAATTAAATTGGGTTATAGTTGATATTAAAATTCTTACATAGCAATGCTTCACCACAGGTGCAAAGATTTCATTATAATCTACTCCTTCGACCTGGGTGAAGTCTTTAGTCACCAGCCTTGCTTTATATCTTACCTTTTGAACTCTGGGTATCTCTTCTTTCTTTTTGAAAATTCACTTGGAACCAACTACTTTCTTTTTCTTTGGCAATTCCACAAGTCTCCAGGTATTGTTCATCTTGAGGGCCTCTAGTTCTTCCTCCATATCATATTGTCAAAGTTGTCTTTCACTGCTTTCATGTGTCTCTCTGAAGTTCCTAGGTTCTTTTAAGTGTTCAAGTCCTTCAGATACACTTAAGGCATAGCAAATTAAATCTACCTTCCTAAACCTTCTGGTTGGCTTAGAGACCCTTCTTTCTCTATCTCGAACAAGCTGGTAATCTCCAATAGCATGATCAGACCCCTTTGAATGTCCAGTATCTTCTAGTATTTAATCTGGATTTGAAAGAAGATCTCTTTGCAAATTACTAGTCAAATGTTCAACCTCAATGTGAGCCTTCTCCTTTTTGCATTTTGAACTTTCAGAGTGAGTTGTCATCATTGTCTCATCAAAAGTTACATCCCTGCTAATGATTAATTTCGAGGGTTTGGGATCTAACATCCATAGTCTTTACCCCTTGATTCCTTTAGCATATTCGAACTTCCAATTTGTCCCCTTTAGCATGAGCGAAAGCCAAAGAACCAAACACCCTCAGATTAGAATAATCAGACGACTTTCCACTCTAAACCTCTATTGGTGTTTTATAATTGAGACCAGGTGAGGGTTCCTGTTGATTAAATATTCAAAGGGTTGGGTTGAAGTTTGCTTACCTATTCCAAACTTCACCCTCTATGATTTCCCTAAGACACATTGATCACAAAAATCCAGCTTTTGAAGTTTGTCACCCATTAACAAGTTTTGCTTTTCCAATTCAACCCAGCCTTTCTCAATAATGTGACTTATACTTAAGTGTCATAATCTGGTTTTGTCTTTCATTGTATGACTCGCAATTGAGGCATGTGCAATGATTGTGGATCCTTCCAAGATGTATAATTTATTACCTTCATTATTCCATTCTCAACCTTCGTAGAATATCCCATAAGATCAAATGAGCTTATGAAAATCAAATTCCTCTTCATCCCAGGAACATACCTCACACCCTGCAACACCATTTCACGGTTGTCAAACATTTTGAGCCTTATTGATCTCATACCCTGCAATTTGCAAGCCTTGTTATTACTAAGAAGTACAGTTGCATACTCCTTTTGTTCAAGATTCTCGAAGTAATCCTTCACAACATCAGTTGATTCATATCCTTTAGAGGCCTCAGCTACATCATTTGTTTCTTGCATCTGAGTCCCTTTACCTTTCTTTGGGAAATGTTTCTTTATATGACCAACCTTTTGACATTTGAAACACCGAACTTGTTCCTTGTTCTCTGTTGCCTTCGAATCTTGGAGCTTCTGGAACTCTTTGGTTCGAATTAATATTGCAACTCCTTCCAAGATAATAAGCTGATCCTTTCCATAGAGTAATGCATATCTGAAATGCTCAAAAGAATGACAACTTTATCTTCATCTTATAACTTTGCATCAATATTCTAAAGGTCATTGATGATCTTGTTGAAATCCGCAAGTTGTTCTTCAATTGTTCTTGATTTCGTCATTTTGAACGAATAAAATTGTTGTTTGAGACACAACCTATGGGCCAAAGATCTTATCATGTATAGAGATTCGAGTTTTGCCCATATCCCTACAGTATTGTCTTATCACCAAAGATCTCTTAGTGCCTTATCATCAAGACACAAGATAATTGCACTTCTGGCCTTATCGACACTTTATCACAAGCTTGCTGGATCAAGATTGCTTCCATCTTGATTTTCCACAAACCGAATTCAATCGAGCTTGTGAATTTCTCGATGTTGAACTTCGTTGTCATTTCTTTGAATAATCTTTCGGATCCCCACAAACAAGCTACTTGTTAGTTTGTGAGGAATGAAAACAAGATTAAACAATAATGGATCAAAGTGAAAGAGAAAGAATAAATTGTATTAGAATATTGATTCTTCACACACACGCACTATCTTTGATACATGGTCATATATATAGCCTAGGCAAAAATTATGCATGACCATATAAGAAACCGTTAAAACGGTTATCATAAGCTGTACCAAAGAATGGCTAAACTATTTATAACATGTAGTGTAGACCTCTATTGACTTCTCACTACATGCTATTTCTGTTTACATGACTAGTATATAATTAAAAGTTTGGATACTCCATCTGATATATTTATATTTCCATATATATATTAAAGTTATACCAAATAATAGCATGTAGTAACTATTTAGCTTACTCACACAAATAACACATAATTATTCCAAAATCAAACAACATAACAAATCACTCTCATAAACATCAATCCATAACAATTTTATTTTTTTTACATCCTACGGTCACAATTTTCTTGGTACATTACTTCATAATTGAAATATACACATTCTTTTGGGTGAAACAAAAATCGTGGATTAACTAACATTGTGGGTTAAAACTTTAATGAATATTACTTTTCCAAATTTATAACAAAAAAAACATGTCAAAAGGAAATTGTATTCTCAAAGAGAAACAATTTCTTGACAACTTGACATTTAATTATTAAAAATTCATATATTAAGTTATACACATTATTTTTATATGAAACAAAAGTCATTAATTAACTAATATATAAGATTACAACTTGTATGAATATCACTTTTTAAAATTTATAACAAAAATATATAAGAATAAATTCGAAATTACAAGATGAATAATCTCCTAACCCAATATAATATAATTATCTTAATTAATCAATTAATTCAATTTATTAAAAAAAATTAATTAACTCCCTTATCTTTAATTCAAACTAAGTCTTCAATTTCTAAAATTAATTCTAAGATATTAATAAATTTTACAAAAATGTAATCACAAAAATTTTCTAATTAAAAGTCATAATGATTTATTATATAAATATATATTAATAGAAAAATTTAAAATAATAATATATAATTTTTTATATACAAATGAATAAAAACTAAATAATAAAAATAAATACTAAATTTAATTAAATATTATTTATGAAAAAAAATCTGTCAATCATTTATTATTTATTTTACCAAAATTAAGCGGGATTTTAAAAGTCATTTACAAAGGTTTAAATTCAAATTTCCCCCTCAAAGAAAAAAACAATAATTTCTGGGAATATTTTGTCTTATTATATGATTTTACTATGTAACTACGATGACACCTTGCATGTTGAACCGAAATTAAAGCCGAAACCATACACTTGTTGGCCCTACTCTTACACATCAAAAACAACCTAATCATACCACCAATTTCAAAGTTAATCCAGCGGTGCATTTCTCAACAAATTCACCTTCAAAATTTATAAAAATAACATTTTATATAAATTTTCATACAATAACAATAACATTAATAAATTAAGTGAATACAGTGTTAAAGTGGACCCAAATCTTTCCGATACAATACTACTTGTATTTACATGAGAATGGTTACATCAATTTCAGTCTCACTTCGAACAAACAAATAAGTAATCTGTGTGCTGAAGTGTACATGAAAAAGTAACAATTATTTACAATTTTTACCATTTATTATTATTATTTACTGTGAATATTTGGAGCCTATAAATACCCACACCTATTCCCATCCCTCTCACACAAAAAGTTGACATGGGTTCAACATTTCGTTGGGCGATGGGGGAGCTCTCGGCAGTGTCGTCGTGGCCAGGGACATTGGTGTCCTACATAACTCCTCGGTGGTCACCAGCCAGATTGCTGAGGTGGTCGGGGACGATGAGTGTGTCCATTGTCGACGAGGTGGTGTGGAGAATCGTGACCGCGTTTGAATCTGTCGCCCTTGTTTCGATGCTCTGCTTCTTCTTTGTGTTCTGTGGCTGCACATTCTGATCTCAATTCTCAACTCCTTGCTTCTCAATCTTCCTTTTCCATTTTCAATTTTGTCTTGTCACAAGTTTTATGCTTTTTTATTTTGTAATGAAAATCTTGCATATTAGGTTTAAATTTTCCTGCCGTTGGTGTGTATTGTTCTAAAATAGTTCTAGAGTTATGTTTATAAAAAGTAAGGAAATGAAAATGGTGTCTTAAATTGTTCTTTAATAGAGGAAAGAAGATTGTGTTTTTGATGAAGTGTGCATGACTGTAGAGGAAAAAAGATTATGTTTTTATGAAGTGTGCATGATTGTTCGGATACTCATGGTTCAAAGATTTTTTTTTTTTTTAATAAATAATAAAACAGTAAAAAATATATACATTTTTCAGTTTTCTTCATGTAAAGAATAAGAAAAAATGTTTTTCATGCAATTTTAGTTTACTATTCAGCTTTAATTTCTGTTTCAAGGTAAGGAAAGGTATGAATTTTTTTCATAAATAATTTTTAATATCATAGAATTCGATTTCCATAACCCTAATTTTGAGTATCTTCTTCCATGATACCAATTCTGAGTATGCCACCGTTTAATACTGTGTTGAGTGTATCTACTCGAATCTCGAATTCGGTGCCAGATCGAAATTATATGAAGAGATTTTTTTTTTTCTTTTTAATATTTAATTTGTTTTATAAATTAATAAAATAAAACATAAGATACAAATTATAAATAATATAAATATTTAAAAAGAAAATAAAGTTTTATCATTTTATTATATAAATATATATATTAACGTTTATTTATAAATATAATAATAATATAATAATTTTTATATACAAATGAATAAAAAATTAAATAATATAGATAAATATCAAATTTGTATATTACATTTATAAAAATTATTTTTAAATAAATATTATTAATATTAAAAATTTCAATATAAAATATTATTAAAATTTTAATAATTATTGAATAAAATTTGAATATCACACTATAAAATCAAATTTAAAAATTTAATATTTAATAATTAAATTATAATTTTAATGTATAATTAATTTTATAAAATATTTTTCAATACAAAAATTATTTGAAGATGAAAATTAAATTTATATAATTATTGAAATAAATCAATATAATTTGTAGTTTATTAATAATTAAATTAATTTTATTCTTAATTTTAAATAAAAATTATATAAAAAATTATACATGAATTCATTGGCATCGATAATATAATAATATTTTTTAAATAAAAATTTACCCACAGACCCATTTATAATATTATATATATATATATATTTTTTATTTAATAATAATAATCATTAAATAACACAAGTAAATATTAAATATTAAATATTAAATATAAATAATAAATATAAATATTAAATATATATTTTTAATAACTATTATTACTACTAAATAATTAATTTTAATATGAAATTTATTTAAATAAAAAATCAAATTAATATTTATCAACAAAAATTTAAATATCATATTATAAAATTTAAATTTAAAAATTAAACATTAAATATAATTTTTAATTATAAATATTTCATAAATATTATTATTATTAATAATAAAAAAATTACTTATTATAAAAAATTGAATATTTTATTAAAAAAAATTATAATATAAATATAAATTTTGATAATTAATATTTAAAGTATTATTAATATATATATATATATATATAATTCATAAATATTTTATAAACATTATTATTAATAATGATCTAAAAAATAATTTATGTTATAAAGAGAAGGTTTATTTTTTTAGGAAAAATGATAAACAAATGTTTAATATTTTCTTTAAAAGAAGAGTGAATTTAACATACTTCCTTATTTATAAAAATCAACCATGATGAAGATATGTTGATATTTGTATTTTTTTATGTAATTTGTATCCTAAAAAATAATAAAAAAGTTTAAAACCTAACTTATTCTTATAGATAAGTTTAATAAGGTGAGATGACATTTCGAGACTATAAATTTATGAATAATTCAATAATAATTTAAAAAAAATTTATGAAAAAAAATTTATAAATAATTTAATAATTGTTTAAAAATAAAAATATTCTAATATTATATTAAAAAAATATTTGAAATAAGGTTTATATTATTTTATATATATTAATTTAATTATATTTTTTACCCAATATAAAATTTTCAGTATACAAATAGTTAATGTTAGAAAATAATTTAAATGTTTATGATATAAATATATTGTTAAAAAATAATAAATTGATTTTTAACTTGTATTTTACAAAATATTATTTAAAAAAGTATTTAATAATTTTAAAAATATCATTAAAAGTTATATTAGTATTAATTTAAAAATTTATAATTATTTAGAAAATAAAATTTAAGGTTTATTATTTACTGTTGAAATTTTAAACTTAATTTAAATATTAATTTGTAAATAATTTTTTTTTATGAATAATATTTATTGGAATAACAAATAATAATCAATTATTAATTATAATTGACATGAAAAAGGTAAAATAACATAAATAATGTTTTTTGTTTTTTTAATCATATTTAGAATTTGACCTCTATAATATATTTAATAAAATACAAATTACACAAATAAAATTCTAAACTTGATTGAAAAATAACATTAAATTTTTGGGTCGAGGAAAAGGAAAAGCGGGCCTAACCTCATATTTGGGCCCGTATATTAAGCCACAGTGAACTATGATCTATTTTCTGCAACTTCTTAGTTTCATGTAGTCCCAAACTCCATAGTCTAAACCCTGCCTTGTGTCTGGGGAAGCTTGAGAGATATTTGGCGAACATTGAAGGGAAACATGGGAATGGCATGGTTGCAGTTGCAGAGAATCATCACGAAAGGAGGTGCTAATTTGATTTCAACACCTCCACACTATACGTCTTATTCTTCTTCAAGATTCTTCTCTAAATCGTCCCCCTATATTGGTAATCGCTGTCTCTATTCTCTCTTTTTGGCTTCACCTATTGCTATGAAACAAATAAACACGTCCTAATGTGTAAGCGAGTTATTAATGTTTTTTATTGGGTGCTTAATGCAGTGAAGGTTGGAATACCAGAGTTTCTGAAAGGAATTGGGAAAGGGGTCGAGTCCCATGTTCCCAAGCTCGAATCCGAAATCGGTGATTTCCAGAAACTTCTAGTCACTCGCACCCTCAAACTCAAGAAGCTCGGTATTCCTTGCAAACATGTATGTATTCCTTATTCCTTAGGCTTTGCTCCATTTCTTCACAGTTGCTTTCTGATTCTTTAGCTTAATGAGTGAAATTAATTCAGCAATCTTGCCTAATTCGTAAAGTGATTTTTTCCCCCGACCCATTTTATAGAAAAATTGGGCTATTGTCTTTTCCCTTTTAGTGACAGAATTTGATAATTCTGAAAAAGTAGGAATTGGATGACCTGTAGGGGAAGAAGAAGATTAGCCACTGTTGCAGGTGTATATGTGAAAAAGGCTAGTCCTTGTACGTGAAAATGGTGATAAAACTAATTAGCCACTGTTGCAGGTGCATATGTGAAAAATGCTAGTCCTTCAAGATCTTTGAGTGCTGTGTGATCAGCTTGCTTAGTATATTCAGTAACACCTGATAAAGCCACTGGATTGATTTGATAGCTGTTATTAGTTAATCTATGTTGAATTGTGTTCTGGTTTATTCCTTAACTCTGCAAGTAAAATTTACTTTTAAATCATTGAATCCTATGACTGACATTGTAATTTTAGAGTCCGTTTGGTTGGAGAGGAGAATTGAGGGAAGGGAAAATGAGGAACTGAACATTTCTCCCCTCCAATAGCAGGAGATGTCATTTTCCATTAGCTTCCCTCCCTTATATTAAACATTCCATTATAGTGCATATGAATGACTATGATTTATGTGAAATTATTCAAAATTGAGGGCCTTGATGGTGAGATTTTCAAAGGGCTTTAGAAACTCTTTAGGACTCATAGTGATCAGTGTCTTACAAAATAATTTGTTAGACATTAATAAAGCCATTCGTGAGTCTTCATTCAACATTTTGTGCTTTTAAGAGAATTGGTATTTGACATAAATTACAGATCTGAAAAATCTCTGACTTTTGAACCTCCAGCTTTTCCTGTCTTAGCCAAAATATCTGCAACCTTGTATAAATTCCCTCTTGCTCTGTCATTAAGCCATTGGACTGGCCATAAAATACTATTAGAAAAGGGTCACATGTACACATCGTTAAGTTAAAGTGATTCAATTTTCTAAATCTGTCTATGTTGACTAAGGTATTTGATGTACTACTGTCGTCTTCATCCTGGCACATACCTGTATTAGGTACATGGTTATGATACTAGTATCTTAGAGGCCTTTAGGCATGTGATTTCCATCAATTAAAACAAAATCGGGCTTTACGAGCTTACATGATCAGGCTTTATGATCCTAAATTACCATTTTTACCAAAGTTCAAACATGGGTTATCTTATCTTAGATGCCAGTGTAACTTGTATGCATATTTATGAGAACCTTACTATTCACTATTCAAATCATAATTCGATACATTTTGGCTGTCTACCAATTTGTATCAAGATGAATAGATGAATATGTTCAATGACTTTGTATCTTATGATACATGAATGAATCTATGCACTTTCTATCACCAATATGATTCAATGATTCGTATGTTTTTTCACTTTTTCACCTATTCTTATGAATTTTTTTTTTTAAAACAAGTCATGTTTACTTAAATTTTTAAGTGAAAAGGAATTTGAAAGAACGCATGTGAAATTATACCTTTTTTTTGTCACCTTTATTTGTCACTCACTCATTCTATGCATTTACTCTATTTAGCTATTTAATTGTTTTGTTTCCATTCTTCTAAAATAAAGACCTAACAAACTTATATATAACTAATTTGTCTTGTTTTGTATGACTTTTGCTCAAGTTGTTTTATTATTTGTAGTTTATACTATTTACATTGAACACTATATATCATCTATATGATGATATTTGAAGTAATTTTCCTTGTACTTGAATCTTACAGTTTTATTTAAAATTATGATTCACGAAAAAATAATTTAACGATTCATGAGTTGAATCTTAATTCGATAACCTTGCTTGTATTTCTTACACTCGTGTATCCAAGATAAATTTGCGCCAGCTGAATATTAGGGCTTTTGTTGACTCTAATATTAGAAGTAAAATGTCTGCTTCTCATGGTAGTCTGTTCTCGTGAGACAATTCGGGTCAGATTTATGAATCTCATAGCTTGTTGATTGGGACTGAAATGACCTTTCCACTTCTGTTAGGATTGGGTTTTTTATACTTACAAGGATTTTAAGATACTTGGATACGATTTGATTTGGGCACTAAACATACAAATTGTTCGGTTAACTTGCAAACTCTTCCTAACAACTAGTTTTTGCTTTGCAGAGGAAGTTAATATTGAAATTCACACACAAGTACAGGCTGGGATTATGGAGGCCACGTGCTGGGCCCATCAAAGCCTGATTGGTTTCTAACTAGGATGTAGTCACTGTTTGTTAGACCATATTGCAAATGTTTAGCAGCAGCAGAATGACAATGGTCGACTTTACATGAAAAGATCAAGTCACTGTCTTTGGACACCACACATATTTTTCACCACATTTATCTCTTGCGGGCAAAGTTTGGTATTTACGCCAGTTATGTACAATGGACTTGTCCTACAGCTTTTGTTTGTTATTTCATATCCCTGGTGACATCATTGCATATTATGTGATGCATCACTTGTTTTTAGCGAAAAGAATATTGAGGGCTTAGGAGTCCGCGATGCTTTTATTTAGTTGAGATAGCTGCGGTTAAATCCAAAGATGCTATTGCAATCTTTTGCAGCCGTTATTAATTGTTCCGTGATTGATTAGTTACTGTGTTGTGCATGATAAAACTAGGCATTATTATCTAATTTATGGCAGTCTTTTGGTGAAGTATTATTTCTTTGGTAAAGTATTTATGCTAATCTTAGTGACTAACTACTTCCTCCTTGAATATTTTCTTTGATGGTCATGCGTATGGTTGGGCTTTAGTCTTGGTCGAGTCATTCTTTAATGTTAACTCAATTGAGGCTGTAGGGTCTTCCTTTTTTTGTTATTATGGGCCAAACATGGAGGAGGACTTTGCTCCTTTGTTTTCACTCATTGAAGGTTCATCATTATGCAAATTTAGCTTTTAGCCGACTACTAGTACTACAGTATCAGAGTTTCGTGTATCCGTATTAACCTTAAAGTTGTTTGAGTTGAGTCTTCTATTGGTGTATTTCTATTTCTATGTGAAACACTAGTGTCACTATTTTTACGTGAAATAAATTTCCTGGATGGATAAACTCGGGTTGTTTCTTAACTATGACAGGGATCGTTTTGACCCGGTTGATTTGAATATTTCCTGTTTTCATTCATTTCTAAACAAAAGTAGAAAATATGATTGATTCCTATGTTTTTGGAGAAACTATTTAGCATTGACAACATGAGTTCCAGTCCCCGATAGCCTTTCCATCAAGCTTCGCCATTTTTCCAACTTTACCTACACCACTATTTACTGTATCCTCAATTTAGGGTTGCCTCCATCGTCACTAACTAATAATACCTCCTACGCCAAATAGAAACTCAAAATAAACCATCTTTTCAATCTTAAAATTTTGAAAATGGTAACTTTCTGTAGAAAACAAACATAAGAAATAAAAAATAAACTTTATTTATAAAAGTTAAAAATAAACAATTGAGTTTGGTCCATTTGTTTAGGCTAAAGGTAATTTTATAATAAAATTTTTAAACAGCTATTTTAGCATTTTGAGAAAAAACAAAAATTATTTTCACTTTCAAAACACATTTGAGTAAGGGAGAACCTTGCTATGTGATTTATATTCAAAATTTACATTACTTTTATCGCTAACTGGGCTTTTGTAGCGTCGGACGGTTATACAAGTTCGTAGAAATGAGTTTGGTAAGCTTAATTTTGGAAGCTTATTATACTGGAGAAACAAATTTAGAAAGTGAGACACTCATGGTTTAAGAATTGCAAATACTCATTCCACTGTCTGTTTAGGTTTTTCTATGTAGAGGATGGTGGGAATGCAGTTTACTCTTTTTTTTTCCTGGATGCTGCACACTGATTGAAGTTTTACATAAGCTACTAAGTATTAGTCCTTATATTCTAGCATGTTAGGATGATAATATATTTTAAAATAAACAAACAGTGCACATACATATTTTTATTAAGTAATTTTAGGGACAATTTTACTTTAAAAAAATATATTTTGACTTGAAGAGACAGATAGATAGATAGATAAAGATATTAAGAAGCAAAGAGGAACAGAGGACACTTAGAATAGAAGGGGGTATCAGAAACTGTACATCTACGAAATTTGAAGTTTGAACATCTTATTTGATATCATGAGCTGATGCATTTTCCATGATGATGATATATATCTTTTCACTTGATTTTTGTATTTTTCTAAACATATTGACATTAAAAAAATAGTTGAGAAAAATAAAAAGAGAAGAAATGTTATCCTGAAATTGTTGTGTGAAAAGTAGATCCAGAGGAGTGGGAGGGGGGGACCCTATGAATGAAGAGCTTTTGTCCATGATTCGAAGAGGCCACGTGTGGTAAGGGACAGTTTGGTCCCACTCCCCAAAATAGTAGTTGTTGTGTTTGTACCACAACCCTCTCCCCTTTGTTTTTTTCCCTATTTTTTTTCTTTTCCCTTTTTCTCAACCACCCTCAACACCAAGGAACCAGCACACAGCCACCAAAAGTCTTCATCCATTTTTGTTTTTTACAATAATAACTAATACCTTTGTAACCATTCCAAACAAAACTAAGCAACCAAGTGCTCTTATGTAGAATCATGTACATATAAAAAATGGGAGATAAAGTAAGATAACAGAAACGCATAAAAGAAAAACATGGTGCACTAAATGGATATTAAATTGTGTGCGTTGTGTGAGCCACCACAGTATCTGGACACCATGTTCATTGAATGAAAATGGGTGAAGGAGGTTTCTTTGACACAGATTTTGTCGCATACTGGGTTTTGGGCCCAACCCAATGTGACCACTCTTTCTTTGAGAGCGTTGTCGTTGGACTCTGACAACTCAAAAGTATTTCTCATGTTGTCGTTTATTACTTCCACTCTTCTCTTACTCTTTCTCATCATCTAATCTTAATCTAATCAAACCTTGGGCTTAACTGCTACTTATTGCTAAACCAACCAAACAAGTCTTATTAGGTTGCAGTTATGGCTGTGGTCTCACTTTAATCTCTCGATGTGACTTGGATTAGACTTTTTCTTCATCTTAATTCTCATTGCAAAACTAAAGTTCCGTAATAACCATACATAGTTGATTGAAAGTTAAATTGTAATTTTTTATTTCTAAAATATGTTATTTTGCTCTAGTTTTTTAATATTGCTTTTATGAACATTTGGGTACGATGATACGGATATTTGATGAAATTATCTTCACTTTCTGGAAATTGAGAGTTTCACAATTTTAATAAACCTATTTTGGATATGTAAATTGAATAGCTGACACATACATGGGTTCAATAATTAGGGCGTTGAATTGAAAGGCTCATTGTTGTTTTTTTCCTTTCTCTTTTGGCCATTTGCTTTGATTTCGATAAAACCAAAGGCAGAAAAAAGCAAAATAATAATAAAAATAAAATAACTAAAATAATGTGTTTTTTTTTTGGCTGGCTCTGGGTTAAGGAATATGCAAAGTTCTTCCTTTTGATCCAACTATGACATTTCATCTGGCAGCACATGCATCCAGTTATACATACAATTACAGTTTCATCTGAATTTTTGAACAGAAAGTGACACCCCAGAAAACATAGCATTTCTGCAAAACCACGCAATTTGATTTCAAAAATATAAAAGAGCTATTCCGAAAAGAGACAGAGTTT
This sequence comes from Macrotyloma uniflorum, assembly GCA_016859785.1. Classification (NCBI taxonomy): domain Eukaryota; kingdom Viridiplantae; phylum Streptophyta; class Magnoliopsida; order Fabales; family Fabaceae; genus Macrotyloma; species Macrotyloma uniflorum. Next base: position 1,080,114 of record BDMB01000022.1, on the reverse strand, counting down.
CCAAAAGTTTTGGAGTTTAATGCATAACTTGTTTTAGGAATTTAATTAACCCTGTCTTTGTATGGTTGTGTAAGGTTAAAAAAGAGAAAGACAAAGTAGAATAATAACTTATTTTTTTCATTGTTTGGGTTGTAAAAATAAAAATTAAGTATAATGAAGGAAGCTTGATCCTATTTCATTCCAACTAATGTAATAAAAACTATCTTTGTTCCATTATAAAATATCCCAACAATAGAATATTATATTTTGTTCCAACCTATTTAACTATCTTTCTCATCAAAACATAGTGGAAATGTGATTATAATAAGCAACTAGGAAAACCCATTTAAATTTGAAGGGTTTTGATTAAAAGATAATAACTTGTTTGGATCAATAGTCAAATATTATTTATTTATCGGTCAAAACATGAATATTGAGTCAGAGAAGAACAATATATAT